>LNAC01000164.1:1586726-1655493 GCA_002007465.1 Ailurus styani | reverse complement strand
GGAAGGAAGGCTGATGTCGGCTGCAAGTCAGCTGACTAGCGAAGGGAGGTTGGGGTCCTTCTTGACCTGTGGATTTGTGTAGCACTCAGATTCCTTAATAGAGCACTTAGCCCTGAGAGGGCTTAGATTTCTACCTCCATTCTGAGAAAAAGCCAGCGTGCCAGGCTCTAGCCGTCCCTCTCACTTGACCAGGTCTTCATCCCTGCACCACCCCTCGACACCACGCATGTACAAAAGTTGAGAGGCCGGGGCACACTGTGATAGTGTGCACTGCTCAGGTTTGACAAACCAGGATTTTCGGTTATTCTCTTAGGGCCCGCAGTTCCTTTTTAGGTGGTTTGGGCTGGGCGGGGGGGCAGCTGGCATAACTGTATCTGAGGAAATACCAGTAAGGTACAGGACCTACTGCTGCCTGGTTTCTAAAGCAAGCAGGGCTAACCATCCAAGAAGTATCCATTACTATCTCTTTGGCTGCCTTAGTGTGAGGCCATTTTGTCGGTTCCCTAGTTACCTGTCCCTGCAGAGATAAAAGTCCTTAAGAGGAAGAGGAGAGAAAGCAGCTGAGCCACCCTTCCTCCAACACAGTGTAAGTGAAAGGCTGCACCCAGTCTGTCCAGTGGCTCTCACTGCTGCAGCCCACCCCTGGTCTGGGAGGCACTGGCTCTGTAGGGCCTGGGCTTTGTGCCAGTTCATTCTCACCCTCTCTCTCCTCCTCTCTCCAGTGTATGTGGTAGAAGACCAAAGAAGGGATGACCTGGGCCCATCCACCTGCCTCACAGCCTGCTGGACTGCACTCTGTTGCTGCTGTCTCTGGGACATGCTCACTTGACCAGCCCAGCCTTCCCGTCCTGCCGGTTCTGCCACCACCTTCAACAGGTGTGCCTGGCCCATCTCTTCTGATTGCTGAAATAAATGAAAATGACTAGCTCTGCACAGACACTTCTACCTTCAACACAGTGGGATTCTAGATTAGCAGGGGTTGTGCTGCTGTTTAATTCAGTGACTATCTTTTTAATGTTTAAAAATCCATTTCTTATTGGCCTTTCACAAATGTGCTAAATGACATTTTTCCTGGCCAAAGGCTTAGTTATAAAATATATATTTATAATTTTAAAATTATACATTCAAGGTAGTGACATGATGTAATACCACTGAATGATTTCTCTGCTAACACCCTGTATGTTTCAATAAATTTGTCTAAACCTCAACTGCCTGAATAATTCCAGAGAGAATATAAGCCCTGGGTTTCTTGCTAGTAGCCACCGTCCACTCTGACGAAGAGGGGGGCTATTTATGCTTTCACACCCCTGCAGGTAGGTGCTATGAGGAAGGCAGGTTCCCTGGGGCCCTCACCACTCTCATCCCACTCAGAGACAGGCTCACCAAGCTGCTGCAGGAGCTTTTACCCAGGGCCTAGGCCTTCTTTTCTGCTGCCTGTCCTCCCACCCCCAGCCTTCATCCACACACACAGGAGAGAAAAGAGCTGTCACAGTACAAGCCAGCCAGGCCACCCATCTCAGCTTTGGCCGCAGGGGGGCGCTGAGCCACCACAACAGAAAGTCGAATTTTCCTTCGGCTCTCGGGCTCTACCAGTCCTGAGAGGCTGCAGCTGACAGCTCTCTGCCTGCCCACTTTCACTCTGAAGCACTGATGTGCTCAATAGTTCACTACCAGTTTACTTTAAAACAAAACCTTATTTTATCCATCACCTGATTCTGTTGAGTAAATGGTCCCACAATAGCTGATTTCAAGCTACCAACATGATGTCCTGAACGCAGAGTTGGGAAGAAAAGCGCAGGAGTGCACCATTATGTAGTATTTCCATCATCCAGATACAACAGACTGTTAACATCAAAAACAGATAATGGCCAGATTTAGTTATTAGGAAGGGACAAGTTCTGCATATTTAATTATTCTTATTTTAAATATAATTGTATTTTTACCTAACTTAATTTTTAATAATGGCTGTTTCACACCTGGCTTGAAACAAAATTCTAAAACTTGTTTTAATAATCGGCTCGCACAAGCCGGCTCCTGCACACCACTGCCCCTAAACCTCTAGAAGCCTTAGGATTGTGGTGTCCACCTCTATGACAGTGGCCAAAGGGTTAGACAGCCATGGAGGTGCTGCTGGTTTATTACTGCATTTTCTTCAGGAATATCTGTGAGGAAGCAGGAAGGACTCTTTCGGCACACTGCCACCAAAGTTACTTAAATTAAGCTATGCCCTGGTCGCCTTCCTTCCTAATCTGCATGGAGGCTCAGAAGGTGAGGGATTTATTTACTCAAAGGAACAGAAAGTGAAAAAAGCAGCAGGAAAGGTTCCAATAAAGAAGGAACAGAGCCAAAGCTCTGGAAGGAGACAGGACAGGGAGGAGCTGAGGTTGAAAGCTGCTGCTTCTCATCCTTCAGCTTGAGAAAGGCAGACTTACTAGAGTGGCTGGGGGAACAGATGCCTTTTATTGGTCTAAGCAGCGTAACGATAGTAATAGGCTTGGGCAGAGCTCCCCTATCTGTCCTGGCTCCCATCTTCCCTCTCCTGGGAGTTGGTGACTCACCCCCAGGGGAGAAGTGTGTTCTAGGCAGGGGTGGCAGACAGAGCCAGGATAAAAAATACAGAGTTGGGATGTGAAAGGGGATCAGGGTGAAGTAGAAAATACAGGGTTACCAGATCATCCAAATAAAAAGTCCATCAGGGCAGAAGAGAGGCTGTTTCCCCACATGGGCCCCTCTGCCCTTGCCAGGAATGGGAGGGGGCAGGAAGCTTCTGCCAGAGATTTCCTACTGTGCTCTTCGTGCCATCAGCATCTCCCGGATGTTGTCCTCAGCTTCCTTCACACTCCGCTCCAGGTAGGATTTTTTCTGCTGCAGTACAAGAAAGAAACCAGAGTTAGGAGGTATGGAGCAGGTTGGCAGATCAGCATTTATGGCCAATGGTAATGGCTTCTCCTCTGTGACCAGTGACTTCCAATAGCATATTGTCTCTTGGGGGCCAGGTACACACACACCTGCCCAGGGCGCTCCTCTCATCCCACCCACAGGCCTGAGTGGGGAGGAAGAGGTTATTCGGAACAGGAAGCAGAAGTGCTCTGTGGAAGGCAGCTGTGCTCTTCCTCCAGGAGGAAGTGGACTCAAAACAGGCGTCTCAGTACATGAAGTTATACCAGACAGACAAAGGCCAGGAAATTCCAGGACAAAGCTCTGGCCCCATAACAGACCGTCTCTCAAGGTTTTCCATGGCCTGGGCCAGGCGCCTGTAGCCACCACTGCTGCGGAATGGACAGGGTACCAGAGGGTTCTGCTCTGTCCAGTGAGAGGACAGGCTGCATGAGTGCTAAGAAGTTGTAACACGTCTCACTGAAGCAGATGAGTCAGGCTGAAATCTGCTTTTCTAATGAAACCGCTGCCTGCCAGGAATCCAGGACAGTGACACACTGAGTAAAACAGACCTTTTGGAAGTTTACCTCCTACCCCATCTGGGTCCTAAATTAAAAATTTCAACTTAGACAAAGAACTTTACTTTCAGGAGCCACATCTGGGCCAGGATTACAAAAGATTAGTCAAAGGAAATGATGTCTGTACATTATTTGCCCTGTGGTCACCCAAAAAGTATGGTGGCTTCACCACTGGTGGCTGCCCTGAGGACATAGTTGTGGCTGCATCCCCACTTAAGAGACATGAAATGAGGCTCCCTTTTTGAGGAATACTCAAAATAGGCCCCTTTCTAAGGGTCCATGTGCCTGGGCCACACTGTGGCCAGGTAGCTATGCAAAGCCTGGAGCACTGGGCAGCCCAGGTGGAGCAAGTGCCCTTCTCGCTCCACCCCAACCTAGAAGCTATGGATTCACTGTGACCACAAAAGTGCCCAGATGACCTCTGAGAACCAGGGCAATATTGGGCCAGAGAACAGGTGAGCAGTCTGGCCTGACAGGCTTTCCTTGGGAACTGATGCCCAATCAAATCACTGAGGCAGGAAAATTGAAATGAAGGCCTCAAGGTCTCTGGTGTTCTTCTACGGATCCCTGTGGCTAACTTCTCCCACTCTCTGCCCAGATTTTTTTTCCCCCCAAGATTTTATTTGTTTGACACAGAGAGAGAGCAAGAGAGAGAATAAGAGCAGGGGAGAGACAGAGATGTAGACTCTCTGCTGAGCAGGGAGCCCGATCATGACTTGAGCTGAAGGCAGACATTCTAACCCACTGAGCCACCCAGGCGCTCCCAGCTATTTATTAAATGATACATTTAGAGACATTTTCCTATTGGCTCCAATGCTGTAACATCTTTATCAGTTCTTGTGTGAACCTCTGATTGCTGTTGGTTGTCTCTTAACTTCAAATTTCCTGATATCTCTTTACTCATCTCCCATCTGTCCAACTTGCACACAATTCCTGTCCAACCTATAAACAACAGGAGCTCCATAAAAACTCACAGTGGCTACAAATGGATACTGTTGCTAAGGGATTTATTACATTGCTACACCTGATACAGGCCTATCACTGTGCTATCAGAATGGCAACTTAAACTTCCTTTGATAAACAACCCCTAGACTTTACATGTGGTGACTTGAAGAGGCAAATACTAGTAACTCCTGACACACCACTGAAGAATGCACATGTACTGGGTGTTGCACAGGAGGGGAGCAGCAGCTAAAGAGCAAGTGCCATGTACCATCTGGGCACCTTCCCAGCCCTGTAGGAATGGGAGGAAAAGGCCAGTGGGGCAAGAGGGGGTGTGCTCCCATGGTGTCAGCTGTTGCTCAGGACTCGGGTCCTTTGCATTCCATCTCTGCCAACTTGCTCCCCAACTGTCAAAACCGTAAACCTACCTGGAGCATCAGTTGGAGCTTCTCTACTTATAACCTGTATTTGAGGCATGTGCAATAATTCTTATTTTAAAATTCATCATTCTGTGTCTCTTCTATCTTCCAGTTTGTTTTATAATTTTTTTCATGATTTTTACCACTACATAACCAAAAGTCTTCAAGTTTAAAAAAATAATGCAAAATAAATCTATCTTTAAGTCTTTAATTAGCTTAAGTGAATTTATTGCACATTAAAATTTTCATTTCATCCTAACAGTTGGGCCAGCCCTAGCACAAAGGGACCTGTTTTCTAACTTTTTCGATAGTTCCTGTCTTCATCCTCAAACACACCTAAGCCAAAAAGACCTTCATAATGAAACCTGAATCACTGAACTGTCTCACAAAAAGATACGTTGAAGTCCTAACCCCCATTACCTGTGAATGTGGCCTTATTTGGAAACATGGTCTTTGCAGAGGTAACCAAGTTAAAATGAGGTCATGCTGAGTTAGGGAGGCCCCTAAGTCTAATGATTAGTGTCCTTATAAGGCCACATAAAGACAAAAGGGACAGAGAGAGAGAATGCTATCCCTTGATGGGAGGCAGAAAGGGAAGGATGCATCTACAAGCAAAGGAAGACCAAGAACGGTCAGCAACCAGCAGAAGCTAGGAAAAGGAAACTGAAGGATTTTTTCCCCAGAGGCTTCAGAGGGAACATGGCCCCGTGACACCTTGATTTTGGACTTCCGGCTTCTACAACTTGTGAGAGGATAATTTTCTGTTGTTTAAAACCAACTAGTTAGTAGTGATTTGTTAAGCAGCCCTAGGAAACCATGAAATGAAGGATGCCCCAGAGACAGAATCTACTCCAAAGTTCTTCTGTACCCACAGCTTCTGACCATACTGAATCATAGAGGTCTGGCTAAGGATCCCTATAAGTTAGTACACTGGGACCTGTACTTCTCCCAAGAAAATTGAAGTAATCCAAGTAGAAGTGATCCAAATACAAACAAGACTGTGAGGATGCAGAAAATTAAGGAACCAATGATTAAGTCAAATTTTTTCTTCCTTGAATTTCCACACTTTCTTCCTAAAACTACTAGTCAAATCAGAAATTCTGTGGACCCGTCTTCCCCATTTCTGTAAATGACAACTCCATTCTTGCAAATGCTCAAAACCTTTGGTGTCATCTTTGAATCTTTCTTCTTTCACATGTGACATCCAATCAACCAACAAATCCTATGAGCACTACCTCAAAAGGTATCCAGAATCTGACCTTAATTGGTCTTCTTTCTTCTGCCCTTTGATCCCCATTAGTTTCTTCTCCATGCTCTGCTCAGAGTCCTCTGGGAACACTTAAAACCCTCCAATGGTTTCCATTTTCAAAATGAAAGGCAAAAGCCTTTTTGGAAAGCCATGTTTAGTCTTGTTCTCAGTGGACTCTGACCTCAACTCCGTCTCACTGGCTCAGCTCCGGCCACACTGGCCTGCACCTCCCGACTCTGCGCTGCCCCCCCCCAACCCACCCGCCAGGCTCCTGCCTGGCTTCTGCCCTTTGGCTCTCTCTGTGAGGAACTCTCTTCCCCACGTATCGACAGTACTAGCTCTCTTACTTCCTTCAGGCCTTTCTCAAATGCCACCTCACTGGGAAAAGCCTTGAATACGTGGCAGCTCCGTGCTCGCTCTTCTGCCCCCAATGTGCCTGCACCACATCTGCCACCACTGGGAGCAGCAGGATCGGGCCTTCTTCCCTTACAAGAAAGAAAAGTTCACAAGGGCAAGACTTCGTTCCGTTTGCTGATATCCCAGTGTCTAGAAAACTGGCTGGTACAGGAGAGGAACCCAATACCTGTTGAACAGAAGTGCCTTTATGATGGGAAATGATGACTTACTGATGTACTTGTATCCACACTGCTTTTTAGTTCCCCTCACAACATGAATGAACTAGGAACACCAACAGAGCACACAAAGGCAAAAAATGACCATCTCCTTCAAGATGATTTGCAGTTTGGGGCAATGCCTCCTAACCCCTGCCCCAGGTAAACATAGGTCTAAAACTCAACCCTTACTGATGTCCCTGGGAAAATCAGAGGCTTGCTCCCACAAACAGAATAGGCCCTAAGGGTCAAGCCCTTTATTAGATCAACTTGTAAAACTGTAAAACAAATTATCCCAATTTCCCGTGTCCTGGAGTTGGAAATCCTTGAGAAACTGCTCAGAGATTGGCCAGGGCTGCTGCCAGCTACAAGGGGATTATGACTACTGTGTAAACTCTAGGAGGCCTTTCAAACCGACACCTTCCAGCAGGACTCCCGGAACGCATTTGCAAGCCTCACTGCAGCATTTTTCTGTCTTGCTGAACAACATCCCTCAGAAGCTTTCCCCTAGGAAATTCTCCAGTGGACTCAAACCACAGAGCTCTGGGTGCAGCGACATTCCTGTGGGCCTTGTTCTGGAGTGAAATGCTGTGATTTCCTGTGGGGCTCAGCACGGCCGGGGAAAGGACATTGTTGCAGTTATTGCTCATCAGCCTGAGGTTCTTCTTTCTGGGAGTCTGAGTTCTGGAGGCTGAGGGGCCAGTGTCCCCTTTACGACCTCCCATGAAGGAAAGAGCCTCAAGTCTCTAGAACTTTTCTGACATGACATAATCTCTCAAACAGACCGCTGAGGTAATTCATCTTGTGATGCTATCTGTATAGACTTTTTCCTTAGGAACTGTGTTTCTCTTTCTCTAATATTTTTCCTGTTTGCCATTTCTTAGGGAATAGAAAGTAGTTTTTCTCTCTCATCCTCTATTTCCCCATTTATAAAATGAGGATTTGGACAATACCAGTATCCTTACTCTCCCCCATTATTCTTTAGACACAGAGCTTTTTCTTCAAATGAACTCTTGTCTCAAACACAGAACAAGTAAGACAGGTAAAATAGAGCTGGGGGAAGGATGGGGGAGATACGGTGGATAAAAGCAGACCTTCCAGCTTGTCCCATGCCTCTAATCCAGGCTACAGGGGCAGTAGAAATGGGCATCTTGATACCCTTCTGCCCCTGATGTTCTGTGAGATCTATGCTCAGAGATCCTCTGCTCTGAGTCCCATGTTTCAGATCCTGACTTTGACCTATCCTGGCCACACACGTCTCCCTTACGCTGAGTCCATGGCTGCTAATCTCTACAGACCACTGCCAACTTCAAGCTCTACTATTAATCAAAACATGTGAAGCAAAGGCCACCTTCTCACTGTCACTCCCTTGGCTCCCAAATTAAAAACCCAGAGCCTCGCTGATTCTCATGCTCTCTCAGTTTGCAGAACTCTAAAACGGCCAGAGGGTGCCAGCTGCCCACTTTGGGGAAGTTTAGCAAGAGGCCAAGAATTCACCGAAGGCTGAGAAGGCATGTCTTGGCAGACAGGGTAAAATGTGATGAAGGCACAGAGAAAAAGGAGGAAGAGAAAGTAAGAAAGGCAACGAGGAGTCACAATCAGAGAACTGAGGAAGGGAAATGAGACCAAGACCACGATGGCAGAGCTGTAGCAAGCAGAAGCAGTGCAGAGCTCTGAAAGTGCAAGTGGACAGATGAGGAGCGCTCACCAGGGGCAGGAAAGACAGGCGCCGCCTGACCGGGAACCAAAAGCTAAGAGACTGATCCACAGACACACGTCTACTTGGGAACTCATCAGGGGGCATCCACTTCGCCATTAAGGATACAACTAGGCGGGGCGCCTGGGTGGCTCAGATGATTCAGCATCTGCCTTCAGCTCTGGTCGTGGTCCTGGGGTTCTGGGATCAAGCCCAGAGTCAGGCTCCCAGCTCAGCGGGGAGCCTGCTTCTCCCTCTCCCTCCACTGCTCCCCCTACTTGTGCTCTCTCACTCTGTCAAATGAAATCTTAAAAAAAAAAAAAAAAAGGATACAACTAGGCAATAAGGGAACTTGTGAACTATAACACAAGGCTGGGAGACAAGCTCAGAGAATGAGAAAGCAGTTTTAGGCATGGAACAGGAGAACCTAAGAGAAATCTAAGGAGTTACAGTCTGCAACTTTCAGAAACTACTTTCAAAAGTTCCTGTTAAACGATGTGGTTTCACTGAACACTGATCTTGCTTTTCTCCTAGGAGTTCTCTTCTTACCTGCAAAGAGACTCTGACACTACTACCATGTGGAGTCAGACTCCCAAATCCCACCTGTGATTGCATGCTCAGTCTGCCCAAGACAAACCTCAACAGGACTCAATGCCTTAGGGCAGAAATACACTGGGGGAGGGGGTGAGCAGTGAAGGATTCTTATTTCCTCTGCTGGTCCCCCTAGGATTTGGGTGATCAATACCAATGCTGCCCTCCCTAACACGTGAGCTCCATTTAAGTCCCAGAGAAAGCCCAGCCCATCAGACAATCCAGGAAAGAAAGTAGAAAACTCCAAGGTAAGCGCAGAGCCAGCAGAAGTGCCAACTGTTCAAGTTGTTCATGGTGCTGAGTAGGCTACATCCAAAGCATCATTACATTTTGGGGCACCAGGCTTAAAAAGGATGAGACAGGTCAGTAAATCATGTCAAGTGGTAAGCAGCTGAAGTAGGTAGAGATACATGGCTCAGAAAAGATAACGAGGAGAAGGAACTTGACCACTGCCTTAAATACCTAAAGCAATGGCTCTTAAAATGTGGTTCCTGGAATTTTTTCAGCATCAGTAAGTCCTGGGAACTTGTGGGAAAAGCATAGTCTCAGGCCTCAACTCAGACCCACTGAATCAGAAATTCTAGGGAGGGGGCCTAGCAATCTGTGTTTCCACAGCCCTCCAGGTGATTCTTAGGCACACTTTTTGAGAACCACTGTTCAAAATGAGAGTTGGCAAACTGGGTATTTTTCTATAAAGGGTCAGTCAATATCTCAGGCTTTCTGGGGATGTCTCTGCCACAACTACTCAACCCTGCCGTCATAGCGTAAAAGCTGCCACAGACAATGCGTAAACTAATGGGTGTGGTGTAAATGAATGGGGGTAGTAGCTATGTTCTAAAAACACAAAAACAAGCAGCAAGGTGGATCTGGCCAGCAGGCTACATAGTCTGTCAACCTCTGTTCTTAAAAAAAAAAAAGAGAGAGAGTCTTAAAAGAACTGATTCCAGCAGGCAGAGATTTCAGAGATTTTTAACTTTCAATGAAACTTACCTAATAAAAGCCCAAATTTCCACACATCCTTCTTCCATTCATTCATTCAGCCCAGTACCAAACCATTTTCTCTTTCCCTCCGAAACTCTGGTCCTTGAAGTTTGTGGCATCATGCCTCTCCCCGTCCTGTTGCCACGCCTACAATATCCTGAGTACTGTCCCTCATTCACTGATGGCTCACTGTCTTCCACTCCACCGCTGCTGCATCACTCAAGGTGAAGCCAACAAGAATGTCAATGATCCTTCCAACAATACCATGACATTTCCTCCCAGTTTTTATTTCACCCCACCTCAGCCATCCACCCACAGTCATACCCTGGGTACCATGTCGACACCACCAAATGTGCCACCTCTGAAATTTCAGGTTCACCACCACTACTCCATATTTTCCCAGGTTGCTCTGACAACTCTCAACTCCAGCACTTCTTCAACCTCATCTTGAGGACAAGTTTTGTTTTTGTCTTTTTTAAGATTTTTATTTATTTATTTGACAGCAAGAGAGACACAGCGAGAGAAGGAACTTGTACAAGTGGGGGAAGTGAGAGAGGGAGAAGCAGGCTCCCCGCTGAGCAGGGAGCCCGATACAGGGCCCGATCTCCAGACCCTGGGATCATGACCTGAGCAGAGGGCAGACGCTTAACTACTGAGCCACCCAGGCGCCCCAAGTTTCATTTTAAAACTTTGTTATTCATTTGAGATAGAGTGAGAGCTAGAGAGAGAAAGAGAGCACACACACAGGAAAGGGAGAGAGAGAGAGAAGCAGACTCCCCACTGAGCAGGCAGCCCAACACGGGGCTCGATCTAAGGACACTGGGATCGTGACCTGACCTGAGCCGAAGGTAGACGCTTAACTGACTGAGCCACCCAGGCGCCCCTCAATGATATATCGTTCATTATACATTATGCTTCTATGGCCTTTCCCCTCCTACCCATCCTACCTGGCTGAGTATCCACAGTCCATCCTTCATATATTAACCCCTTAATATCCTTTTCTCTTTGTCCTGCTCTCCCTCTGTTGCACTTGCCTGGCAAAATGCCGACCCAAGTTAAACCCAACCTCCTGCCTATTCCATGCTTGTACCTAAATGTTGTTAGAGAAGAACACTTAAATGTATGGAATGGTGGGCGCCTGGGTGGCTCAGTGGGTTAAAGCCTCTGCTTTCGGCTCAGGTCATGATCTCAGCGTCCTGGGATCGAGGCCCGCATCGGGCTCTCTGCTCGGCGGGGAGCCTGCTTCCTCCTCTCCCTGTCTCTCTGCCTACTTGTGATCTCTCTCTCTGTGTCAAAAAAAAAAAAGTTTAAAAAAAAAATGTATGGAATGGTTTCACTTTAAATTCAAGACCATAAATCTCAAATGGGCACTCAACATTGTACCCAGTATCCTATTAAAACTTCTTTAATAAGTTCACTTGTGTGTTCTCCAAAATAACTATTTCATACTTTATCTGGGCTCTTCAAATCTCCTATACTCTCTCCTCCCCTGTCCTTCTCAGGTCACTGAAAAAATACAGGCAATCTCATGAGAATTGCCTCTTCTCCCCACTACCACATCCACTACCTGACCCGTATCTATACAGATACTCTGTTCTCTCCCTAGTGTTAAAATGGATAGTGTCCCTGCTTCTGTCAAAACACAGCCTTTCCACTTGGGCACTGGTTCCATCTCCACTCACTCACTCTCTCAAAACTTTCACTGTTGCAGTCAGCCTTTATCTTTTTTCCTAATTTTCAATTTTTCTTTCTCTGCCAAGTCTTTCTTGTTGAGGGAAATCATTTAAAAAGCCTTGTGTCCTCACATTCCCTGCAGGTACTCTCCCGTTCTCTCCTTCCCTTCTTAGCACAGTTTCTTGAACCAATTGTTTTTAGTAGCTCTCCCTCTACTTCCTTACCTCCCACGTGCTTCCCAGATGTCTCCAATCTCCAATTACTATTGTGCTGGTTTTTTTTAAGATTTGAGAGAGAGTGAGAGAGAGAGAGAGAGAGAACGAGGGTAGGGATGCAGGAAGGGCAGGGGGAGAGGGGGAAGCAGGCTCCCTGCCTAGAGCTGGACAAGGGGCTCGATTCCAGGACTCTGGGATCATGACCTGAGCCAAAGGCAGACGCTTAACCCACTGAGCTACCCAGGCGCCCCTGTGCTTATTTTTTATAAAGCAAAGGAATCTGTTACAATCTTCTTGTGCCTCTATGACTCTCTTGGCCAAATACTCTCTCTACAAGTCTTCCAAATGAGCAAAAAAGTAAGTTTTACTATTTCCGTGTGTCTTTAGTTTGCTCTAATCTTGTAAGAGCTGGAGAATCCAATCAGTAGTGCCTACTGTGGAGTTTGGCCCGTAGGCATGATAAAGGGGTAGGTGGAAAAGGGTGTGCCTTCTCAGAGAGGAAGTAAGAACACCACCTCACATTCTTGGAAGTGGAGGTGTGCCTGACTCAACTGTGAGAACAAGACTAGGAGGGAGGTACATGATGCAAGCATCTAAAGTCACTTCAGTACTACTCTCTTGAAAAGGAATTTCAATTTTCTTACAACCCTACAACAAAAAGATGAAGAATATGATTGAAAGATGGGCAAAGGACTTGAATAGACATTTCTCCAAAAAAGATATATGAACGTCCAATAAGCACAAGAAAAGATGTTCAACCATTTTAGTCCTTAGGAAAATGCAAATAAAAACCACAATGAGGGGTGCCTAGGTGGCTGGGTCAGCTGAGTGTTCAACTCTTGGTTTCAGCTCAGGTCATGATCCTGGGTCTTGAGATCAGTCCCCTCATAAGCTCTACACTCAGGATAAGGGCCAGAGTCTGCCTGAGATTCTTTCCCCGCCCCCCTTCCCCTGTGCTCCACCCCACCCCACCCCTCGCTTACACATGAGCTCTCTCTCAAATAACAACCCCCTCCAATTTTTCTTTAAAAGCACAATGAGAGACTACTTTCTACCCACCAAGATGACTACATATACTCAAAACCAGAAAATAAGTGTTGGCAAAGATGTGGAGATAGAACTCGCATATATTGCTGGTGGGAACATAAAATGATGCAGCTGCTGTGGAAAACAGTTTGGCGGTTACTTAAGAAGTTAAAAGATAAAACTGCCACATGACCCAGCAATTCCACTCCTATGTATATACTCAAGAGAATTCAAAACACGTGTCCAAACAAAAACTTCTGTATGTTCATAGCAGCATTATTCATAAGAGCCCAAAACTGGAAACAACCCAAATGCCATCAACTGACAAACTGTGATATATCATACAAGGGAATACTGTTCAGCCATAAAAAGGAATGAAGTTCTGATGCATGCTACGACATGGATGAACCTTGAGAACATGGAGCTAAGTGAGAGAAGTCATATACTAAAATCCACACTCTGTATGATCCATTTATATGAATAGTGGAACAGGCAAAACTATACACACAGACAACAGATTAAAAGACTGCCAGGTGCTGGAAGAGGGAAAATGGCCAGTGACCCTTAATGGATAAGGGTTTCTTTGTTGGGGGGGGGTGAGGTGAAAGTGTTCTAAAATCAGACAGTGGAGATGGCTGCACAACACTGCGAATTTTGGGCGCCTGGGTGGCTCAGTGGGTTAAAGCCGCTGCCTTCAGCTCAGGTCATGATCCCAGGGTCCTGGGATCGAGGCCCGCGGCGGGCTCTCTGTTCAGCGGGGAGCCTGCTTCCCCCTCTCTCCTCTCTCTCTGCCTGCCTCTCTGCCTACTTGTAATCTCTCTCTCTGTGTCAAATGAATAAATAAAAAAATCTAAAAAAAAAAAAACAACACTGCGAATTTTATGTTACAAAAACTGCATCTCAATTACAAATAAAAAAGAATTCCTAGTCTTCTCAAAATGCTGTACCACAAAGAGAAAAGACAGGGCATGAAAGCCCTGTGTTTAAAAACAGGCATGGTGGGGCGCCTGGGTGGCACAGTCAGTTAAGCATCGACTTGGTTTCAGCTCAGGCTGTGAGATCTAGCCTCACGTCAAGCCCCAGTGTTGGGCTCCACAACTCAGCACAGAGTCTGCCTGAGATTCTTTCTCCCTCTCCCTCTGCCCCTCCTGCTCATTCTCTTTCTCTCTCTCTCTCTAAAATAACCAAATAAAATTTAAAAACAGGCATGGCAAGGCAAGCTCCTAATAAATTATTTTCACAGCAAATCAGTCTTTGCTCCACCCAAAAACTCAGAAAATTACACACAAACTGACCAAGGTAAAACAAAGTGATGTATTAATTTCTGAAAACTAACTTTAATGTTATCAGTGTAAGCACTAAACATTTAGATTAATGAGTTAATTAGGTACTCTGGAGAGCCAATGAACAAACAAGGGTAAGGAAATTTCTATGTGATCACATTACTACTTTCCAATCGAGGAACATATTTATACAACTAAAAAAATAGAGATACGGCAACCGGAAACCCGTAAAAGGAACAGGAGACAGTGAAAACAAGCAAGAGCTCAAAACCACCACAAGCACAGATTCATGACTCATGGGTACCTCCTCTGCTGATTTGTCTAGGTCAGCAGAGGGCAGAACTGGAGAACTACAAATACACTCCAGTATCAGAGAGTTATTTATAAAGCTTTCCAAAAAAACTGGCTTTCTTTTCATTAAGAGAGACAAAAGGAGGAATTACTACTGTTCTCAAACTTTAAACTAAACCTCTAGGTCAGACAAGCAACCTAGGCTCTTTGCTCACCGTGTTTTGAAGGGCACCAGGAGGTCAGGTCACATCATCCAGTGACACTTCTCCATCCGGAGTGACCCAGAAGCTCATACCATGATGAAATTACTCTACAGACCAGACGTCACAGCTGCCACTTGTCCCAACTCTACACACACCCAAGTTACCATGGAACTGGTACAAACAGAATGGAGTTTAATATGCTATTAGCTCTGATCTAAGTAGCTGACATAACACCAATTAAATTTATAATGACACTGGAATAATAAAACAGCACTTGGCATACTTCTCTTTGCAAACATGATTCAAGGGGTGGTATTCATTTTGCTCTTTCTTCAATTTCCAGATGCTAGGTCACTTAGAAACCACTTAAAATCTTTTTACTCAAAGAGCTGTCATTGAGGGGGTTTACGATTTCATAAGAAAAGGACCACTAACTTTTTAGAAGGCCCAGCTACTAGGAATATCCAACCATAGTACACGAACACCCATTTCTTTCAGAGTAAAAGTATCGTGGTTGGAATCTAGAAACCTGGGTTCCCACTCCGCTTCCTCTCTTTCCCTGACTGATTCTGGTTCTGGCTCTAAGAAGAATACTTGATCTCCATTTTTAAAACACGGGCAGACGGGGCGCCTGGGTGGCTCAGTCGTTAGGCGTCTGCCTTCGGCTCAGGTCATAGTCCCAGGGTCTTGGGATCAGGCCCCACGTCTCCTTGCTCAGCACGGGGCCTGCTTTCCCCTCTCCCACTCCTCCTGCTTGTGTTCCCTCTCTTGCTCTCTCTCTGTCATGTAAATTAATAAAATCTTTAAAAAATAAAAAATAAACAATAAAACATGGGCAGAGGCCATGAAATTTATGGGATGGCTTCACCACAGAATCCATGGCTGTTAGGAAATAACAGCAGACATCACTAACCTGCTGGAACTTGCATCCTTGAGCCCATCAACTAGCCCTACCAGTGGCTGTATTTATGCTATGCATGGAAGAAGTCACTGGGCCCTTTGGTCACACTCACATGATATATACTGAGGGTATAGACAATGGATCCTTTGCATAAAATACAGAAAGTTTTATGTTCTTATGGAATACCCTAGAGCAGTTTAAATGAGTGAACCACATATAGTACTGCGGGTAGAGCTCAAAAAAAAAAAAAAAAAAGGTTACTGAAAGATACAAACAATAAGATGTCATTTGTTAAATATAAGATGCCATAAAACATGATATGGAAAGATAACACACCAAAAACATCATAGTAGTTGTTTCTGGTGAATGGGAATAAAATTGAGGTGGGCTTGGAAGGGAAGTTACAAAGGAGATTTCAATTTCACTAGTACTGTTTTATTTTTATAAAAAAATGAAAAAGTAAATATTACAGAATGCTAACATTTGTTAATTCTGGTGAGTACACAGGTGTTTGTTAAGTTAGCCTTGTATATTTGTGTATCTTCAATTTTTTTTCAAAATTTAAAAAAAAACCTTTATCTTATAAACATTTGGTGGCAATGTGCTTAATCATTAAGTAGCTCCTGAGCATCCACCATATGCAAACAACAAATCGTAATGTATTGAGTATTTACAGGCACAATTCAAGTGATTTACATGTATTATGTTAAAAGGTAAGTATTTGGGGGGGGGTCTGGCTGGCTCTGTTGGTAGAACATGAGACTCTTGATCATCTCAGGGTTGAGTTCAAGCCCCACACTGGGTACAGAAGTTACAAAAATTAAAAAAAAAAAAAGTAGCATTTTTTTTTTTTTTAAGATTTTATTTCTTTATTTGACACAGAGAGAGATCACAACTAGGCAGAGAGGCAGAGAGAGAGGAGGAAGCAGGCTCCCCGCCGAGCAGAGAGCCCGATATGGGCCTCGATCCCAGGACCCTGAGATCATGACCTGAGCCGAAAGCAGAGGCTTTAACCCACTGAGCCACCCAGGCGCCCAAAAGTAGCATTTTTTAAAGAGAGAAACGCTTATCCTCACTTCCGATATTCATCAGCTATGGTCCTGATCTTAATCTACTCTCAGGAAGACTAGTGGTTTTTCTGACTGGCGTGTTTGGGAAAAAACAATATTGCTCAGCTCCTTCTGTTTTGCCAGGATCTGCCTGCTTGCAAAAAAGGTACACATTTTCTTCATTTGACAGTATCAGTGTGTCTCTGCAGAAAGAGACGTGTGGTTGTCCTACACTTGGAGAGATTTGCTGGGTAAATTCGTCTCATCAGTACGCCTAATTCTGGATCGGTTTCAGAAACCACTGTTATCGCTGCACGCTGAAGCCACATTCTTCAACCTTATCTTTAACTAATAAAGGGAAAATATATAAAAATTTTTATCTCAATCTGCCTTTCAGTTGGTTCCATACTTAAATAAAGAGATTATTTATTGTCCTTCTCCATCAACACTGTTATTGTTGCCATTTTACAGAAGAGCAGATTTAGGCTTACAGACACTAAGTAATTTACCCAACGTGTAGTAAGTAGCAGGACTGGAGTCCTAACTCATATTCATCTGATTCCCGAGTTCATATTCTTAATTATTATGCCAAGGCATTATGTTACACATATCCGAGCAAAGAAAATGCTTTTAATGCTTTTCTTAGTATATAATGAAAGAGGGTAGGAAAGTGCACATATTTAGGTGTGTGCATATGTGAGAGTGTGTATGGGGAAAATACTAGTTATTATAAAATCCCTTTAAGGAAACTTTTAACCTCCAAAACTAGTTCAAAACTAGTAGGCATGCTTGCTTTCACCCATGTAAGTACCCACCTCCCTCAACTATGACTCAAGATACCACAGATGCATAGCAGGGCTGCTTATCTCCTGAGCTCTAAATGAACTGTGTTCAACCACTCCCTGAAGTACTGTCCCACGAACAGAGGGCTCAGTTCTGAGCCTCACCTGATGTCAGCCTCTACCTTCCGCAACCCCTCCCTGAGGGAACAAACCTGCTTCCCTTAGCAGATCAGGCTCACCTAGCTCCCAGGGTCAGTACTAGTAAGAGAAGGCCACAAAGCATTTCCAACCCCAATCTAATTGAGTTGGTAGCTTCGGCTGCCACCACCAAACCAAAGGCATGAACAGCTTCCTCACCACAGAGGGACTAGCCCCTTCTCAGCACAGGCTTGCCTTCACTCAGTCCTTTGGACTCACACTACACACTGTCCACACCTCTGGAAAGAGCTTTACATCCTGCTGCAGTGCCGCTGGGCTTAGTCCATGACTCTCATTATTTCTCTAGCTACCTTTTCTCCTTACTTGACCTAATCCAGTCTATAACTTTAAATGACACCTATAAACTGGCAATTTATAGATAATTCTCAATTGTATTTCACTAGCCTGGAGTGCCAGATTCATATGTCCAATTGTCTGTTCAATATCTCTACTTGGGTATCACAAACCAAACTTTCAATTTGCTTTTAAAATTACTTTTGAAACTTGGAGATCAACTAGGAAAAACTGACCAATGAATTACCAAGGTACATGTGTTCCCATAAACATGTGGAATCTCTGTGGAGCCCAATTTACTCATGGAATGCTGTGTGGAAACCAGACTAAATGAACAGCACCAGCACTGGGAATAATCACTTGCCCAAAACAAGTAGTACTTACACCAAGTGAGTGGAAACAATTCAGGTTGCATTCATTTTAGCCTTGACTCTTTTCTCTTAGATCTCTCTTAGCCTCGTTTCTCGCCCCAACCCCCTTTACCACTCTACTTCCAGACATTTGTCCCCACTACTTCTTTGATCTGAAATGTTCTCTCCTCTGACTCAACCCTAAGCAAGCAAAATTCTAACTGATCGTCAAGGTCCAGATGAAATGACCCCTCTCCCATGAACCCATTCCAGATCTCTCCAAGAAGAGAATGAATGATACACACGGTAGGAAGGAGGGACCAAAATTTGGGAGTCCTCGCTTTCATCCTTACACCCAACTGTCTTTGGCTCTATCTTCAAATATTTCCAGAGTCTGACTACCTCCATTGGCACTGCCCTGGTCCAAGCCACCATCAATCTCTCACTTGGATAATTCAACAGCCTCCTAACAGATCTCCATGCTTACACCCTCATCCCCTATAATCCATTACCTTTTTTTAAAAAATATTTATTTCTTGGGGTGCCTGGGCGGCTCAGTGGGTTAAGCCTCTGCCTTCAGCTTAGGCCATGATCTCAAGGTCCTGGGATCGAGCCCCACATTGGGCTCTCTGCTCAGCAGGGAGCCTGCTTCCCCCTCTCTGCCTGCCTCTCTGACTACTTGTGATCTCTCTCTCTCTTGTCAAATAAATAAAATCTTTTAAAAAAATGTATTTCTTTATTTTGGGGAGGGGGGCAGAGGGAGATAGATAATCTCAATCAGGCCCCTCAATGAGAACGGAGCCTGACACAGGTCTCAATCCCAGGGCGGTAAGATCATGACCTGAGCCAAAACCAAGAGTTGGACACTTAACTGAATGAGCTACCCAGCCACCTCTAATCTATTTTCAATATTGTACCCAGTCTGGTCCCGTTAAGATATGAATCAGATCATGTCATTCATCTGTTCAAAACTATCCCCAAATTCCCAATTCCAGAGCATAATCCAAAATCCTTAATACGGCCTGCAAGCCCTATAAAATAATCTACTCCTAGACCCCTACCTGAGTTCTTCACCTAGTATTCTCTACCTCACTCAGCTCTAGCTGAACTGGCCTCCTTGCTATTATTCCAACTGGTCAATTACACTCTCACCTTCAGGTTTTTATATTTGCTAGTCCCTCCGCTTGGAATCCTCTTCTTCCACATGTATATGTAGCTTGCTCCCTCACTCCCTTCAGGTACTGCTCAAATATCACCTTATAAGAAAAACCTTCCCTGTCAACACTATATAAAACAGCTTATACCCTCCCATCAGTCCTGTCTCCTTACTCCAAGTTATTTTTCTTTTTAGAAGTTATAAATTATTATCTCTTGTCCCCTCCTATTCACCAGAATATAAGCTCCATGCCCATCAGGGCCTTTGCTAATTCTGTCTTCATCGCATATACCAGCGCATGGCATATAGCAAATACAACAAACTATATGTTCCTTAATGTATGAAAGTAAGAACATAAAGCTTCCACAGACATATCCCGAAGTACTATGTGTAATTCAGACACTCAGCAAATATCTGATAATGCCTTTTTAAAATCATGCACGTACTTCTTCTGGTCTATGTAACAACTATTACTGGCCAAAGCCTTATGTCATAAATCTAAGAATTATTTAGTCCTCCCAAAGGAATCAGTTGTTGTTTTTTTTAAGATTTTATTTATTATTTGACACAGAGAGAGAGATTACAAGTAGGCAGAGAGGCAGGCAGAGAGACAGGGAGAGGAGGAAGCAGGCTCCCTGCTGAGCAGAGAGCCCGATGCGGGCCTCGATCCCAGGACGCTGAGATCATGACCTGAGCCGAAAGCAGAGGCTTTAACCCACTGAGCCACCCAGGCGCCCAAAGGAATCAGTTTTAAGTGAAAAGTTCAGCCTCTGCTATTAAAAGCATCTAAGTTTAAAAATTTATGGCAATCGGTATTTTATAGTTTAGTTTGAAACCTGATCCAGTTTAAAGCTTCAACTATACAATTAGAAGCTCCTTCTATTTCTCTTTACTATTAATCTAAAGAAAGCAGACAGTAAGTATGCATAAATGAAGGTTTTGAATTTGAACTTCAAAGAAAGCCCAGGTTCTGAACAAAATGTGAAGTTTTCCTTTATAAATTTCTGGAGCTGATTACACTCAACCACAAATTACATCTGTTTTGAGCTACTTTTAAAGATTTCAAGCACTGCCAGATATGCCATTCCACGTGAATCACAAGACTTTATCACATATATAGATCACAAATAATCCTGGAGACTGTTTTCTAAATTACATATTTGAGAACCTTTGGTTCACAATCATGATTTCATTAAATTAAGGAGTAGGGCAGGTTGTTGACTTAAGTAATGTCCAAAAGTAAGCATTCCCAAAGCCTGCAGTGTCCAAGTGCTCGGATCCCAAAGCTTTAGGTAAACACCAAGCTCAACATTAATAGAAGCTTCCCCAAGACATTTTCCCTCAAAGGATCTCTAATAAAACCAATCCATTTCTTTCTTTGGTACTTAAAAAGTGGTCAGGTTTAGACCACTTCCCCCCACTCCCCAAAAACCAAAAAATTGTACAAAGGAAGGGATTTTGGATACAACTTCAGATACAGAGATCAGTAAGCAACCTAAGAAAATAAAAATCAATAATCCCTCAGGAGAGTCAATATAAACCGGAGAATACCAGAATATAACTGAAAATTTGTTCCTAGTTTTCACACACTCCACCACTGCGCAAATAAATAGCAAAGGATAGGAAAGGCATAAAATCATTCTTTCGTGATCAACAACTTTACAAACAAGTACTAGATTGCTAGGTCTACTTTATAGAAAGTTTTTTTTTTTTTTTAAGATTTTTTATTTATTTATTTGACACAGAGAGAGAGAGAGATCACAAGTAGGCAGAGAGGCAGGCAAGAGAGAAGAGGAAGCAGGCTCCCTGATGAGCAGGGAGCCCGACGCGGGCCTCGATCCCAGGACGCCGAGATCATGACCTGAGCCGAAGGCAGAGGCTTTAACCCACTGTGCCACCCAGGTGCCCTAGAAAGTTATTTCTATTATTAGGAAAAACCGAAGGCAAAGAGAGGCCAAGAGCCAAACCCAAGTAGAGCTTCATGCTGGCACTGTGGGTTAAAATTGCACAGGTATACTGGAGTCAAATGTGTGGTAATTTCATCAAACAACCTGACTCTCCGAACAATTAGTTAGGGAAAAGGACTGAACAGAAAGATTTATTCTCACACTCACTCCCCCATCTGTAATCACCACTCTCTCCCTCTCATCCTCTCTCACACACTACCTGCGTATTTTCACTGCCAAAAGCCACATTAAAAGACTAGCAAAAGACCACGATCACCTGGTTAACCTCTAGCATAACTACTGACTGGAGCATTCTCTCTGAGTCCCCCAGCGCTGGCTCTACACTCCAAGTGGATGTGGGTACATGAGCCCACTGGGGCTTAGGAAAAAGGAGAGCTCAAACAATGTTCTTGTCAGCACTTTAAACAAAAAATCCATTCAATGAGAATGGCACCATGTTCTTTTTGCCCTTTCTCCCTAGGAACTAAATTAAACAGATTACAGACAGTGGCAAGAGCTGGCCTTAGAACAGCCTCCCCCTTATTTATTATTTTTAGCAATTTAGTCCGACAACGCCTGACAACTAAACATGCCTAGAATAGCTAAAGGGAGGGGGGATTATCAGATACTACCAGCAAAAAAACACTAGTCATCACTTCCTCCAACCCTAAGAAAGAATCATTTTCCATGTCTTTATAGTATCATGCAGAGTTTGAGCTTTTTAGAGTCTCACATAAAAACAGAGTCCATATAAAACATCAGTGGAAACCGATAAAGCTTCCTGATCTAGAGGACTGGTCCACCCTCACATGTGTTTTCTTAAAAACAAAAGCAGAATAAAATGAACTAAGTAGTTTAACACAAAAGTTAGGAGTAAAATGCATCTGTGTATATTTTGGAAGAATTCCCTCACAAGATTACTATGTAGCCAAAAGAATGGCTTCATGAATAGTGATGGGATTCAAATATTTTTATTATGCTGCTGACAAGTGAAAGAACTGCAAGTAAAACAAAGTGAGGTAGGAGAAACTCCTCTAATTAATCAAAATTAGGAAGACATCACCACCCACAGACATTCTAAACAAAATAATGTACTAAAAATTCTCTGAAAAATGAAAAAATAAAAAGGGTAAAGTAGAACTATCTGCATCAGCAGAATAAAATTCATAAAACTAGATTTTTTTATAGTTTAGTAAGATAAAATGTCCATGTACATTTAGGAATTTATAATTTGTGAACACTTTCTGAGTATTTTTTGCCACTATTCTAAGTTTGATGTATTTTATAAGACAGTATAGAATGAAGCACTACAAATGAATAAAATCATGTCTTCCTGGGTATGTTATTTTAATTTACATATGTGGGATTAATAATATAGCTCCATCCAAAAATATCTCTAAAACAAGTGATGCTGGGTGGGAGGGCAGGGATAGGGTGGATGTGTTATGGACATTGGGGAGGGTTTGTGCTATGGTGAGTGCTGTGAAAGGTGTAAGCCTGATGATTCACAGACCAGTACCCCTGGGGCAAATAATAAAAAAAAAATTAAAAAATAAATTTTAAGGTTAAGCCATCACATGCACACCTGTGATTTCAGTAATTTAACCAACTACTAGAGAGATATCAAAAGAGGGGCGCCTGGGTGGCCCAGTCATTAAGTGTCTGCCTGCAGCTCAGGTCATGATCCCAGGGTCCTGGGATCGGGCCACATGGGGATCCCTGCTTCTCCCTCTCCCACTCGCCCTGCCTATGTACCCTCTCTCACTGTGTCTCTCTCTGTCAAATAAATAAATAAATAAAATCTTTTTTAAAAAAAGATATTAAAAGAGATGTTATTACCTTTTACTACATTTTAAATGGCAAAGCTGCAAGCAGACTACTACTTTTATTTTACCTTCAAAGAAAAGGATTCCAATTAACTTTTTAAATTAAACCTGGACATGAAAGGAAACTGGTTTTTGTTTTGGTTTGCCTCATTCCATTCTCTTTCTGTAAGGGGGCATTTTGCTCCTCAAGTGTCAATTCAGAAGAATACCAAAGTTATAATGATAAATTTAACAGAAGTGCCCATAGGTATCTTCTAATCCAACCTCTCATCCTACAGATGAGGACACTGAAACTTAGAGTACAGCAAGGGCTAGAATTCAGAACTCCTAACTCAGCAGAAGGTATTTAAATTAGGAATCTAGGGTAATGTAGATTGTTGTAGCCCTGTTGTAAATCTAGTAGACTTGGAGATCTCTATTTATGGTTCAAATATCAGTATGGATCTTGTTCTTTTGAGCTGACATGCAGAGTGTGCCCATTAATACAGGTGTGGCCTGTCCACACTGAGTATCGAACAACTCACTTCCTCTGGCCAGTATCTATTACTTCAGGTTAGGGAAGACCTGTGCTGCAAGGACTGACCAGAGTCAGAATCTCGGGTAAAGAAAATACACTGATTAACTTCCCCTTACAAGAGCATGGAGGCATGCAGTAACATGAAAGAAAATTCAAAGTCTACCTCATCTAAAGAAATCATTCTCTTGACAGGCTGAAAGTGACTGCAGGAACTCTCATGCATGGGAGGGAGGAGTATAAAGACAGATATTCATGGTTAGGCACAGAGAAAAGTTAGATCACATTAAACACAAAGCAGTGAAACCTGAGGTCAGTCAACAACCCTCTGAAGCACTTAAAGGGGAAGTCTGGTGTGGGTATAGACAAATATTCCAAGAAGGAAATCAAGACACCCTGGGAATGCATTCTAGAAGAAAGGATTAACAGGGCGCCTGGGTGGCTCAGTGGGTTAAAGCCTCTGCTTTCGGCTCAGGTCATGATCTCAGGGTCCTGGGATCGAGGCCCGCATCAGGCTCTCTGCTCAGCAGGGAGCCTGCTTCCTCCTCTCTCTCTGCCTGCCTCTCTGCCTACTTGTGATCTCTCCCCCTCTGTGAAATAAATAAATAAAATCTTAAAAAAAAGAAAGGATTAACAGACTCAAGATGCAGAAAGCTAAACTCAAGTCTAACTGGAATGCAAATCCTTCTTTTACCTTAATCATAAAATGAAGACGCACGTATTAGTCAACGGATGAAATCACAGGGGTGGACGTGTAAAATATTTTAATATGTATTTTACAAATAAGGAACACTGTCTAGTTAACAGGGCGAATCTATTTGAAAGGGTCACATCTCAGTTCTCACCAGAGCTGAAATATTTTTTAAGTAAACTCTATCACCAATGTGGGGCTCAAACTGACAATCCCGAAATAGCCACATATTATACTGACTGAGACAGCCAGGCATCCCTGAGCTGAAATATTTCTAACAAGGAAGTGAAATATATTACAGTTTACATCTGGGTAAATATTAGCACTTGGATCATAACACATCGACACTGACCAAGGCATTGAAGATATTGATAATGACCAACAAAGAATACTCAACCAGAAAAAGAGCATATTAGGCTTTTTCAGACTCATCTTTCTTTAAAAGCCGAAGAGGAAGATTATGCGCGACATCAAGCCTTAAGACCAGGACAGAGAGAATATATATAGTTCACTATAAACTCTAGGGCTTCCAACCATCAGGCTCTCTTAGATTTAAGTCTTAAATAACTAAAAACTATTTTAAAACAAACATCCATTTTTCCAAATGTTGAGAATGCAAATGAATTCTATAAAGAGATAAGTATTCATATCTGAAATCCCAAAGTATGGGACAGCAAGAGAAACATCACTCACGACTCTCCAAGACGAAACATAGAAAAGAGATGAATTTACTAACTTGCAATTATTATTTTTTTATTAAAAAAAAAAAAGCCACTCAGAGGGTCTAATGACCTAGCTGGAGGTGAGACACCACCAAGCTAATTTTTAGAATACAGACATTTTATACTTTAGTACTCAAAGTCTTGGGTCAGAGCAGCAGATGTCTCTGAAAAACAGCTCCCTTCAGCAAACGACGTACTGTACATTCTATTAAACTGTACATTCTATTAAACATCTTGACTTGTTAAGAATAAAAATGGACTGTCTATGAAGATAAACTGTGGTAACTCTACATAAAGGAATACCATACAGCAATGAAAATGAACAAATCACAATCTTGAATAACAGATATACCTCACAAACACAATGTTGAGCAAAAGAAGGCAAAAAATATATATACAATGATTTTGTTCACATAAAATGCAAAAATGAACAAGAGTAAATTACACTGGAGGGAGGTATATGTAGGTGGTAAAATTAAAAAAAAAAAGGAAAAGAAAGAATACAATTGCACCAAAAATAGTAAGATACCCAGGAATAAACCTAACCGAAGAGGTATAAGACCTGTACTCTGAAACCCTAACACTGTTGAAAGAAATTAAAGATGACACAAAGAAATGGAAAGATATTCCATGCTTATGGATTGCAAAAACAAATATTGTTAAAATGTCCACACTACACAAAGCAATCTACATATTTATACAATCCCTATCAAAATACTAACAACATTTTTCACAGGGGTAAAACAAACAACCCTAAAACTTATATGGAACCACAAATGACCCCAAATAGCCAAAGCAATCTTGAAACAGAAAAGCAAAGCTGGAGGCATCACAGTTCCAGACTTCAAGTTATACTACAAAGCTGTAGTCACCAAGACAGCATGGTACCAGCACAAAAATAGACACACAGATCAATGGAACACAATAGAAAACACATAAATGAACCCATAATTATATGGTCAATTAATCTTCAACAGACGGCGTTGGGAAAACTGGACAGCTACAAGCAAAAGAATGAAACAAGACCACTTTCTTACACTATATACAAAAATAAATTCAAAATGGATTAAACACCTAAAGGTGACCTGAAACCACAAAAATCCTAGAAGAAAACAAAAGCAGTAACTTGTGCAACATCAGACACAGCAACTTCTTTCTAGATTTTATCTCCTGAGGCAAGGGAAACAGAAGCAAAAATAAACTACTGGGACTACATCAAAACAAAAAGCTTCTGCACAGAGAAGGAATCTATCAACAAAAGTAAAAGGCAGCCAAGGCGCCCTGGGTGGCTCAGCCGCTTAAGCACCTGACTCTTGATTTCAGCTCAGGTCACAATATTGGGATCCTGAGACTAAGTCCAGTACTGGACTCCATGCTCAGCAGGGAGTCTGCTTGGGATTCTCTCTTTCTCTCCCGCTGCCCCAGGCCCTGCTCTGACACGTACTCTCTCTCCCTCTATCAGATAGATAGATAGATAGATAGATAGATAGATAGATAGATAGATAGATAGATAGATAGATAGATAGATAGATGATAGATAAATATATCAAGAACTTGTTAAACTCAACACCCTAAAAATGAATAAGCCAATTAAAAAACAGGCTTGGGCACCTGGGTGGCTCAGTGGGTTAAAGCCTCTGCTTTCGGCTCAGGTCATGATCTCAGGGTCCTGGGATCGAGGCCCGCATCGGGCTCCCTGCTCAGCAGGGAACCTGCTTCCCCCTCTCTCTCTCTGCCTGCCTCTCTGCCTCCTTGTGATCTCTCTCCCTCTGTGAAATAAATAAATAAAATCTTTAAAAAAAAAAAAAACAGGCAGAAGACATAGACATATTTACAAAAAAGACATGCAGACATCCAACAGACATTTAAAAAGACTCAACATCATTCATCATCAGAGAAATGCAGATCAAAACTACAAAGATACGTCACGTCACACCTGTCAGAACAACGCAAGAAACAACAGGTGTTGGCAAGGATACAGAGAGAGAAGAACCCTCATGCAATATTAGCAGGAATGCAAACTGGTGCAGTTACTCTAGAAAACAGTATAGAGAGTCCTCAAGTTAAAAATAAAACTACTCTACAATTCAGCAATCACTCGACTAAGTATTTACCAAAAGAACAAAAAAATACTAATTCAAAGGGATACATCCACCCCGATACTTACAGAAGCATGATCTAACAATAGCCAAATTATGGAAACAGCCCAAATGTCCACCAATTGATGAATGGATAAAGATGTGGTAATATATTACTCAGCCTTAAAAAAGAATGAAATGTTGCCATTTCCAATGATATGAATGGAGCTACACAGTATTATGCTAGCAAAGAAGTTGGTCAGAGAAAGACAAATACCATACAATTTCACTCACATGTGGAATTTAAGAAAAAAACAAATACACAAAAGGAAAAGAAAGAAAAAGAGGCAAACCAAGAAACTAACTCTACCTATAAAGAACAAACTGACTGTTACCAGAAGGGGGGTTGGGGAAGGGATGGGTTAAACCAGTGGTGGGGATTAAGGAGTACACTTGAACTGAGGGTTACCGGGGGGTGGGAGGGTAGGGATAGGGTGGATGGGTTATGGACATTGGGGAGGGTTTGTGCTTTGGTGAATGCTGCGAAAGGTGTAAGCCTGATGATTCACAGACCTGTACTCCTGGGGCAAATAGTAATAATAAAAAAAAAGAAAAAAAGAAAAAAAAAGGAGTACACTTTAATAGTACAATGTATGGTCTGTTTGGGTTTTGTTTTTTTTTTTTTGAAGATTTCATTTATTTAACTGAGAAAGAGAGAGAAAGCACGAGCAGGGGGAGGGGCAGAGGAAGGAGTCTCCCCATTCAGCAGGGAGCCCAACATGAGGCTCAACCCCAGGACCCTGGGATCATGACCTGAGCCGAAGGCAGATGCTTAATGACTGAGCCACGCAGGTGCCCCAGTACACTGTATTTTAACCGGAATTTAAATGAAAACTTGAAAGGAAAAAGTAATACCTATCACAAAAGTTAAGGCTGTAGCTATGGGAAGGGGCAGGAATGGCACTGTGATGAAGGGGAGGAAAGAGAGCCTCTGGTCCATGTCAATTTTTATTACTCTATATGAATTTTAAGATTTATTTTTGTAAATGCTATATTTCACTATAAAATAAATGACTAATTTCTTAATGGATTCTAAATTTTAAGCTATGCCAGCACTGAGTATAATTCTTGTTTAATATATAAAAAAACATCCATCACTGGCTCTGCTCTCACCTGCCCTTCTTTCGAAACAGAACAGAATCACTGTCTATCATATAATAGTGTCCACCTGACATCACCTCCAAAGAGGGGCTCCCATCATTTCCACAATGGTACCAACTCAAAAATGAAGTACTCGGGGCAAAACATGGACATCCAGCCAAGTGCCTACCAGTTACCACCCATGCTATGGAAAAAATGATCTTCAATAGGCAGAGTAAAACCTCCTCAATCATGGGAACTTCTCCAAAACATTTTCTCATCAGTCTCAAAACTCAGCCAACTGCAGAATGTCACAAGCACCTCCTACCAGTTCCCTTGCCGCTATTCTTCCTTCTTGTTTCAGGAACCACTATCTGACCAAAATTGTCATTTTTGTGCAAGAGTCAGGACTTTTACAGTTTCTTAGATTTTACTTACAACATGGGCTGCAGAGCTATTTCACAACCCTGAAAGTGTAATATTTTGCGTCAGAAGCAGCATTATGCAGGCCAGAGTGTCCTGGGTTTCCTTACTCTTATTTTTATTATGTCACTGCTAAGTTAACCAGGGTAGTGGAAGCCGTGGTGACCACGTCAAAGATAAAGGAGAGGAAGTGGTCAACCAGTACACATGGGTGTCTAAAATATAATGGGGACTTTAGACTAAATGCAAATGAGCCTCAAGCAATAACTGCCCCTCACCTGGAACAAAGGAGAGAATCTAAGAGAACAGTGGTCAAAATGTGCTCAAACATATCACTGAAAGCTTACAGTTATCTCAAGGATTCCAAAAAGTTGAGATGCATAAGACAAGAGAGTCAGAAATTGAGCTCTAGCTCATCTGAAAGTTGAATCCAGTTTCTTTAAAGGCAAGAAAAGTCCATAAAATTATCTCCTTACTTCAAAACAAGTGAGGAAAAAATATAGGAAGTATTTTTTTTCACTTTAGAATATATTGCCTCAATCAATAATGTTGTAACTCAACTTTAACTAAAATTGAATTTTCTCAAAACAAAAAAAACAAAAAGAAAGCTTCTATGTTCCCATGGTAGCAATGTTGTACATTTCAAAAAGAAAATTATTTTTACAAAGACAGATGAGAGATGCTGGCTGATTCAGTTCGGAGTGTACAACTCTTGATCTTAGGGTTGCAAGTTCGACCGACCTCCACACTGGGTGTAAAGATTACTTAAAAATAATTTTAAAATCTTAAAAAAAAAAAAGACAGATAAGACTCACAGTCATTATTCCAAATCCCAATTATACTCATGTCATTTAAGAAATTAAGCTTTTGTACTTTTCTAACAACATATGCTGTATTATGTATCTTATCAGTCAGTTATCTTACTTAAAAAATTATCAGAATTTTTTAAGATTTTATTTATTTATTTGATAGAGAAAGAGAGAGAGAGAGAGAGACAGTGAGAGGGAACACAAGCAAGGAAGGAGAAGCAGGCTTCCCTCTGAGCAGGGAGCCCAATGCAGGGCTCAATCCCAGGACCCCAGGATCATGACCTGAGCCAAAGGCAGATGTTTAACTGACTGAGCCACCCAGGCAACCCCCAAAAAATTATCAGAATTGTTAAAAAACAGACATAAATAACATAGTTACTCTATCATACCAAAGCCACCATTTTATATTTTCTCTTACACAGATCAGCATCATTCATCTATACTAATCACCATTAGGATGAAATGGTGTTTGTTCCTCCAACAACCTGACTTATCATCTTTAGAAAGGAAGATAAAAATATAAACAACACTATCATACTGTGAGTCTGTTATGAAAATACTTTCTCATCAATCCTAGTAAAATGACTACATCCCAAAGAATAACCCAACATTTGAGTAGTATTTTGTAAATATGGGAGTGTTAAGAAGAGAAAGACAGTAAGACTACCTCCCCAATATGCTAGTACTTGCCTTTACCCCTCTAGTAATATAACTCCCTATCAAGGCAACATGAATTCAGGCAGAGTATTAGAACCTGAAAGAGACAGAGAGGACAGAGAGAGCAGGCGAGCGGTGGCGAGGGGCAGAGGGAGAAGAAGACTCCCTGTTCAGTAAGGAGACCATCACAGGGCTCGATCTCAGGACCTTAAGATCACAACCTGAGCCCAAGGCAGCGGCTTAACCAATTGAGTCACCCAAATGCCCCGGGAAACGCTATTTGTAATTACCTCAAGTGTGATAGTTTCTATGTTCAAATTACCACACTATGGTATAAAATTAATAAAATTATTAGGAAGAATAAGGAAAAAGGACCTGATTTAAGACTAAGGAATCAGAAAATGCTTCTTAGAAGTAGCCCTAAACTAAGATCTTGAGTATTAATATATGGAGCCACTAATAACTGCAGGAGGAGAAAGTTCCCCAATAGAGGAAATTATTTTTTCCAAAGACCTAACAGAAACAAAGAAAGCACAGCAAGCTCTAAAAACAGAATTATTTCTGAATGGCTGGAGCATACAGTGTAAAAGAAGGCAAAGGAGGGCGCCTGGGTGGTTCAGTTGGTTAAGCATCTGCCTTCAGCTCAGGTCATGATCCCTGGGTCCTGGGATCGAGCTCCACATTGGGCTCCCTCCTCATCGGGAGGCTGCTTCTTCCTCTCCTCCCCGCTCATGCTCTCTCACTATCTCTGTCTCTCTCAAATAAAGAAATAAAATTAAAAAGAAGAAAAGAATAAGGAGGAGGAGGAGGAGGAGGAGGAGGAGAGGAAGAGGAAGAGGAAGAGGAAGAAGGAGGAGGAGGAGGAGGAGGAGGAGGAGAAGAAGAAGGAGAAGAAGAAGAAGAAGAAGAAGAAGAAGTAGTAGTAGTAGTAGTAGTAGTAGTAGTAGTAACCCGAGGGATGCCTGAGTCGATCAGTCGGCTGGGAGGCTGACTCTTGCTTTTGGCTCAGGTCATGATCTCAGGATCCTGGGATCCATCCTATGTCTGGCTCCTTGCTCAACCGGGTGTCTGCTTGAGGATTCTCTCTCTTGCTCTTCCTCTACTCCACCCCCCACTCGTGTGCACGCTCTCTCTCTCAAATAAGTAAATCTTTTAAATAAATAAATGTATGTATGTATGTATGTATGTAACCAGAGAAAAAAGACAAAGGAAAAACAATTAAGCTGACAGATGACTTCTCAACAGCAACAACAGAAGCCAGAAATCAGTGAATACTATCTTTAAAAGACCTGAGAAATTCCCAAACATATAAAGCAAAATGAAACCTAGCCTCTGAACTATGTATACAGTAATAACGAGCACTCAAATACACAGAAAATAATCTCTAAACACCAGTGCCCGGGGTGCCTGGGTGGCTCAGATGGTTAAACATCTGCCTTCAGCTCAGGTCATGATCCCAGCATCCTGGGATTGAGCCCCACATCTGGCTCCTGGCTCAACAGGGAGTCTGCTTCTCCCTCTCCCTCTGCCTCTCCCCCTGCTCATGCTCTATCTCTGTCTCAAAAAAATAAAATCCTTTAAAAAAATTGTTTAAAAAATAAAGTGCCCACTAAGCTGAAAGATGAAGGAGAAACTGATAAGTATCATCATGGAGATTAGACATATCTCTCTCAATAATTAACTGAATAATCAAGAAAAAAATCAGTAAGAAACACAGAGGGGGCACCTGGGTGGCTCAGTGGGTTAAGCCCCTGCCTTCAGCTCAGGTCATGATCTCAGGGTCCTGGGGTCGAGGCCCGCATCGGGCTCCCTGCTCAGCGGGGAGCCTGCTTCCTCCTCTCTCTCTCTGCCTGCCTCTCTGCCTACTTGTGATCTCTCTCTGTCAAAATAAGTAAAATCTTAAAAAAAAAAAAAATTAAAAAAAAAAAAAAAACACAGAGAATCTGAACACTAAAATTAACAATGTATGTGTGCATTAGTGCACATGTGGGTGTGTGTACATGCATACATTTCGGGCTAAGGTAACAAAACTATAAGAGCATGGCAGTATAAAGTATAGGATTACTGGAGGGGAGAGAAGAGAGTGTATAGTGGGAGATACTATTAAAAATACATATTAGGGTAGTATTGGAAAGTATATTAAATGCAAAGACAGGGATCATGCAATTAATTAAATACTGGGTATTTTACAATACACCTTTCTAAGCTACAAATCTATTATCAAATTTGTTTAATTTATGATCAATAGTCAAACAAAAATAAACCTAAGTAACATAAACCACCACATACTGAGGCCATGCCAAGTTGGTGCCCCTAAGAAATCCCCGGGAGGATACAGGGGGTGTCTCACCAATTCCGTAGAGGGCTGAGTCAGATTCTGAACTACTGCCTCAAACACAAATTAGATAAAGTGACCTATGAAGTCATTGTAACCACCCCCATTTCAGGAAATCTTGGCCCCAAAGAAATAACAACCAGTCTTTTGCCCAGGCCAACTTTTACTATATACAGGATAGACCTTCTACGCAAGCCCAAGAAGAATATCTCATCAAAGGTCTTAATGTATATGGAAAATGTAATAAATTTCAATTATCCAAAAATTTACTAAGTTACTCTTACCTATCACCTTTTTCCCTAGCAAAAAAAAAAAAAGAAAAAAATTGTTTTCCTCACTGCAGCACCATCCTTCAGATAGTTATACCTAATCTATGTTAAATGAATTACAATACATAAGAGACAAACATCAAGATCCTTTAAATACTATTATCATTACCCACTCGCAAGCCAACCCACCACAATATGTGGTGTTTAAACATATACTGTGGGTTTTCTTTTTCTTTCTTTCTTTCTTTTTTTTTAAGATTTATCTATTTTACTGAGAAAGCAAGAGTGGACGAGAGAGAACAAATGGGAGGGGCAGAAGGAGACAGAAACCCAAGCAGACTGCGTGCTGAGGAGGGAGTCCAATGTGGGGCTCAATCTCACAACCCTGAGACCACAACCCGAGCCAACACCCAACTTACTGAGATGTCCAGGCGCCCCTGCTTTGTTTTGAAAAACAGACATGTTCACTTGAAGGCAATGGAGAAAATACATTCAGATTAACAGCATCCCACCTTCAAAAATCTCTAAATTTCCAAGAGACTGTTCTTTTCTCTTCCTTCCTTCCCTCCTTTTTTCTTTCCTTTGGGGGGAGAGGGGAGGAGTATCTTACACACTACCATGAATATGACTGATTAATTATTCTAAAACAAATCAAAAAAATTAAAACAACATGACATGACTTTGGCAGCCATATGTTTTCACTTAACATGACACAGTGAGATGATTAGCTTTTTCTTAAAATTTACTACTGTCAATATTCACTTAAAACTTACTTCTAATTCTTTAATTTTTTCTTCTGCTATTTTCTGTTTTTCTAACAGTTGATTGTGAATTACCTCCTTGGACTGAAGAATAAACCTACAAAACACAAAAAAGTTGAATATTAAGCCACATGACCACCATAATCATCAAAATTAACAACTACATACCATAAGTATTAAACTAAGAAAATTAAAAGGATGATCTCCTAATTCAGGACCAATAAAATGCATTGCTATGTTAATGTGACAAACTCAGGAAACCACTATAGGTTTAAGCCTTGGCTGAGAAGGACTAAAAGTTTTAAAAGACAATTCTGCTTACTACTCTAAGAAGGGAATCAGGCTTTAAGTAAGATTCACACATAAATGAAAAAAAATTAAAGGGATAAAAATCTAACACAGGCTATGAATAAAGTTAAATAATAAAAATCCCCCTTGATTTTTATTTTTTCTGTTGTCTAGATCAATTTTTATCTAGATATTTTTTAAACAATATTTGTAAGTTAGAGCTCCCCCTCTAATCTTTTTAAACTTTTTTTTGTAACAGCACTAACTCATGACCTTTTAAAGTCACAATCAAGTACTGTATTAAGATCAATGCATTAGTGTTTATAGGAGTTCCTCAAACAAAAAGCACTGTATAAAGCCTAGTATCTTTTATTATTATTTCCAGAGTTTATAATACCTCTGAGAAGCTCAAAATGCACAAGTGGAAAATTTCAACTTTTTCCATTTTACAGTCAGATACATTATTTACAACTGATGAGCGTAGACATATGCGGAAGCTTTAAAAATTAACACTGAATACGTTTTGTGAACATACGTTCATAATTTTTACTGTAGAGAAAGGAAGAATAAACTATTTTGTAGCCTCAAAAAAGTGAAATGAATTGTTTCCCTTCTACTGGAATCAAGTGTCCAACTAGGCTATAACAGATTTCCATTAAAGACTGCAATTAATTAGGCAGATGGTTTCTTTGCTTTGCATATTATAACTTAGAGTTTAGCAACAAAGCTTCATTTCTTTTTGTTGATTTTATTGAAGTAATTGACAAATAATATTCTATTAGTCTCACGTGTACAACACAGTGATTCAGTATTTGTATATACTACAAACTAATATACCACAGTAAGTCTAGTTATCATCTCTAACCATATGATGTTACTATTATTGACTGGATTTCCCATGCTGTACATTATATCCCCAAGACTTAAGTTATTTTATAACTGGAAATTTGTACCTCTTAATCCCCTTCACCAATTTTGACCCCCAACAGCTCCCCACCCCTAAACTCTGCATTTATGAGTCTGGGTTTTGTTTTCTTTGTTCTTTTTTTTTAGATTCCACTGGTAGAGAAATCACTTGGTATTTGTCTTTCTCTGTCTGACTTATTTCACTTAGACTAATACCCTATAGCTACATCTATGTTGTCATAAATGCCAATATTTCATTTTTTTATGGCTGAGTATTATTCCAACGTGTGTGTGTGTTTTCTCATATGTTGTTGTTCATCTGTATGTCTTCTTTGGAAAAACATCTATTCATATCCTCTGCCCATTTTTTAATTGGATTGTTCTTTGTTACTGTCGTTGAGTTGTATGAGTTCTTTGTAATATTTTAGATAGTAACCCCTATCGGACATATGATTTGCAAATATCTTGTCCAATTCAGTAGTTTACCTTTTCATTATGTTGACAGTTTCCTTTGCTGTACAGAAGCATTTTAGTTTGATGTAGTCCCACTCATTTATTTTTGCTTTTATTACCCCTGCTTTGGGAGTCAGATGCAAACAACTACAAAAACAAACAAAAAACCTCACTAAGACTATACAAGGAGCTTACTACCTGTATTTTCTTCTAGGACTTTTTTTGGCTTTAAGTCTTACAACATTGAAGTTTTTAAGGCACTTTAAGTTAATTTTTGTGTATGATATAAGATTGTGGTCCAGTTTTCCCAACACCATTTACTGAAGAGACTACCCTTTCCCCACTGTATATCCTTATCTCCTTTGTTATAAATTGACTATATATGCATGGGTTTACTTCTGGGGTCTCCATTCTGTTTCACTGACCTGTGTATCTCCCTTTAACAGAAAGCCAAATAAGAAAACATGTCAAGGTAGCAATATGCAGTTTTCTCTACCAACCACAAACACCACCACCACCACCACCACCACGAAACCAAACGAACAAACAAAAAAAAGCCACCATTGAGCCTAGGGTGGGTTTTTACCAAGAGGATCTGTTATTACAGATATAAAACAAGTAAAAACAGAACACAAATGGCAACTCCAGCTTTGTCCAGACAACTGGGAGAAAACTGTTCCTCTTCTTTATGAATACACCCTGTCATATATAATACAAGGTGGTAAAGTTCTCTTTCACTCCATTAATAATTAACTTTCTTAATGTCCTGATGTGGACAGTCCACATGATTTAACTGATGATCCTGGTCTTCAGCAGTAAGTTGATCCTTTGTTAAACTCTTACTCATATAGGGGCGCCTGGGTGGCTTAGTCGTTAAGCATCTGCTTTCGGTTCAGGTCATGATCCCAGGGTCCTGGGATTGAGCCCCACATCGGGCTCTCTGCTCTGCTTCTCCCTCTCCCACTCCCCATGCTGGTGTTCCCTCTCTCGCTGTGTCTCTCTCTCTCTCTGTCAAATAAATAGATAAAATCTTAAAAAAAAAAAATCTTACTCATATAGTCACTGCCAAGATAGTGCATATTCATGCAAAATAAGGATTACTGGTCAAGCGGCTGCCTTCGGCTCAAGTCATGATCTCCAGGTCCTGGAATCAAGCCCCATGTTGGGCTCCTCACTAAGTGGGGAGTCTGCTTCTCCCTCTCCCTCTGCCTCTCACACTGCTTGTGCTCTGTCTCTAATAAATAAATAAAATCTTAAAAAAAAAAGAACTAAGTAGTACAGTATTTGAAGAGCGAAGTGTTTTAAACTATACTAAGTCTCAGTGATACCATGTAAAAAGTTATTATAAATCTCGGCCCAAAAGTCACCAAATTATGTCATTAGATGCACAATTTTACTAACAAAGCCTTTCAGCCATAGAAATAATTTTCAGAATAAAATACACATTTTAAATAGCACTGATTGCTGGCCAGTGAGTAGTATTCTCAAATAATAGGTCATCAGACATTACCTTTATGAGTGTCTGGGAAATTTTCAAAGCTAAGATTAGAGATCAAGTCATTACTTATGTGGCCTTTAAAAATAAAGTACCCGAACTGATACTAAATCCCTTGAGCAGAAAATAAAATTACTAGAAAGCAAGAACACTAAACAACAAAAACATGTTTTTCCATGGCCACACACCTCTTAGGTAGCTAATACTGGACTGTGCCAACTTCAAAGGCCAAGAGAGATGTCACTGAAGCTAGCCAATTTACTGTAAGCCTAAGGACATCTCAGTCATAAAAGTTTTAAACAAGGATGAGTATTGAGTAAACACAAATGTTTACCTCAATGAGTACATTGTAAAATTCAAACAAAAATAGTTACAGAAAATTTAGTTCAGTCCTTTATTTTTAAAAAATGGCAATCATAAATCCAATGAAGATTGGGATAGGCCCCAAGAAACAACTGAATTTCTGGAAAAAGTCTTTAGAAACATTTTATCTATTGTTAAAAGGCACTGAATTATCAGATGCTATTTTGAAAATACATACTAATGTAATAATGAGTCATATATCATAAATAAATATTAGGCACATAGTTTCTCAAAGTAGAGAATCTCACAGAGATCCTGCCTGATAGCTTATGGAAAGCCAAATGGTAGATAAAGGATTCTGCAGTTCAAAATGTGCCACAAAGGAAAAATAAACTGTGAAGAGGAAAGTTATTTTTATATGACAAATGACATGCAAAGAATGTGCTTACAATATTCAGGATTATATATTCTAGACTAGAGTCACTGCTTTATAAAAGGCCTCTCCACTGGAAACCAATGCTATGTGGCCCTGCACTGTCAACTTTCAAGCACAAGTAGCCTGCTATTTAACTTCCTCATTTATTTAGAATTAAGCCACCTGAAATACACTTTTCTGAAATACATAATTTTTATGATGGCTTTTGTGTTTGCTTCCTGAGAAAGATCAGAGGTTATGTTCTGAACTATCCTGCAGGTTGGTACATGTCTTCTACTTTCTTATGACTCAGCAGGAATTAAGAGTGTTGTTTGCCTACCCAAAATACAATCCAAGATGAGTGACAATGTTGCCTTTCGGGTATGCTCACCTGGACATACAGTATTCAGACACAACAATATGCTTATGATAATGTAATCTGTATGGGTGAGAAACTTTTATTTTTTTATTTTTATATTTTTTAAGATTTTATTTATTTATTTGCATAGAGAGACAGCGAGAGAGGGAATACAAGCAGGGGGAGTGGGAGAGGGAGAACCAGGCTCCCCACTGAGCAGGGAGCCCGTAGCAGCGCTTAACCCCTGAGTTCTGGGATCATGACCTGAGCCAAAGGCAGATGCCCATCGAATGAGCCACCCAGGCACCCCTGGGTGAGAAACTCTTAGGGCATTTACAAATTAAGTGGCACACAAAAGAATGAATAAGAATGAGTCTATCTTGGGACACCTGGGTGGCTCATTTGGTTAAGCGTCTGACTCTTGATCTCAAGCTCAGGTCTTGATCTCAGGGTTGAGTTCAAGCCCCACGTTGGGCTCCATGCTGAGCATGGAGCCTACTTAAAACAAAACAAATGAATGACTCTATCTTGCTTCTTTGCCTCATCCCACTGGTAATGAAAACATCTAGAATGTGCACAAAGATCTATCTGCAAAAAAAGTTTTATGTCATAATTTTTTTTAGCAAGCAAAGAATTAACCTCCAGGCACCTAGCTGGCTCAGTCAATGGAGCTTGCCACTCTTGATCTCAGGGTTTTAAGTTTGAACCCTACATTGGGTATAGAGATTAGTTTTTTTTTTTTTAAGATTTTATTTATTTATTTGACACAAAGAGAGAGATCAGATCACAAGTAGGCAGAGAGGCAGGCAGAGAGAGAGGAGGAAGCAGGCTCCCCGCTGAGCAGGGAGCCCGATTCCGGGCTCGATCCCAGGACCGAGATCATGACCTGAGCCGAAGGCAGAGGCTTTAACCCACTGAGCCACCCAGGTGCCCTAGAGATTAGTTAAAAATAAAATCTTTTAAAAATAAATAAGATAAATAAATAAATAAGACAAAATAAAATTATGGCACTTCCATATTGTGAAATACTGAGCAAGCAGAGACTTTCATTGATGGCATAATGGAGAAGAGATACCCTGAACATTCTTCCTATTAAAAACAAAGCAGAAAAAATTGTTTTTTGAAAATTTTGCTGAGCAAACACACATGAAACATTCCAGAGGCCCAAGTGAGATCAGCAATTCTGAAAGGTATGAAAATGGTAAATTTGCTTTCAACTTGAGTTCCTCCTGAATCCCAGAGACCTTAAGGATCCATACTGGTAAAGAAACAGGAGATAAAACCTGGAAACCATCCAAAATGAAGATACTATTAGGAGAATCCTCAGTTAAAGCCAGGTTCACAAAGGGTTCCACCTTCGGTCAGAGTGAAAAAAGAAAAAAAAAAGAAAAAAGAAACTTGTTTCTTTTTTCAGAGTTCAGGAGAGTAAAAGAGTAGAAACCGGTCTACACCACAGAAGTAAATAAAATGAACAAACAAAAATGTCCCCTAAGCATGTATAACCAAAGGAAGGAGGGCGGGGGGGGATAACAAAATGGGTGAAGAGGAGTGGGACATACATGCTTCCAGTTATGGAATGAGGTAGAATATAAGGATTATATACTCAGTGGTACTGAAAGGCATTGTTTGATGATAGACAGTAGCTACACTCATGGTGAGCAGAACATATAGACTTCTTGAATCATTCCGATGTACACCTGAAACTAACACCATACTGCCAACTGTACTTCAATTAAAACATAAAAATATTTTTAAAATTCAACACAAGAAAAAAGTGAAATATAGTAAAATGGAATTTTTTTTAATTTGACTAAAGATACATCAGTTATGTAGAAAGAGTGTAATCTCCATATTTTAATTCTCAGGATGTAAATAACTTTTCAAAATGTAAGCTAGGAGTTCAAATTTTTTTAAATAGTATGACATATTTAAAATTTTTTCATTTTTACTCAAAAAAAAAAAAACAACAACAACTTGGGTATCTTTTCTTAAGTGAGATATATCCAACATATAACATCATATTAGTTTTGGGTATTGGTTCTTACTGGAATATAACAACTCTGCTATTTTTATGTTTTTAAGTAGCTACCAAAAAGCAAATGACAAAATCTAGCAGATTGCGAACTATTTCTAAAAGTAAGAAGACATAACATTAAATGAACAATTAATAACTTATACAACTTAGGTGAGCAGTGCTAAGAATTGTTGAAGTCTCACTAAAGGTAATCCTACATTTCCTAAAAATTAAAAAAAAAAAGTTTTAACTAAAAAAGGAATCAAAGTTTCTCTCTCCCTCTCCCCTCTACACTACCCCCCAAAATAAATAAATAAATCTTTAAAAAAAAGAAAACAATCAGGAAATGATTTTATTTCTAACAAAATGGAAATAGATTAACCCTAGAATGACATTACCATAAGTACACTTAAGAGTTTCGAAGTGACTAAAGAACATCCATTTTTGAAAATTATGAAATAAAATCAGATACTTATCAAGAATAACTGAACAGGGGCGCCTGGGTGGCTCAGTGGGTTAAGCCTCTGCCTTCAGCTCAGGTCATGATCTCAGGGTCCTGGGATCGAGCCCCACATTGGACTCTCTGCTCCCCGAAGAGCCTGTTTCCCTCTCTCTCTCTGCCCGCCTTACTTGTGATCTCTCGCTGTCAAATAAATAAATAAATAAATAAATAAATCTTAAAAAAAAAAAAAAGGGAACAACAACAAAAAGAACCAAATTGTGGAAGTTAAAACTAATAAAAATAGGGGTGCCTGAGCGGCTCAGTTGGCTAAGTAGCTGCTTTCAACTCGGGCCATGATTTCAGGGTCCTGGGATCAAGCCCCGTGTTGGGCTCCCTTCTCAGCAGGAAATCTGCTTCTCCCTCTCCTGCTCCCCCCCCCACTCCTACTTTCTCACTCTCTATTAAATAAATTCTTAAAAAAAAAAACTAAGAAAATAATTATAAGTACAATGATTAGTTAAGAATTACACAAGATGAAAAGATGTAAAATGGATGTGGATGGAACTAGAGGGTATTATGCTAAGCAAAATAAGTCAGTCAGAGAAAGACAATTATATGATTTCACTCATATGTGGAATTTAAGAAATAAAACAGAGGGGAAGGGATGGAAAAATAAAACGAAATCAGAGAGGGAGACAAACCATAAGAGACTCTTAATTATGGGAAATAAACTGAGGGATGCTGGAAAGGAGGGGAGCAGTGGGGTGGACTGGGGTAACTGGGTGATGAGCATTAAGAGGACATGTGATGTAATGAGCACAGGGTTTTATATACAACTGATAAATCACTGAATTCAACCTCTGAAACTAATACACTATATGTTAAATTAGTTGAATTTAAATTTTTTTTTAAAGATTTTATTTATTTATTTGACACAGAGAGAGATCACAAGTAGGCAGAGAGGCAGGCAGAGAGAGAGGAGAGAGGAGGAAGCAGGCTCCCCGCTGAGCAGAGAGCCCGACGCGGGCCTCGATCCCAGGACCCTGGGATCATGACCTGAGCCGAAGGCAGAGGCTTCAACCCACTGAGCCACCCAGGCACCCTAAATTTTTTTAAAAGATGTAAAATGTTACCATATGATTTCACTCATACATGGAATTTAAGAAACACTATAAATGAGCAAAGGAAAAAAAGAGGAGACAAACCAAGAAACAGACTCAACTATAGAGAACAAGGTGATGGTTGCAGGGTGGTGGAGGGGGTGTGGAGGGAGGATGGGTCAAACAGGTGATGAGGGTTAAGGAGTACACTTGTCATGATGAGCACTGCATGATAATGTATGGAATTGTTGAATCACTATACTGTAGACATGAAACTAATACAACACTGTATCTTAACTATACTGGAATTACAATCTAAAAATAAACAAATATTCCTATATAAAAAAAAAGATGGGGCGCCTGGGTGGCTCAGTGGGTTAAAGCCTCTGCTTTCGGCTCAGGTCATGATCTCAGGGTCCTGGGATCGAGGCCCGCATCGGGCTCTCTGCTCTGCAGGGAGCCTGCTTCCCCCCACCTCTGCCTGCCTCTCTGCCTCCTTGTGATCTCTCTCCCACTGTGAAATAAATAAATAAAATCTTAAAAAAAAAAAAAAAAAAAAAAGATGTAAAATAAGTCAAAAACATAAAACATGGCGAGACAGGAGTAATAATGTTAAGCTTTACAATGGGGTCAGACTTAAGTTGTTATCAACTTAAAAGACATCATTTTAGACATGTCATTGTATGTAAGCCTCATAGAAACCACAAAGCAAAAATCTGTAATAAATTCACAAATAATAAAGAGAAAGAAATCTAAGTATACCACTAAAAAAACTCATCAAACCACAAAGGAAAAAGAGCAAGAGAAGAAGCAAGGAACTAAGAAGAAGCAAGGAACTAAGAAGAACCACGAAAACATCCAGAAAACAATTAAGAAAATGATTACAAGCACAAATCTATCAACAATTACTTTAAAGTTAGTGGGCTAATAAATTCTCAAGTCAAAAGATAGCGTGAGGGCGCCTGGGTGGCTCAGTGGGTTAAAGCCTCTGCCTCAGGCTCAGGTCATGATCTCAGGGTCCTGGGATCGAGGCCCGTATCAGGCTCCCTGCTCAGTGGGGAGCCTGCTTCCTCCTCTCTCTCTGCCTGCCTCTTCCCCTACTTGTGATCTCTGTCAAATTAAAAAAAACAAAACAAAACTTAAAAATCTTTAAAAAAAAAGATAGCATGAATTAATAAATAACACACATGACTCATCTACCTGCTGCCTACAAGATACTCCCTTTAGATGTGAAGACATATGCAAACTTAAAGTGAAAGGATGGAAAAAGATATTCAGTGCAAATAGAAACCACAAGAAAGCTACAGCAGCTATACCTATATCAAACAAAAGACCTTAAGACTGTAATAGCAGACAAAATAGGGCACAACATACTGATAAAGGAGTCAATCCAACCCAATAAGATGATATAGCATTTGTAAATATTTATATGCCAACCGTAAGAGCACCTAAATATAAAGCAAGGCAGGGCACCTGGCTGACTCAGTCGGAAGAGCATGCGACTCTAGGTCCCAGAGTTGTGAGTTCAAGCCCCATGCTGGATACAGAGATTACTTAAAAAATAAAAAAAAAAAATCTTTAAAAAATAAATAATTAAAGCAAATATTAACAAATCCAAAGGGAGAAACAGCAATACAATAATAGCAGAGCACTTTAATGGCCCCGCTTCCATCAATGGACAGAAAATCACTAAGGAAACATCAGCCTTTGTGACACATAACACCAAATAGACTTAACAGAAGATATTTACAGAACATTCCATCCCAAATCAACAGAATACACACTCTTCTCAAGTGCATATGAAACATTTCTCAAGTCAGATCATATGTTGGGCTACAAACAAATTTCAAAAAATCTGAGGACTGAAATCACATAAGCATCTTTTCATGAAACTAGAAATTAATTACATGTAAAAAAAAACCTGGAAATTTCACAAATATGTAGAGACTAAACAACATGCCACTAAGCAAGCAATGCACCAAAGAAGAAATCAAAAGAGAAATAAAAAAATACTTTGAGATAAATGAAATTGCAAAGGCAAAATAGCAAAATTTACAGGAAGAGACAAGAAAAATCTCAAACAACCTAACTTTATACCTCAAGGAGCGAGGGTTTAAAAAAAAAAAAGACAAAACAAGGCTCAAAGTTAAGAGAAAGGGGACCATAACAAAGATTAGAGGAGAGAGCATGAGAGTAAAAAGACAACAGAAAAGATCAATGAAATAAAGAGCTGGTTCTTTGAAAAGATAAACCAAATAGACAATCTTTTAGCTAGAGTCACCAAGAAAAAGATGACTCAACATCAGAAATAAAAGAAAACATGTTACAATTGATACCACAAGAGGCTCACGGGGGGTCCTAGGATCCAGTACCGCACTGGGCTCCCTGCTCAGTGGGGAGTCTGCTTCTCTCTCTCCCTCTGCCTCTCTCCACGCTCCCCCATGCACTCACGCTCACTCTAAAATAAGTAAAATATTTTTTTAAATGATACCACACACAGAGAGAAGGTCATAAAAGACTGAACAATTATGCGGCAACAAACTGGATAACCTAGAGGAAATGGATAAATTCCTAGAAACATACAATCTACCAAGACTGAATATATACAAAATCTGAACAGACCAATTACTATCGAAGGAGACTGAAAGAGTCATCAATAATCTCCCAACGAGTTAAAGTCCAGAACCAGACGACTTCACTGATGAATTCTACCAAACATTCAAAGAAGAATTAATATCAGCCCTTCTCAACTCAACTCTTCCAAAAAAAACAGGAGGGAACACTCTCACATTCATTTCAGGGGGCATTACCCTAATACCAAAACCAGATAAAGACACCAAAAGAAAAGAAAATTATGAGCCAATATACTGATCAACATAGATGCAAAAATACCCAACAAACTCTTAGCAAACCAAATTCAACATACATTAAGAAGGGGGACTGGCGGGCGCCTGGGTGGCTCAGTGGGTTAAAGCCTCTGCTTTCGGCTCAGGTCATGATCTCAGGGTCCTGGGATCGAGGCCCGCATCTGGCTCTCTGCTCAGCAGGGAGCCTGCTTCCTCCTCTCCCTGTCTCTCTGCCTGCCTCTCTGCCTACTNCCCCTTTGAAAAAAAAAAAAAAAAAACTTAAAAAAAAAAAAAAAAAAAAAGAAGGGGGACTGGGGAGATTTCTGGGACAGGTGGTGGAATAGGAGAATCCTAAACTCACTTCATCCCACAGAACAACTAGATAATGCCCATACCAGCATAAATAACCCAGAAAACAACCTGAAGACTGGCAGAACAGACTCTCCACATCTAAATGTAGAGAAGGGGCCACATCAAGATAGGAAGGGTGGAGGGCGCCTGGGTGGCTCAGTGGGTTAAAGCCTCTGCTTTCGGCTCAGGTCATGATCTCAGGGTCCTGGGATCAAGGCCCGCATCTGGCTCTCTGCTCAGCAGGGAGCCTGCTTCCTCCTCTCCCTGTCTCTCTGCCTGCCTCTCTGCCTACTTGTAATCTCTCTCTCTGTGTCAAATAAATAAATAAAATCTTTAAAAAAAAAAAAAAAAAGATAGGAAGGGTGGAAAGCCAAACGGATCCCCAGGGCTATCCATGAAAGGGAGGCACTGGCAGATGCAGAAAGGGGAGATGACCAGATCCCCAAACCAAGTACCCCAGGTACGAGGGACCCACAGGGGGAAGACAAATGCTCCATAACATCTGGCTTGGAAAACCAGAGGGGCCTAACAATCAGTAGGGCTTAACACTGGGAATTTTCATAATCAGGAGGCTCTGCTGTAGGGGAGTGGGGAGGGTGTAGGCCCTGTCCTTAAAGAGAGAGCACAACAGGGGCGCCTGGATGGCTCAGGCAATTTAGCATCATCTTGATTTCAGCTCAGGTCATGAGCTCCTGGGATCAAGCCCTGCATCAGGCTCCACACTCAGTGGGGAGTTGGCTTGAAGATTTTCTCCCTCAGCGCCTCCCCCTGCACATGTGTACACATGCTCTCTCTCAAATAAATAAATCTTAAAAGAGAGAGAGAGCACAAGAAACATTCCTGCTGAGATAGAGCACAGAAGCACCAGTTTGGAAAATGCCTGGGGTATATAGGAAGGAGATTTATTGACTAATCTCAGAGTCTGTATGGGAAGCCTGGGATCTTGGGGAGACTTCTCCAAGAGCTAAAGAACTGGCAGATACCATTTCTCTTCCCCACCCTACAGCCTAGGTACACCTGTGGGAACCAGCACAGCACCTACACTCTCCATCTTGCTTGCTAACAGCGTCCCCATCCACATGCACCTCTGCAGTTCTGCCACCTCCAACCTAGCAGGCCTCAGCAAGAGTTTTCCCAAGAGGCTGCAAGTCCCCTGCAGTGGACCAGCAGCAGACCAGCACAGACCATGCTGGCACCATGCACTCCATTCTCATGTTCTCCTGCTAATGTGCTCCCTCCTAATACGCCCTTGTTCAGAGCCCGTCCAAAGCAGTGTCACAAGCCTGGCAGTTTGCAAGCAGTCCCAAGAGGGGCCAGCACCACTCCAAAGTGACTCCTGTCCCAGGGAGAAGGGAAGATAACCCCACACACCACTCCAACTACAGCCCCAACTGGGGACAGACACTGGGTCGAACCGCAGGCCCTTTCCAGCAACAGAAGTTTCTCAGGGGACAACACAGGGAGAGCACCCTGAAGTTCAGTGCTACCACATCTCTGGCAAAAACCCAGTCTGACTCAACTCCAGCAAAAGGTGGACCCATACCAGGCCATTAACAACAAGGGGGGCAAACCCTGCACACAACAGGCAAAGAGAACTACTAAAGATGACTAGACTGAAGGCAAACACAGATCAGCCACAACAGTAGGGCATACACAACACACAACACACACAGGAAACACCCCTGAAGGGCCAGGACTGATGAACAGGGAACACACCACTGCAGGGCACTACAGGATTTACTCTTCATCAGGTCACTACTTTCAAGAACAGGAGAAATAGCTGACTTTCCTAACATACAGAAACAGAGATAGAGAGTTAGACAACGTGAGGAGACAAGGGTGTATGCCCCAAATGAAAGAGCAGGACAGTATCACAGCAAGAGAGCTAAATGAAATGGAGAGAAGTAATATTCTTGATAGGGAACTTAAAATAATGATCAGAAAGACACTCAGTGGATTTGAGAAAAGAGTGGAGAGACCCTCAACAAAGAGAAAGAAAACATACAATTAACCAATCAGAGATGAAGAACTCAATAACTAAAATTAAAAACAGACCAGACAGAATAAATAGTAGACTAGAGGAATCAGAAGAAGGAATCAGCAACCTGGAAGAGAGTAATGGAAAGCAGTCAAGGTGAACAGGGAAGAAAAAAATAACAATAATAAATGAAAACTTTGGGAACTCAGTGACACCATCAGGTATAATAATATTCACATTATAAGGATATGAAGAAAGAGAAAAGGGGCCAGAAAATGTATTTGAAGAAATAGTTGAAAGCTTCTCCAGTCTGGGGAAGGAAGCAGAAATCCAGATCCAGGAGGCACAGAGAGCCCCCAAGAAAAGCAACCCAAGGAGGTACACATAAAGGCACAAGGTAATTAAAATGGCAAAAAGTAGGGCGCCTGAGTGGCTCAGTGGGTTAAAGCCGCTGCCTTTAGCTCAGGTCATGATCCCAGGGTCCTGGGATCGAGGCCCGCGTCGGGCTCTCTGTTCAGCAGGGAGCCTGCTTCCTCCTCTCTCCTCTCTCCCTGCCTGCCTCTCTGCCTACTTGTAATCTCTCTCTGTCAAATGAATAAATAAAATCTTTATAAAAAAATGGCAAAAAGTAGTGATAAAGAGAAAATTTTGAAATCATCAAGAGAAAACAGTTACAAACAAGGGGAAAAAAACCCCATAAGACTATCAGCTGATTTTTCAGCAGAAACTTAGCAGGCCAGAAGGAAGTGAAACAATATATTCAAAATGCTGAAAGAAAAAACCTGCAACCAGGTTTTTCTCTATCCCAGAAAGAGAGATATGTTCCCAGAATAGAAGGAAAGATAAGGAGTTTCCTGGACACACAAAATTAATTACCACTAAACCAGCCCTACAAACGTTAAACTGAACTTTCAATGGAAAGGAAAGACCATAAGTAGAAGAAAAACAGGAACCACAAAAGCAATAAAATTAGGTTTATCTATAAAAAATCAGTCACATGATTCACAAAATAAAAGGATGTAAAGTATGATACCATATACCTAAAACATGGGGTGGATAGTAAAGGATGGGTTCAAACTTAAGCCTCAGTTTCCAACCGAGCCACCCAGGTACCCAAACTTTTTCTTATCTTTAAGTAATCGCTACACCCAACATGGAGCTCGAACTCACAACCCCAAGATCAGGAGTCACATGCTCTATTGACTGAGACAGCCAGGTGCCCCAGGAGTTGGTTCTTTGAGAAGATCAACAAAATCAATAAACCTTTAGCCAGACTCATTAAAAACAAGTAAATAAATAAGAGAGAGGAAAGACTCAAAATCAGAAATGAAAGAGGAGAAATAACAACCGACTCTACAGAAAGACAAAGGATTGTAAGAGAATGTTATGAAAAATTATATGCTGACAAATCAGACAACCTAGAAGAAAAGGATAAATTCCTAGAAACATATAACCTCCCAAAACTGTATCAGGAAGAACAGAAAATTTGAACAGACCAATTACCAGCAATGAAATTGAATGAAAATCAAAAAATCCCAACAAACAAAAGTCCATGACCAGACAAATTCACAGGTGAATTCTTCCAAACATTTAAAGAAGAATCTATTCCCAAAAATAGAAAAGGAGGGGGAAACTTCCAAATTCATTCTGGGGCCAGCATTACTCTTGTACCAAAACTAGATAAAGTCACTACAAAAAAAGAGAACTACAGGCCACCATCTCTCATGAACATCAATGCAAAAATCCTCAATAAAATATTAGCAAATCAAATCCCACGATAATTTTAAAAAATCATTCACCACGATCAAGTGGGATTTATTCCCAGGATGCAAGGGTGGTTCAATACTCACAAGTCAATCATCATGATAAATCACATTAACAATAAAAGAAAGGATAAGAACCATATGATCATTCAATAAATGTAGAAAGAGCATTTGAGGAAGGATAAAACACATTATGGGGCACCTGGGTGGCTCTGTCATTAAGCATCTGCCTTTGACTCAGGTCATGATCCCAGGGTCCTGGAATTAAGCCCCACATCGGGCTCCCTGCTCAGTGGGAGGCCTGCTTCTCCCTCTCCCACCCGCCCTGCTTGTGTTGTTTCTCTCTCTCTCTCTCTCTCTCTCTCTCTCTCTGTCAAATAAATTAAAATCTTAAAAAAAAAAAAATTCATGCTGCAAACCTTGAAGCAAAGTAGGCTTAGAGGGAACATACCTCAACAAAATAAAAGCCATATATCAAAAACCCACAGCTAACATCATACTCAATGGTGAAAAATGGAGAGATTTCCCCTAAGATTAGGAACAAGACAAGAATGTCCACTTTCACCACTTTTATTTAACAGAGTACTGGAAGTTCTAGCCACAGCAATCAGACAAGAGAAAGAAATAAAAGGCATACAAATTGATAAGGAAGAAGCGAAACTTCCACTATCTGTAAATGACATAATACTATATACAGAAAACCCTAAAGACTGTACCAAACAACTATTAGGACTGACAAATGACTTTAATAAGGCTGCAAGTCACAAAACCAACATAAAAGAAAAAATAAAAAACCCAAAATCAATGTACAGAAATCTGTTGCATATCTATACACTAATAATGAAGTAGCAGAAAGAGAGGAACATAATCCCATTAATAATTGCACCAAAAATAATAAAATACCTAGGAATAAACTTACCAAGATGAAAAACCTGTACTCTGAAAGCTATAAAACACTGATCAAAGAAATTGAAGACAATACAAATGGAAATATATTCCATGCTCATGAACCAGAAGAACAATTATTATTAAAATGCCCATACTACCCAAAGCAATCTACAGATTTAATGCATTCCCCATCAAAATTCTAATGGCATTTTTCATAGAACTGCAATAAACAACCCTAGAAGTTGTACACAACCCTCAAAGACCCCAAATATCCAAAGCAATCTAACAAAGGGGGAGGTGTCATGCTTCCTAGTTTTAAACTATATTACAAACCTATAGCAATCAAATATAGTACTAGCCTAAAAGCAGACATAGATCAAAACAAAACAGAAAGCTCAGAAATAAACCTACATATATACAATCAATTAATTTACAACAAGGGAACCAAGAATACAGAATGAGGAAATGACAGTCTTCTCAATAAATGGTGTTGGGAAAACTGGATAGCCTATGAAAAGAATTAAACTGTAACACTATCTTATAGTATGCACAAAAATCAATTCAAAATGGTTTAATGACTTGAACATAAGATCTGAACCATAAAACTCCCAGAAGAAAACTTAGGCAACAAAAGTAAAAATATGTAAGGGGGACTACGTCAAACCAAAAAGCTTCTACACAGCCAAGAAAATAAATGAAAAGGCAACTTGTCAATTGGGAGAAAATACTTGCAAATCATATATATGATAAGGTGCTAATATCCAAAATACATAAAAAAAAGAACTCCCACAAGATAACAAAAAAGAAAACAAGATTCATTTAATGATGGGCAGAGGATCTAAATACACTTTTTTCCAAAGAAGACAGAGAGATGGACAACACGTACATGAAAAGGTACTCAACATCATTAATCACTAGGGAAACGAAAATCAAACCGCAGTGAGATATCACCACAAATCTATGAGAATGGCTATTATCAAAACACAAGAAATAGCAAGTGTTGGGGTGCCTGGGTGGCTCAGTGGGTTAAGCCTCTGCCTTTGGCTCAGGTCATGATCTCAGGGTCCTGGGATGGAGCCCTGCATCAGGCTCTCTGCTCAGCAGGGTGCCTGCTTCCCCCTGTCCCTCTGCTTGTCTCTCTGCCTACTTGTGATCTCTGTCAAAAAAATAAATAAAATCCTTAAAAAAAAAGAAAAAGAAATAGCAAGTGTTGGCAAGGACAAGGAAAAAAGGGAAGCCTTGGGCACTGCAGGTGGAAATATAAATTGCTGCAAACACTATAAAAAATATTATGGAGGTTCCTCAAAAAATTAAAAAAAAAAAAAAGAACTACCATATGATCCAACAATTCTACTTCTGGGTATTTGTCCAAAGAAACCGAAAACACCTATTTGAAAAGATATCCACTACACACTCACTGTATTGCAATAGCCAGGACATGGAAGCAACGTGTATCCATTAATGGATGGATAAAGAAAATGTGGTATCTATACACAATGGAGTATTATTCATCCTTAAATCCTTGGGTTCTTCAGCCAGTTAAGCATCTGACCCTTGGTTTCAGCTCAGGTCATGATCTCATGGGTCCTGAGATCCCATCAGGTGTGGAGCCTGCTTAAGATTCTCTTTCTCCCTCTCCCTCTGCCCTTCCACCCACCAAGTACTTGTGTGTGCACATGCTGGCGCACTCGCTCGCTCTGTCTCTTTCTCTCAAAAAGAAATAAACAAATGACAAAAGGTTGGAGACAAGTTGGAGATAACCTGAAAGAACCAATGTCAAAGCGGAACTATATGAGCAACAAAATAACATAGTTTCAGATTATAATCCAGAAATAGAGCACCTAGACCTGCCACACCTTAGGCAAAAGAAATCTGGGGAACACAGTATGCTCAAATCTAACTCTGAGGGATGCTGTTACATCTTTATACTATACTGTGTTCCCCTCATCAACTACTATGTTCCTAAACACACACACACCCTTCCTTTTCTCTTCCAGGGCCAGTATTTTAAGCATTATGGAAGGCTATCCACTAAGCTATTTCTACCCAAAGTCCCTCCAAGAACTCATTTATTATTTCAAGGCTTCGACTTGGCTCATGGCCCACAAAATAAAATCACCCCCATTACCTGCACTATCTCTGCATCATCTGTCATTTCTAATTGTATGTTATCTCAAGCTCAACATGTCCCAAATTAAATTCATTTTACCTATGCATACCAACATTCCCTACAAGCAGTTTCCCATTTCAACCTCAGCTATCACCACCACTTGCCCACTCACCTAAGTCTCAAACCTGCAAATATCTTCCTTGTACCTTCTATATTCCAAATATATCACTGATTCATCATTTTCTTTCTGCCTCTTTTCCTCTCCATCCACTTCTGCCACCTGAACTTATGCCCTTATCATTACACTCCTGAATTACTTCAATAGCTTCCTTCTGTACTCCCTGATTAAACTCTCCCTAATTCATCCTACATACATTACCAACAGTTTTCATGTAGCTAGCCCTCAACTACTGGTCACTGTAAAGACTGTTGCTGATGATTTTAGTAGACACTACTGGATGGCTACCCAATACTCATTCCTCTTCTTTGTTGACAGAACCCAAATTTTGTTTGGAGACCCTCCACTTCCCCAAGTGACTCAGGGAAGTGAATCCTGGGATGAATCTTGATTGGTCTTACCCAATCATGACAGTCCCATCCCCCAAGATCTAAGCCCAAGCATGTGGTTCAGTCCTTGTCATGAAATGTGAGAAGTGGCCCTTTTGAAGATTTCTGGGGAAAATTTTTTTGCTCCTACAAAATGTGACATAGAAAACATGCTACTTTCTACCTCTAGATTTTGTCACATCTGAATGAAGTATTTGGAACTCCTACAGCCAACCTGGAAGATAAAGCTGGCAAGCACAAAGAGGGCAGAGGGAAGAGTACAGAAATGGAACAGCAGCCCAGCATTGGAAGCCTGATACACACAATACTGATAAATCTCAGAAGCATTGTGCTTTAATGAAAGAAACCACGCAAAGGAGTACATCCTATAATGATTCTATACACACACACACATTCCATATGAAGTTCTAAAATAGGCAAAATTAATCTATAGTGATATAAATCAGATTATCAACTGCCTAGAACAGAACTTAGGGGAGGGAAAAAATGACTTGGAAGAAGGAATGGACATGACTGGAGTGATGCTTACAGTTGTCAAAATTCATCTAACTGTATTCTTAAAAATGAGTGTATTTTAAATATATATTTCAATAAAGTTTACTTAAGAAAAATGGATAATTAGTACTATAGTATGCCAGATGGTTACAAATGCTATGGAGAAAAATAGACCAAAAAAAGTACAAAAGTAAGAAACTGGGGGTCAAAGTAAGTGCACAATTTTAAATAGAATGGTTATAAAAGGGCTCAATGCTTTTTTTTTTTTAAAGATTTATTTATTTGACACAGAGAGAGAGATCACAAGTAGGCAGAGAGGCAGGCAGAGAGAGAGGAGGAAGCAGGCTCCCTGCTGAGCAGAGAGCCTCGATCCCAGGACCCTGAGATCATGACCTGAGCTGAAGGCAGAGGCTTTAACCCACTGAGCCACCCAGGCGCCCGGGCTCAATGCCTTTTTAATAAAGGCCTCAAGGAAGAGAAAGGTGTACAGGAGGCATCTTGAAGAAGGCAGCTCCAGACAGAGAGATCAGCAACTGCAAAAACCTTGTCTTTTTCAGTAATAATCATCTGAAAGTTCTGACTACAATGATCAAACATGTTTTGAAAGGATCAGTCTGGGCACTCAGTTGAGAAACCCTATAAAGTGGTAAGGATCGAAGCAGGGAGTCCAGATAGAAAGCACTGCAATAATATGATGGTAGCTGAGATCAGGGTGGTGGTAAGTAGAAATGTTCAGATTCTGGACCAAATTTAAAGACAGTCTTTGCTAGTGGACTGAATGTAAGATTGAAAGAGAGAAGTCAAGGATGACTGTAAGATATGCAAGGACTGAAAGCCATCTACTGAAATGAAGAAGACTGTAGGGAGGAACTGGTTTACTTGTAAACAGTGAGAATTTTATTTTGGTCAAGTTAATTTTGAGATGCCTATTAGATCATTAAATGGAGATATAAAGGAGGTAGATGGATATACAAGTTTGGAGTTCAGGAAAGGGGTCTAAGCTAAAGATAAAAATCTGGGAGTTGGGGCTTCTGGGTGGCTCAGTCGTTAAGCGTCTGCCTTCGGCTCAGGTCATGATCCCAGAGTCCTGGGATCACCCCACATTGGGCTCCCTGCTCTGAGGGAAGCCTGCTTCTCCCTCTCTCACTCCCCCTGCTTGTGTGTCCCTCTCTCGCTGTGATTCTGTCAAATAAATAAAAAAAATCTTAAAAAAAAATCTGGGAGTTGCCAGTATATAAAAAGGCACTTAAAGAGATAAGCCTGTGAGATCACTAAGAGACTAAGTGAGTATAGACAAGAGAAGGAAAAAAATTCAAAAGGCTGAGCCCAAGTGCAACCTAAAATTTGGAAATGGGAAAAGAAACAGTAAAGGAGAATGAGAAGGAATGCCCGGTAAAATAAAAAGAAAACCAAGAAGTGATAACCTAGAAGCCAAAGGAAGAAAAGGCTTCAACAAGAGAAGCAAGACCAGTGGGAATAAATGCTACTGATAGGTCAAATTAGATAAGGACTGAGAATTCACTGGGATTATTAGAGGACCAATGTCCCTTCAGGAACCCAGGCCCATGTAAATATCCCTTCTTCTAGATGAGTAACTCACAGACTGCTAGGTTCAATTTGCACTAATTAGAAATCACTGTGTATTTTTAAATGGAACTATTACTCCTAAAATGGAAGCAGTAGTATGTTAATCTATTTTAAACATGATGTTTATTTTTGGTCACTATTTGGTATTCTAAGTATTCTGGTAAATAATCACCTCTGATGTTTACCATTTTTACTCTAGCCTCATCAAACCCCAAACATAACGACATATAATCATCAAGATTTGCTACAACCTTTTCCAAGATGTGATCTTTATTTTACTAGAAGGTTGAAATGTAACACCGAATGAAATATAACTATTGGACAGTAAAAATTACTATCCAGTGAATACTGAAGGACACAAACACAAGACTCCTGGTACAAAGGCAGAAAGTCAGAGGAATATAAATATATTTTGGCACAAATGCAAAAGACTCAGTCAAACACACATACAGGATGCATATTGTGATTCACATCTTTTTACCCTGAGCCAAACAATGTAAAAGGCTCAGTTTAGGGCAGTCATGCTCTTATCTATTTAAAGATACATTTTTAATACTGGGCTCTTGCTACTGTGCAAATTTTGATATGAGAACATTTCAAGTCTTCTTCAAAGCCAAGGGAACAGTGTCTTCCAAGTAATCTGGTTCATTTCAAGGTAGCTGACCGTCCTCAAAACAAGAAATGGTAATGAGAGTTCCTGGCCAGGACAATAAGAACATCCCCTCAGACATGTCTATTCGAATTTAAATGCTAAAAATAAATTGAGCATACATTCTTCACAAAACCACAGGCACTAATGGTGCATGCAACAAACTGCAATCCTAATCATTCCTCCTGGGCAAAGGGTATTTGTAGCTCACAGCAATTCCTGATACAAGGAATAAGAAGGAATATTAAGAAGTTTACTATCAAGTGTGTGTTCCCGTACACAGACCTCCTAGGTCAATATTTTTTCTGAGCTCCTTTTGGATGTTTCATTAAAGCAGATTATGTTCCTTGACATGACCATTTCAGTCCTCTCTCAAACAGATTAGATAGCAAGTTGTTCCTAAATTTGCCATTATGAGATAAGTGGCAGCTAAAATCAGAAAATTCTTGGTACAGCTTAACTGATTGTTTTTCATTTCAGAGAAATTCAGCCAAAGTCAGTTGCAGCAAACAATTCCCCAGTGACAAAGTAACATAGTTCAAGGTTAATGCTACCTTAATTTTTATTTACATAGGAACAACAAGGTAATGGTACTTTTCACCCTTCCCTCAGTTTACTAAATCAATCCTCATCATCAATTGGAATACACTGTAGTAGACTCTTGTGTTGTTGAGTAATTGCTACTTTCATGCAACAAAAGCAGGTCTTGTTTAATCCTTTGCCAGTTTAAAAAAAAAAAAAAAAGGTCAGGCCTTTTGATGTCAGGAAATGCAAAAGCCAAGTCCTCCAAGTAACCAAATGAATCAATTACATTTACATTTTTAAATCAAGTTCCAGCCTAAAATAAGTAACTCTACAAGGACACATTAAATAAAAATTTTATTTTAGCATGTTTGTACATCCCAAAGTAAGTATAACAGACTTTTTTACCTTTTTAAAAATAAACTCCTAATTAGCACAACAATTTTCGAAACTAACTTCCTGTGTTTCAGTGAGACAGTCTGGATTCTGAAGGACATGGGAGGGGAAGAAGGGAAATTATTAAAAATACTCTTCTGAAAAAAAAAAAAACATAACTATGTAATTCCTACGCAAATGTTTGTTAACTTCCCCTGGCACAAAAACAGTGATGTCATTCTACACAGCCGTATAGCAGTTATAATTAACACTTGAGTTTTTAAATCACTGACAACTTAAGGAAATTAAGAATATTACTCAAAAATCTCCTCTCCCTAGAGTACCACATCTGTGAAAGAGGAGTGTGTGCATGCCCATTTGGGGTCATATAGATACTCAGCATCAACAAGACTGAAGTCATTTTTCCCTGCACAACAGAAAAGTTGTTTTTTTTTCCCCTTAGAACTCTAAGCAATGAAAGTCAGGACTTTAAATGGCTCTGTATAAAAACACAAATAGGGTGGGTCACATTCTGTTAGTAAAAGTAGCTCAACATCAAGAACCCCTCCTTCTTTAAAATGAAATCTAAAAAAACAAAATAATTTTCAAAGGTAAGAAGAACTCTTTAATTATCTTTGCTTCATTTTTTCCCTAAAATACAGATTACTACCTTTAAAGAGAGTATACAAGGAGCTGATAAATTCGTATCTGCAGTGTGCTCTCACAACAAAAGTAACATGTACTTTTTTTCTCTTATAACAAGCACTAAATATCCAAACTTGATTCCAGTAAGAACAATGCATAATTATTTTTACTATAACATCAACAGTATTTACTGCACCAAGATTTGTGGTTCATTTCCTAATCTAGTACAACTATTTTGTCGGCTTTAAAATTACCTCAAATTGATTGAAATACCAACTCTACAGCTACACGAAATTATAAAATTGTCGCAAAACTTGAGGCACCATGACTATGTCCCTTTCTATTAATATTTAACATAACGAAACATAGAAAGAGCAAATCTTTCAACTTCGCTTCAAATTACAGATCAACATCCAAACTAACAATTAAAATCACAACAAAACCAACATAGTATTTTAAACAAAGGGCATTTCAAACAAGCTGTCATGAAGAATTCAGATTACTGCATCCTAAATAGTTGAAAAATTGCTCAACTGTTTAGATTTTGGTTGTTGTTGTTTATTTGTTACCTATCAGGAATACATCTCCTGCTTTTACTTTCTACCTGTGCCACATTTATCTTAGGTTTTACACTTCTGGATCTTTCAACCATTGGAGATCAACCATCAAATTACTTCAACAAGTAGAAATAGCAACACCGCTCCCAAACAGCAATTTCTGCATTGCTAGACACTTATCTAGTTGGTAGATTTATACCATTGTTCATTCTTAGTTCCTTAAATGTAAAAAATACCCACAGAATGGTGGCATACCTCTAAATTGGTTTAAATATGGTACAAAGTTATTTTTAGTTAGGTTCAAGTTTTAAAAAGGCACTAATCATTCTTCTCAAAAGCTAATCTACTCAAGTTCCTCCCATATTAAAAAAATTAAAAGCTTAATTTGTCTCTTTTGGAAAAAAGTTTATGTAATGCTCCAGTAGAAGGACATTAAAATTACAGAATAATAAACCTGACATCAAGGTCAGGATCATACCTACTGTTCAATAAAAGTAAGTCTGACATTTATTCTAATTATGGTCCTTTCAAATACCAGCATGGTTAAATGTCCTTTACATGCACTTTCAAATGTAATTCTTATTTTTAAAAAATACTCTTATTTTCTAGTGTGCAAAGTAAAAGGGAAGAAAACCCCCATAAACCATTATAAACTGGTTCTTATTCAGGAAAAAGAAAAAAAGATACAAGAAACATTCATGTAGTATTTGAGAACTATGTCTATTCCCTCCTTGCATGCCAGAAAGATGCAAAGACAAACACTTGCAACTATTCAGACAGATCATTCCACAGTTGTAACTTTCATCATAGTTCTCAAAGCAGTATGGTGAGGTCAGCTCACAAATAGCTTAAGTAGCCAAACTAGAAATTGGTGGTAGTAGTATCAGGCTACATAACAGCCTCTCCAAAGAATATGAAGTAAGAGAACTAAAATGTGCTGGCAACACGCCAAGAGACTGGATGGAATATAGCTTTGAGCAATGAATATGCAGAGCTTATAGCATATAGCAATTCATCATCTCTTACCCTGCAGCCTGATTTTCCTTATTTAAAACCAAAATTAGCCATATATAAGAGGTATTTAACACTACCAAATTTCTCCATACTTGTGACTTGAAAGACATCTGGGCTGGCAAGATTTGGTTAAACTAAATACATACCCTATAAAGGGAAATCCAATTTCTATCCTATATTAAAATGAGGAAGGTAAAAGAGATACTATTATATTGATATTATTATGCATAGAATAGCCTTTATTCTTTAAGGATTATACTGCCCTCAGCATAATTCTAAAGGCTTAGGTTTTCTATACTGTCAATTCTGAATGAATATATCTGCAACTGGTTAGCATTCAGAATTAGTCAACTTTCTCAGTAGATTTAATAAAGAATTAATCCTGGTCAATCAAAGGACATAATTTTGGTCAGAAACAACTCCTCTGAACTTAGTCAAAATACATTACTTTTACAATTTCACCTTTGTTGGAATCATATTTTAAAACAGAATAAGAAAGCCTAATTCTTAAATGTCCAACTTTCCAAACGTATTTTCTTTCTAAAGAAGTAAAAGAAAATGCAGTTACTTTAGGCGACAGAATCCTATTCACTTCAAATCAAATCAAGACACATTTAACACCTATTTCGTGCCAGACATTATGATGAGAACTGAGGCAACTAACATAAATCTGTATATGGTCTCACAGAGCTGATGATCTAGTTGAGGAAAACGACCCACTTAGAAATCAATCATCTCTCTCTCTCTGCTGTACTAGCTACAGGAACAAAAGCTCTGGTATCACCCAGTAAAGTATGAATAAGTCTGCCAGGGAGGACAGAAAAATCTTCAGAGAAGATGAGCTATGTCTTGAAGGATAAGAATTCCACAAGGCAAGGGGGATACTTCAGGCCAAGGACAGAATGAGCAAAAGCAAGAAAGCACAAACCCCTGTGACATAAGTAGGGACAACCATTTCTGGAACATGGGCTACTTACTACTCTTCTACCTTCATTCGTGACAGATATTACTAATCAAGTAAAACATGTTTAAAGCCCACATGAAACTCAAACTCCTTCTCAACAGATAACCCAAAATCAAGAAGTCCATGACATGAAATTCATGTGCTATTCTGAGCCTGGGAATAGAAGTGGCAGGACTTGAGGATGGGGGAGTACATTAAGGACAGATTATGAACATGAATGCTAGGATAATAAGTACAGATTTTATCCTGTGGACAACAGATCAAAAAATTTTATGAAAAATACAGCCACGATCAATTCTGGCAGAAGTCTGAAGACTACATCTGGACAGACAGAATAAAGACAAAAAGAACAAGTAAGATACTATTGTAATAATCTAGGCAAGATATAATGAGGCCTGAATTTCAGCAATGGCACAAATCTACTGCAGATTCTAAAACAAAAATGGAGTGTTCTGGATTTGATAATTCATGGTTTTAAAACAACAGCTTGAGAAAAATTAGTATTCTAATTAGAATTCCCAAATAATACTCAAAAAGGAAAAGACAAATTAAAATTAAGGTAAAGACTTGGATTAAAGAAGTGAATCACAATGATACTCAAGATTACTCAAGACTATAAATTCAGAAATAGTTATTTCAGGTTTAGCATCAAGGAGAACATCCTCATGACCAGACTAATACTCAGCAAGTCTTTTCTTCCTGAGGGCACTAATACTCTAGCCAAACAACAAACGCTATTCACCTTACATGCCCCTACAATGCAGGGTCTAAGTTGCACTCCCAGTGGGATGCAAAAAGCATAAAAGTCAAATTGAAAGCCAAAGTTTGAAACTATGTAGGTTCTACTTTATCCAAACATTTAAAACTATGGATTTCTTTTACATGAAATAAATCTTCCGGAAATACTTCTGTTGTACCGTTAACTAAATCATATCCTAGCCTTTTAATTCTAGACTTCTTCGCATGGAATAAAACCTGTTTGTAGCACTTAGGGCAGTATGCAAAAAGCAACTACCCTAGCACTTCTGCACGATGTTTAATAAATTCTTCTGATTAAAACTAACAACTTCATTATAGCTCAAAAGGCCAAAGATAGTCAAAAAAAGTTTTTCTATTTTTGGAAAAAGAAGATTCTTTAACCGTTGCAAAGGCTAATGCTGTGACACGAAATCCAGGTGCAACATGTTAACAAACATGCTAGGAAAGCTAACATTACTGTTTTAACACCTAAGGGTAGTCACATTAAGGATAAAATTACCCTGTAGTGAATGTCAACAATGCACCTCATACTACATAGATAGATATTCAAGGGTTCTACTTTGTTACCATTCCAGTTCTTTCATGTCCCAGTAAGCAAACCCTCAAAGTGGGATTCTCTTCCTCTAAAATTAAGCTAAAATGAAAAATATGAACCTCAGAGATAAAATTTGTGATATATTGTTTATTCTGAGAAAACAAATCAGAAGTTTATCATAAGCTATCTCTTTTCCAGAAAGAAATGGAGTAGCTAGTCATGAGCAGGGCCCACTTCTCATGATGTCATTCCAAAGTCATTACTAAATGTTACACATGTTATGCTTCCTTCAAACCAATCACAAAACAAGTCATCCTAAGACTGAGGTCAAATTCCATTCAACTAAAAAATCTCCAAACTTGAAGTAGCGGTCCACTTACTAAATCATATTCAAAGACCAAATTCCAGAAAAACCCTCTGGTACCTCCCCCACTTAAAACAAACAAAAAAATCAGTCTTCTCCTTTTAGCTCATTGTAATGGAATGTGACCTGTAGTTAAGGGCTTTTCCATTCCTTATTTACTGCTTAGAGAAGGCAAAGCAGATCTATTCTTCCTCACAAGGGTAATATATTTCTTAAAAGAAAAAAAGTGCAGTGTGGGTGGTTAATAATATAACAATTAGAATAAACAAAAGGTAAAAATATAAACTGGTTTACTTGATTTCTCATGTATGATAGAATGAGTTTATTTAAATGATAAATGAATCCATTTTTACTTTACAACAATGGTCAAACATGTAAAAGACGCAGGATTTGTATGACTCCTAATAAATCAGGTAGGATAGGGGAAGTTAAAACTACATCTACTTAAATAAATCTTCACACACAAAATTACTATAAACATCTTTTCATGACAAATCATATTTTTGTCATTGAAGTTACACACTTAAGTACCTACCTGATCACAGAGAGAAGAACAGGAAAATATTTAAGAAATATACTTCAAAGTCTAAAATTAAACACATCCATCTGGGGTTCAGTTAGCATTTTTTATAAGGAGATATCTGACTAGATGATCCTCAAAACTACTATGATACTTTAACCCAAGTTTTAAAATGAACAAATTCTAGACAAAAACTCTCCCACAATAACCCCCTTAAGGATATATTTATATTTTACTTACATTCTTCCTACACCTTCATACATGTTAGTCTCATCTACCAAGGTCATAATTTCTGTATCTGTAAGATGTGCATGCTTTTTCGTTCTGTTTAGCTGTTCAATCTGTATGTCTGCAAGCTTCACCTTCTGTTGAGTGTCAATAACTTTGGCTTGAAGCTCTGTGAAGGCCTAATAAAAACAAGTCTTTGATTTAGTGGGTGAAACATTTTACAGGAAGCACTTAAGTCAAATCCAAACACATTAAAATAAAGCATGCTAACCAGAGACAAAGCTGTTAAATTTACCGACACAAACATCAGTAAAAGTCAATATAATTGTAAACAATCAAGCCACCATACTAAATAATGAACTTAACCTGTCCTCAAAAGACGCAGTCTTTTTGAAGCAAAACAAATGCACATTAAATAACCATATGAAAAAGCAGGTATCCGAGGAGTAATAAAAACAATAAATGGGAGGGTCAGAGGATGAAACCCAGAGATTCAAAACAAGAACCACAAATGTAACAACTCACACTTCTTTTGTGTTACATGACTAGGTTTCAAAACACTTTCCCACATTTGTTTGAAATACTAACAGGAGAATATTAATATGAGAAGATTAAGGAATATAGTAATATCTCATTTACTCTTCTCAATAATCCTGTAAATTAGGGATGGCAGTTTCATCATCACTCTTTACAAGTTAAAGTAACTAAATTTGTTAAAGAGATAAAAGTGGCTTGCACAGGACTGAACAACTACTAGGTGGAAAGGCAGGTACTTAAATCCATTTCTTCCCGCCCCTAGTTCAGGAATGCTTCTATTCTACTGTCTACAGTAATATTCAGAATACAAATATTTTTGAGGAAAAGATAAAAAAACAAACAAAAATATTCAAAGCATTGGGAGAAGAACTGCTTCATGATCTTCATATCCACATACCAAGCCAAATTTGACCCTCATGTGCACTTAACTCAAAGATAAACACAGTTCTTGGATTCTCTCGTTTAAGTGCCTGGAATGACTTTCAGATGCTGTTAAATTTATGCCTTAATAATAACATTTGTGACTGCAATACATGGCGAAGGTTACTAAACTTTTTTCTGACTTTGTTCTCCCCTACTAGTAGATTTCCAAAGACTGGTTTGGGAAGGCAGGTGCCTCAAATTTCCTATTAGTCTCCAACAACAACAACAACAAAAGACCTTATAAAGATATTAGAAGATAAAACCTTTAAACAAGAAGTTTCTTTTTTAGTTAATTAGCTGTCAAAACTGCCCAATTTAAATTTCCAATCATTTTCTTAGTTTGTATTCATTGTCCAGGGGTTTCTTAACCAATTCAAATACTGAGAGCTAAGACCATCACAGCTGTATTCTATTGTTAGCTCTTTCACTAAACTCTGACTTACATTTGAACTCTTACCAGAAAAAAAAAAAGGTAAACTTTAAGAATTCGTTAAGAATTCTTAAAATGAATTCTGTTTTGCATGTAAAATTACCTGACTTGTACACACTTTGCTAAGGAAGCTGGTATATTGTTCAAGCTGAGATGTTACAGCATTAGAGAACATCACCTTAAAGACTAAATTTACAAGTTTCAAAAGACGACAAAGAGCGAGTTACATACACCCATATTCTCATGGGAATAACAAACAGCTTCATTTACTAGGAGCAACAACTCGCTCAGCGTCCAGTTCATATGCAAAGGTTGACCAGAAGAAGTATTAAGGCATAAAATTTGCTCTTCTGAAGAACCCAAACTAATAATCAAAAGATGCCGAGTAAAGTAGAGAACAGTGGCTCCTAGTCCCAACTTTTGACTAAATCTTCTCTGGAACTCAGTTTCCTTTTCTAGAAAAAGTACAGGTTTAAAGTAGATGAAGTCCTTTCCCTGACAACCCTTAGATGGCGAAAACGTTTTTGACTAACAGCACATTTATAAGCAACAGTTTGAAGAGAGAAGTCCAATTCCTTCTGATACCGATTTTACTGGGAAAATTTTACGGAACTGTTTCTTTTTTTGACTAGTCCTTCAAGAAAAGAGGAAGGGGGGGTAGGCCTGGGAGTTAAAGCCCTGATACTAACATTGCTATGCAACTATTTAACGTTGAACTGTATGTAGATACTGCGACCTTCCAAAGTACGGGACCGAGTAAGTGGTGTAAAAACACAGAGTGGACTTGGGCATTTTTAAAGCAAATGAGGACTCAGAATTACAGATGCCTCAGCTCAGGCAAGCGGTCCGCAGGGTCTCCCAAGTTGAAACGCTTACTTCAGGCCTTACTATGGAACTGAAGCCTCCACACAACGAAACGGCTCTGGAGCTCGGAAGGAGAAGACAGGCCAGCTATCCGCCCGCCAGACTTAACCAGACCAGCCCAACCGGCTCTCACCCAGAAAGAGTTGCTCGCCCCATACGCCAACCTAAGGAGACCTGGTCCCGCCTCAGGACTCTGGGAAATCACTCCCCAGCTCCCTGGGGCCTCTTCCCTTCCTCAGGACTCGAGTCTCATTCGATATTCTTATCCATAATCCCCTCAGCTTCCCAAAGAGAAGCCTGTGCCAAGTCAGGACCCTCTTTTACCTTCTTCAATTCCAGATCCACGGGAGCCGCCATCTTGGTTCACTCGGTGCGCCTGCGCAGTAGATAAAACCGGAAAGCGGGTGGAGGAGGGGCGCGCCTTGGCGGGTCGACCGGCCCCCTTCCTTCTGCGCCTGCGCAAAAGTCAGACTCGCTGGGCTTCTAGAAATATTACGGATACATATTACGTCTTTCCCCACGTGACCTATCAGACTTGGCATGCAGATTCTCAATGTGGTTTTAAGCGGTTTGACAAATACCTTCGTGCTTGGTGAATAGAGTTGTATGTAGATCAGGCCAAAACCTCTTCAGGCATGCATTAACTTCAACTGGTCCCTGTGCTGTAGGGGAAGAAGAATCAAGCCTCAGCCTCAGGCTTGCCAGTGTTCTGGCAGTCCAGCAGTTTCAATAGAAGTATTCTTTTTTTTTTTTTTTTTAAGATTTCATTTATTTATTTGACACACAGAGAGAGATCAGATCACAAGTAGGCAGAGAGGCAGGCAGAGAGAGAGGAGGAAGCAGGCTCCCCACTGAGCAGGGAGCCCGATGCGGCCTCGATGCCAGGACCCTGAGGTCATGACCTGAGCCGAAGGCAGAGGTCATGACCTGAGCCGAAGGCAGAGGCTTTAACCTACTGAGCCACCGGGGCGCCCTTAATAGAAGTGCTCTTACAAAGAATTTATTTCGACTGAAATCTCCTCGAAGACCTTCTAGGGGCGCCTGGGTGGTTCAGTCGTTAAGCGTCTGCCTTCTGCTCAGGTCATGATCCCAGGGTCCTGGCATCGACGCCCACATGTTCGTCGGGAAGCCTGCTTCTCCCTTTCTCACTTGTGTTCCCTCTCTCGCTGTCTCTGTCAAATAAATAATTTTTTTAAAAAGTCTTTTTAAAAGACCTTCTAGACAGTGGTTCTAAAGAGAAGCCAAATTTGCTAAAAGAATACAGAATCTCTGGGGTGCCTGGATAGCACAGTCGCTTGAAGGTCCTGACTCTTGGTTTCTACTTGGGTGGTGATCTCGGGGGTCTTGGGATTGAGCCCCGCGTTGGGCTCCCAGCTCGTCAGGGAATCTGCTTTGGGCTCTGCCTCTCCCACTCCCCCTGCACTCGTGCTTTTTCTCTCAAATAAGTATTTTAAAATAGTAACAATAATAATATCGAGTTTCTGGTCCTCATCCCAGACTTAAGTACTTAAAAAAATCTCTGAAATTGGGGCCTGGAAATTTGTGTCTTCCCAAAATCCCCTGATGACCCTGATGCAAGTCCACCTTCAGACCACATTTTCAGAATCTGCTATAAAAGACCTGGCATTTAAACCAGAAGACGAATAGTATTTAGACTTTTAGAAATGGAAGAAATGGATGTTTTACCTACTCTGAAAACTTGGGAGAGAGGGAAAAGGGCAGAGAATCTTCTCTCCATTTTTGGTTATTGTTCCTTTTTGCATTCACTCCTGAGTTTAATTTCCTTCTTGATGAAATAAATCCTTTAGTAGATTTTTTCAGGAAGAGTCTTAAAGAGTAAACTTTTAGCCTTATGTGATGGGTTTGATTGTGTCCCCCCCCCAAAAAAACATGAGTTGAAGTACATCCAAATGTCATCTGTTTGGAAATCAAGTCTTTACGGTGGTAATCAAGGTAAAATAAGGTTATTGGGGCAGCCCTAATCCAATATGTCTTAGTCCTTCAGGTTGCTATAACAAAATACCACAGACTGGATGGCTTATACAAACAGCAAGTGTTTATTTCTCATAGTTCTGGAGACTGGAGGTTCAAGATCAGAGTGCCAGCATGGTTGAATGAGGGCCTTATTCTGGGTTGCAGACTTCTGACCTCTTTCTGTATTCTCACAAGAAAGAGTGAAAGATCTCTACCTGGTCTCTTTTACAGGAACATCAATCCCATTTGTAGGGGTTCCATTCTCAAGCCGTAAGCGCTTCCCAAAGGCCCCACCTGCTAATGCCATCATCTTTGTGGGTTAGGATTTCAACATATGAATTTGGGGAGTACACAACATTTATTCCATAGCACAATATGACTGGTGTCCTTATAAAATGGGGGAATTTAGACACAGATAGACATCCACAGAAAGAGGACCCTGTGAGGAGACAGGAGAATGGCATGTGAAGATTGTAGTTATACTTCTGGCTATCAAAAGCTGAAAAAGGCAATAAACCCTCTATATCTTTTAGAGGGACAATGGCAATGTCAACATCTTGATTTTGGTCTTCTAGCCTCTAAAACTGTGAGAAAATAAATTTCTGTTGTTCTAAGCTACCCAGTTTGTAGTACTTTGTTATGGCAGCCTTTTGAAAGTAAAACACTTTGTATATGTAAAACTGTTTTAATTTCACCCTTAATTTGAAATGACAGATTAGCTGTGGATAGCATTACAGATTAACAATTATTAGACATTTTTCCATAGTCTTCTGACTTTCTCGTAGACTGATAAAAAGCCCGGTCAGGCTGCTTTTCGTGATTTTGTTAGAAACCTATCTTTTCTCTGGTGTCTTTGAAGACATTCACATTGTTCTAGGTTCTGCCCTTTTACACGTGCGTGTTCTTTATTTTTCCTGTTTGGGACATAGTACACTTCTTTAATTTGAGGATTCATGCTAATTCTGAAAAATGTTCAACTAGTAACTCATGGAATACTGGCTTTCCACCGTTTTTTGTCATTATTCCTAACTAGAACCCCTATTAGAAATATGTTGAGTCATCCATATCTCTTTGCCTCTATTTTATACTTACAATTTCCCTATGCTGAATCCTGAATGATTTAGTCAATTTTCTCCACTAATTTACTAACTCTCTTTTCAACTATGTCTAGTTTACTATTTAAGCCATTCCTTGGGCTTTTATTAAAATAAATACAACCTTTAATTCTTAAAATTCTATTTGACCCTTTCATGACAAAACACTTAACAAATTAGGAATAGAATGAAAAACTTTAACATAATAAAAGCCACATATAAAAAAAACCCTTAATGAACATCATACTCATTGGTAAAAGGCTGAAAGCTTTTCCAATAAGACAAGGAACAAGGTAAAGGTGCCCACTTACACCACTTCTGCTCAACATGGTAGTGGATGTCCTAGTCAATGTAGTTAACCAAGAAAAGAAATAAAAGGGCGCCTGGGTGGCTCAATGGGTTAAAGCCTCTGCTTTCGGCTCAGGTCATGATCTCAGGGTCCTGGGATCGAGGCCCGCATCGGGCTCCCTGCTCGGCGGGGAGCCTGCTTCCTCCTCTCTCTCTGCCCGCCTGTCTGCCTACTTGTGATCTCTCTCTCTCTGTGTCAAATGGATAAATAAAATCTTTAAAAAGAAAGAAAGAAAGAAAGAAAGAAAGAAAGAAAGAAAGAAAGAAAGAAAGAAAGAAAGAAAAGAAAAGAAATAAAAGACATCCAAATTGGAAAGGAAGTAGCAAAATTATCCCTGTTCACAGATGATACAACCTTATAATTAGAAAATCCTAAAGATTTCACACAAAAATTATTAGAGCTAATAAATGTATTCAGCAAAGTATAAGAAGACAAAGTCAGCATGCAAAAATCAGTTGTATTTCTATACACTAACAATAAACAATTTAAAAAGGAAATTAAGAAAATAATTGCATTCACAGTATCATCAGAAAAAATAAAATACTCAGAAATAACATAATAAAGGAAGTGAAAGATCTGTACAAAGAAAACTACAAAATGTAGCAGATGGAAATTAAAGAAAACACAAATAGATGGAAAGAGATTCTGCGTTCATGGATTAGAGGATTTAATTAATATTGTTAAAATGTCAATCTTACTCAAAGTGATTCACAGATTTAACGCCATCCCTATCAAAGTCCCAATTAGTTTTTTTGCAAAAATAGATAAACCCATCCTGAAATCCATATGAAATCTCAAGGATAAGTAATGATATAGTCTTGACTAATAGAACATAATGAATATAATTATTTAAAATTTTCTTTATAGTGTATTATCACCTGAGGTTTGTGGCTTCTGAGTTCTCTGATTGGGGGCATCTGCTGATCTTTTTTATGACAGTTGATTTCTCCTGTGACTCATGAGTTTTTTTACTAAGAACCTGTCTTCAGTGTGTAGCATGTCCTGGGCTGTAAAAACACCCCTAAGGATGGCCTCACATTCACTTTTACCAAAGCTCCTTGAGATCCATGGGTTCCAGACCAGTTTTTATGTTACCGATTGACACCACATGAGCAAAGCAAATCTAGAGAAAAACCACACTTGCCCTGGGCATAGAGTTGGCAGAATGTGATATACATTTATGAACTGGAAGCCACTATAGTATGTTTCTCCCTTTCATTTGGGTCTTCAAATTAAAATTAGTTTTTTTTTCTTTCTCTGCAACTTTTTCTTCTTTTTTTTTTAAGATTTTATTTATTTTATTTGACAGACAGAGATTACAAGTAGGCAGAGAGAGGAGGAAGCAGGCTCCCTGCTGAGCAGGCAGCCTGATGCGGGCCTCAATCCCAGGACCCTGAGATCATGACCTGAGCCGAAGGCAGAGGCTTTAACCCACTGAGCCACCCAGGCGCCCTCTCTGCAACTTCTTTTTTTTCTAAGATTTTATTTATTTGAGAGATAGAGAGAGAGCATGAGAGGGGGCGGGAGGTGTAGAGGGACAGAAAGAAGCAGACTCCCCACTGAGGAGGGAGCTCTAGTCCAGGGTTGGAGGCGGAGCTAGAGGCTGGGCTTGATCCCAAGAATCTGGGATCATGAACTGAGCCAAAGGCAGATGCTTAACAGACTAGACTGTGCCAGCCAGATGCCCCTCTCTCTGGAACTTCTAAAATGGCAGGAAGAGACAATGAAAGTCCTGAAGGGCTTATAGTCCTTAGACACTTGCCACAGTGTCTAACCATGATGTGGTCACTTCTATTATTTTCACAGAACAAATAAACTTCATGCTAAAGCCTTCACTAGTATAGAGATGTACTCCTTCCAAGGCTGAGTCAGCCCGCAGTTGTGGAACTTAAAAAGGTGACCGATTATCTCTCAGCTCTACTTATGTATATTCAATACACTTATTTATTCATTCAACACTTATTGAACATCTGTTAGACCCTGGTCTAGGCCTTTGAGATATACCAATAACAAGAGACAAACTCCCTGGTCAGAAAGTTGGTGGCAAGGTGCCTGGCGGGGGTGGGGG
>LNAC01000164.1:1572676-1586433 GCA_002007465.1 Ailurus styani | reverse complement strand
TAGGGGTGGGAGGATCTGGGTTGGGAGGGCGCAGAAGATGAAAGATCTTTGCAAGCTACCATCAGGGTTAGAATATTATTCTGAGTGTGATTGGAAGACACTGAATGAATTCAAAAGGGGTATTGATCTGATCTGAAGAGATTGATATGATCCCATTTTAAAGAGATTGTTGTAAGTGCTAGGTGGAGAATGGATTGGAAGAAACAAGAGTGGAAACAAAGCGACCAGTTAGGAGACAATAAAAGTGGTATGAGAGAGATGATGGTGGTGTGGGTGAGGATGATACCAACGAAGGTAGAAGTCGATGGACTCGGATAGAGGTTATGGAACTTGATGAAGGAATGGATTGGGATGGGGAGGTTGGGGGGAGGTGCGAATGAAAGAAAGAAAGGAACCAAAGATCATTCCTAATCTTTGAATAAGTATGCTGAGTGGAAGAAGCCAGACCAAAAAAAAGTAACATACTATCCAATTCCATGTATATGGAATTCCAGAAAATGCTAACAAATCTGAAGTGGCAGAAGGAAGATCAGTAGTTGCCAGAGAGGACTGGGAATGAGGGGCACTGGAGAGGAGTTAGAAGAAAGGGATTACAAGAAGAAGGAGAAGGAGGAGGAGGAGAAAGGGAAGAAGAAGAAGAAGAAGGAGGAGGAGGAGGAGAAAAAGAAGAAGAAGAAGGAGGAGGAGGAGGAGAAAAAGAAGAAGAAGAAGGAGGAGGAGGAGGAGAGGAAGGAGAAAGAGAAGAAGAAGAGGAAGAGGAAGAAGAAAGGGATTACAAAGGAGCATTAGCTAACATTTATGGTGATGGATATGTTTATTATCTTGATTGTGGAGATAGTTTCCTGGCTGGAAAAGTACCAAATTGTACACTTTAACATATTCAGTTTATTGCATATCAATCATACCTCAAGAAAGATATTGTGTTTTGTTTTAAAGATTTATTTTTTTTTTAATTTTTTATTTTTTTTAAAGATTTTATTTATTTATTTGACAGAGAGAGAGATTACAAGTAGGCAGAGAGACAGGGAGAGGAGGAAGCAGGCTCCCTGCCGAGCAGAGAGCCCGATGTGGGCCTCGATCCCAGGACGCTGAGATCATGACCTGAGCCGAAAGCAGAGGCTTTAACCCACTGAGCCACCCAGGCGCCCTTATTTATTTATGTTAGAGAGAGCTAGACAGAGACCCCTAGTGAGGGCAGGGCAGAGGGAGAGACAGAATCCCAAGCAGGCTCCATGCTGGGCGCAGAGCCGAGGTCATGACCTGAGCTGAAATCACGAGTCAGATGCTTAACCAACTGAGCCACGCCGGTGCCCCAAGAAAGCTGTTTTAAAAGAAAAATAAAGCCTTCTAGATTTTTGACCTGAGCAACTAGTTGAATGGTAGTTGAATCTTTTACTGAGAAAAGTAATTCTTATGATATAGCCTACATGCAGTTTCAAAGCACCTGTGTAGGAATAATAAGAATAATCCTTCCCTCTTGTGAATAGACTATATTACTTAGAGTATAGGTTTAGGTGTTACAACAGAGATCCAAATTGGCTGAAACAAGATAGAAGCTTATTTATCTCTGTCACGATCATCCAAACAGATGTAGTGTAGGATAAGTATGTGAATTCCACAAGGCCAGAGTTCCCAGGCTCCTTCTATCTTATCCATATGATCCAAGATGACTCATCACCATGTCCATTCCTAGCTAGAGGGAAGGGGAAAAAGAAGGAGGAGATTCATTCGTTCTCTTTATTTTTTTTTTAATATTTATTTATTTATTTATTTGACACAGAGAGAGGGATTACAAGTAGGCAGAGAGGCAGGTGGAGAGAGAAGAGGAAGCAGGCTCCCCGCCGAGCGGAGAGCCCAATGCGGGCCTCGATCCCAGGACCCTGGGATCATGACCTGAGCCGAAGGCAGAGGCTTTAACCCACTGAGCCACCCAGGAGCCCTCATTCATTCTCTTTAAAGCCGTGTCTTAGAAGTGGGGTGTTTGGTTCTGTTCATATCATATTGGCCCGAACAGAATCACATGGCCATTCCTGCCTGTTGGAGAGTCTGGGAACCATAGCTATTATTATGGGCAACTATGCGTCTAGTTAAACACCAGGGATTCTATTATTATGAAAGGAAACTAGAAGACAAATATGGGGGGCGGGTGGAAATTAGCAGTTTCTGACATCAAGGTTTTTCAGCTTACAAAGCCACATCCTCTTCATCACTTCATTTGATCTCTGCAACTTTGTAAGATAGATAGACCCCCAAGAGTTCATTCAGTTAGAGAAGAACTTTAGCAGTTTCAAAACATTTACTAGCTATAAGATCCAAGGAAAATTACTTAACTTCTCAGGGCTTCCATCTCTTTAACTATAAAACGGAGGTAATAGTACTTATGAGTTACCATGTGAATTGAATGAGATAATGCACACAAGCTTTCTGGTATAGAGTTGCACCTAATTAACAGTTACTATTATTATGTATCTAGTATTGCAAAACTACAGATAAATGAAGGGCGGTTCATAGTACAGTGTGGTTCACAGATAAACAGAGAGTTATAAGTGTAAGAGAATATGAAAATTCTGCTGTAGAAGAAGTGACCCCAGGAACTGGAAAACACAGAAGGTCTCCTAACCCAGGAGTCTTGCAGGTTGGAGCCTTGGTTGGTTGCCAAGTTGGGGAGGAGAGAGGGGGATGAGCCAACTAGGTGAACGGGATTAGGAGGTGCAAACTTCCAGTTATAAAAGAAATAATTCACAGAGATGAAAAGAACAACATCAAATATAGATATAAACATATATATAAAAGGGAGTTCCTGGCAAAGAAGGAAGAAACGATATTGCTAATATTTCTAGAAGTTTAGAAAAAGACACCAAAGTGAGAGGCTGGTGTCTTCAGGGAAATAATAGTTGTTTGGTGTGGCTGGACTACAGTAACTTGTTAACCATAAAGAAAGGCCAGAGAAATCAGTGAGGGCCAATGGCAGAGGGCCTTCCAAGTCAAGCTCAAGAGCTTAGGATCTATCCTCTGGTCATCGAGTTCAGTGGAGTGTTATTATAAGCATGGGAGTGACTGGTCACATTTATGCTCCAGAAGATTACCATGGCTACTCCATATGGAGTGATTCCCAGAAGCAGAAGATGAGAAAGTAGATCAGAACTGAAGCAGCCATCCACATCTGGTCAGGGGACCACAACTAAAGTAGCGGAAGAAGAGGAGAGCCCCAAAGTTCATCTGTTCTTCAAAATTTCTATCTTGTCTTGAGCAACTTCTCTCTCAACTCTGTCTTATCGTAGGATACGTGGGTGGCTCAGATGGTTAAGCATCTGCCTTTGGCTCAGGTCATGATCCCAGAGTCCTGCGACCGAGTCCCACACTGGGCTCCCTGCTCAGTGGGGAGTCTGCTCACCCTCTCTCTCTGCCCCTCCCCCTGCTTGCCGTCTCTCTCAATCTGTCAAATAAATAAATTTTTAAAATCTTAAAAAAAAACCTCTGTCTTATCATAGATGCTTTGGTATCAAATTACAAAACTGTAATCTTGTAGATGCCTTGGGATCAAATTACAAGAGAAACAAATTACAAAGGAATCTTCTTTGACAACATTTCTATATAAAGGTGACCAACCATTGTGGTTGGCCCAAGACTGTACAAATTTTTGCACTAAAAGTCCTATTTTCTGGGAAACCCCTCAATCCTGAGCAGGCCAGGATAGTTAGTAGCCCAACCCTTAGAGATTTATGGAGAGGCAGTGTGGTATAATGGTTAGAAGCAAATTCTGGAAGTAGATTGTCTGGATTCAATTCTTTTGTTGTTGTTGTTGTTGGGAACCAATTTGTTTGAATTTGGTCTGCGATTATAAAACTAAATCTAGAATATGGTGAGTGCTGTGAAATGTGTAAGCCTGATGGTTCACAGACCCGTACCCGTGGGGCAAATACATTATATGTTAATAAAAAAAAAACTAACTCTAGAAACTTTGAAGCTCATTGATTTTCCCTTCACTTTTGCTATTGAAAGCTAAATTTTTAGGACCTTAGATGCATGTTTTATTTTATTTTTTTTTAAAGATTTTATTTATTTATTTGACAGAGAGAGATTACAAGTAGGCAGACAGGCAGGCAGAAAGAGAGAGGGGGAAGCAGGCTCCCTGCTGAGCAGAGAGCCCAATGCGGGCCTCGATCCCAGGACCCTGAGATCATGACCTGAGCCGAAGGCAGAGGCTTTAACCCACTGAGCCACCAGGCACCCTAAATGCATGTTTTAATCTCAATTCACTCTTCACATATAATTGATCCTATAATGTAATTTTACTGTAAATATCAATAGAGAAGTTGCAATGCCAGTGGACAAGGAGATTGAGCTAAATATCTCAGGGTTATATGTCACTAGCATACATACATATGTTACATTACATAAACATGTACAATACATACATTCATGCATAATTTATTTTGCAAATAAGCCTGGATTCAATTCTCAGCCCTATCTGGCATCAAGTACAGGACCTTGAGCAAGTTCATTCACTTCTCTAGAGCCCAGTTTTCCTACACGAAAAATGGGAGGATACAGTGTAGTAACCACATAACAGGGTCATTGTGAGGATTACATAAATTAATATACACCAAGTACTTAGAATGGTGCCTAGAGGATTCTATTTGTTATGAGCATTTTGAAATTACAGCTGTATAAACCTATCACCTTCTGGTTTATTTCACTTCTGTCCCACGCATACCTGTGCTCTGTGACCCTTCTTGGATGTCTCCAAACCCTTCATTTCAACCTCCCAGTCATCCAACCTAAGGGTGGTTAGAAAAGTAGTTCTGTGACCCTGGAGACTCTTTGACCTATGGGTAACCTCTGAGACTATTAAATTGAATTAAAAAGAATTGAAGGCTTTTAAGACTCTCTCTCCCGAGTATGCTACCTCCTGATATCTTCAAGAATGGGTAAATCTCACCTGTTACCTTTGAAAATGAATTCTGCACAGCAGGGCTGCTACAAGTAGGATGGGACTGGGTGAGGGCCTCAGGGACAGGGATGGGGAGTGAGCCTTCCCAAGGGACACATTTGCCAAGAAACTCTGAGGTAGCTTGTCTAGCTGACAAAGTAAGCTTTGGGGCAGGGACGTTTCTAGGAGAGGAAGGGAGCCTCAGCTGTGCCTGCCAAATGAAGTAGTCATTGAAACCTACAAGGAGAGGAAGTGACTCGTTGTCGTCATAAGCAGGAACTGGTGGTGGCTTTTCCCAGGCACCTTGCCACATCTGATTCAATCTGTTTATGAAAAGTCCAGAGAAAGTGAACATTTTCAATCAACCAGATGATATAAACCTGTGTAAGAGATGAGGCTGGGTAACAGAGCATAACAAAATCTGGGGTGTTTATCCCATAGCTCACCACAGAAAGTGAGGGTGTGGGGCCTGCCAGAGGGGAAAGCCAAGACCAGGAGACTCTGCCCAAGAATAGAAAAGGAGTAAAATCAGGGAAATCGAATTTAGTGGAGAATCCATGCTCCATTACCCTGGCTCGCCCCAAGTGGAAAAAGTTCATGGTCCTTTAGAACAGGAAGAGGAACACAATAGGGTTGGGTCGAAATCTGGACAAAACTCCACATGCATTTTTTAAATAGGCACCAAAAAGTACCAGGACAGAGGAATGTTTTTCCACCCTCAGAGCTGTACCTGAGATGAGGTGACTAATGCTTTACCCCAGAGCACCCACATTTAGAAATTACAAAGTATTATTTTAAGTAGGCTCCACACCCAGCCTGAAGTCCAAAGCAGGCCTTGAACTCACAACCCTGAGATCAAGACCTAAGCTGAAATCAAGGGTCAGTCGCTTAACTGACCGAGCCACCCAAAATGCTCACCAAAAGTTTTTTTTAAAGATGTATTCTTTATTTCAGAGAAGGAGAGAGAGCATGTGTGTGAGTGGCGGGGGTTGGGAGGCAGAGGGAGAGGAAGAAACTCTCAAGCAGACTCCCTGCTGAGCATGGAGACTGACGGGGCCTTGATCTCATAACCCTGGGCTCACGACAGGAGCCGAATCAAGAGTCAGACGCTCAAACCAATGAGCCACCCAGGTGCTTCTCTTCCAAAAGTTTTCTTTCTTTTTTTTTTTTTTTAAATTTTTTTAAAGATTTTTTTTTATTTATTTACTTGACAGAGAGCCAGATCACAAGTAGGCAGAGAGGCAGGCAGAGAGAGAGGAGGAAGCAGGCTCCCCGCTGAGCCGGGAGACCGATATGGGCCTCAATCCCAGGACCCTGAGATCATGACCTGAGCCAAAGGCAGAGGCTTTAACCCACTGAGCCACCCCGGTGCCCTCTTTTTTTTTTTTTTTTTTTAAGATTTATTTATTTATTTGACAGAGAGAGAGAGCACGCATGCACAAACACGGGGAACGAGAGAGGGAGAAGCAGGCTCCCTACTGAGCAGGGAGCCCCGTTGCGGGGCTCAATCCCAGGACCCCAGGATCATGACCTAAGCCAAAGGCAGACAGTTAACTGACTGAGCTACCAAGGCAAACCCCCTGCTCTAAAAGTTTTTAAATAAATATTTCTTTTCACTGTGAGAAGCTAAAAATTTTAACATTTTTCTTTTGTAAATTAGAAGGACATATGTGAGTGTAGCACCTAGTAAGCCAGAAACTTAGTTGAAATAGGAAGCCCCATCGCCTCCACCTTGCTACTAACTCTCATAAACATCCACAAGCAGCTCCAGGCTTACCTCTAGGTTAGCTTCCACAGTAGAGTCAACGCCTTTTTCCTTCATAGCTCCAGAAAGAGTCCCAGGATTGGATTTCCCTGACCAGCTTGGGTAATCATCCATCTTTGAAACAATCACAATAGCCCGAGATATGGAATGCTCTGACTGAGCAGGTGCAGGTCATAGAGCCATTCCTGGAAGGTTAGGGGTATCACCCTCACCCAAAAAGCACATGGACTGAAGGTGAGTGGAAAGCATCTTGTTCACAAAAGAGTAAAGTATACCTGTCAAAGGAAAAAGTAGTGGAAGTCACAAAGAGAAAAATTTTTTAAAAGCCGATGACCACTATTTTAATCCTTTCTCCTAATGAATGGGTCAATTCCATTTCAATGGGTACATAGCTTCATGATGGTGAACCCTGTTCTTCCCCAGATGGTGATGGTCAGGGACCTCAAGGAAACAGTCCTGCTTTGCAGTGAAGGCCTTGGATCCACTTGACGTGGAGAGTACCATCCCAGGGGACTGAATCTAAGACTCAGTGTTGCTCCGAGATGGGCAACCCTCTAGGGTCCCCTCCCTCTTCAGGAACTTTATACTATCATTCAAAAAACTTTGCTGCCCACCAAAAAAAAAAAAAAAATGTTGCTCAGAGACAATAAGACTATTTCTGTGTTTCATTAAAGGCAGTTTGTAGCCATGGATAGGGATGTGGAAGTTACCACTTCCTCTTTCCCCTCAGCTAAGGTCAAATGCCTCAGCCTGGGTTTGAGAAGATGGGAAAGTGTGGTTGGCTGTGGGTGAGTAGCCTCTATGACCCCATAGGTCTTTGCCTTTCTAACCACAGTGATTAGTAGAATACCTAAGAGGTCACTAACAAAAGAACGTATCCTGGAATATTGGAATCTGAAGGCAGAAGGCCTTGTGGAATTAGGGAGCAAACACTCCAAGGGACCCTATTAATCCATCCATTTGTCCCATATCTCCATTGTGCTCTGCCATCTGAAGTGGATCCTGTATACAATTTCCTGAAAAGAATCTTAGGCTCAAAGAGCTGGAAGGGGTCTTTGAGTTCTTCCAGTCTACCACCTCCCTTTACCGTTGAGGAAAATGAGTCTCACAAAAGAGAATTGACTTGGCAAGGACGCAGCAAATTGGCATCCAAGCTCAGACTAGAGCCCAGGAGTCCTGGAGTCCCTTCCACGGTTCCTTCCATTCTACCCTGTGGCCTATCTTGGGTGGGTTCCAGCAAGACTATTGAGTTTCAGATAGAAGGCTCCTTTTGTCTTGGGAATCTGGAACTCCTTTTTGTAGCCACTTACCCTCAAATGCACTTAAACATTCAGATCTTGAAAAGATCCCCAATCCTGGAGCACAAAGAGATGAGATAGAAAAAGCTCCAGGGCTCTGCTCCGGAGAAGCAGGATGAAACTGGTGTTCTTTAGATGAGGACTAGGCACTGGGAATTTTGGGTACTCCATAAATACACTGAGATGTCTAGAATATCCTTATACCAAGTGTTGTGCCTGTGAGGTGTTTTTTTCCGAATCAGGATGAGCATAATCTCCTCAGCATCTCAAAGGGGCTAATCACCCTCAAAAGGTTAAGAACCACCACACTCAAGTGATTTTTCCACATGTGGTTTGTCATCAGAATCACCAAGGAAGCTTTAAAAGCACTAACACCTGGGCCTCCCCTCGTGGAGCGGCGGATCTGTCCTGGAGTGCAAAGAATCTGCATCTTTTAGAAGCTCATAGGCTTAGCAGCCATAGTTCTAGAAGAAAATACTATGGAAAGGCTTTCCTGGAATTAAGAAGAAAAAATTACCTCATGACTTATCACTTCAAAACCATTCTGATGTAAATGCCTCGGGTGTTTATGACAGAGAAAAATGAGAATTCCTGGAAAGAAGGGAGAATTGAAACTCAAGAAGCCATAGAGATAATGGAATTCAGAGAAAGGCCAAGGTTCTGTGATAACACATTGTGACCACTGCTTATACCCAGGGAAATCAGCTCTTAGCTCACATTTTGTCTCCCTGACTACCCTCCAGGGACTGTCAGATATGTTAATCCGCAGGGCTTGGGGCAGTTGGACATTAGCGCAAATCCACCGTTTCTTGGCATTTTTATAGTTTCTGAACAAAATACTATTGCATATTTTGTTCATTTATGCATGAAACAAATATTTAAATGCTTACAGGATGATGGATTCTGTTCTAGCACTGAACGAACCAGACACCCTCCCAGGCCTCAGGATCTTCAGTCTGGCATGGGTGTGAGATTCACTTCACAGAGTGAGCGCTGGGGTCATAAAGAGATCCCCCCCCTCTTTTAGCAGCTCCATCACACTAGTTTCTCTTCTATTTCTAGAACATACTATGCATTTTCTTCTTTCTAGAACTTCTATGTGCCTGTTCTCCAGAACATTCTTACCTGTACTCGGCCCAGTCCTCTGCGATGAAACCTGCGGGAGTCAGCTCCAACGGCCCTTTCATGAACACACCTTCCTCTCCTCCATTTAAAGTGGTTCCCCCTGTAATCCTCTCTCAGAGCAACTTACACTTTTCCTTCATGGCATTTATCATAGTTTCTAGTAGTGTATTTATTCACGTGATTATTTTTAAACGTCACTTAAATAAAAAGGGGCACTTGGGCGGTGCAGTTGGTTAAGCATCAGCTCTTGGTTTCAGCTCAGGTCCTGGTGTCAGGGTCATGAGATCAAGCCCCATACCAGGCTCTGTGCTCTGCCAGGAATCTTCTTGCGATTCTCTCTCCTTCTGTCCCTCCCACTCATGCCCTCTATCTCTCTCCAAAATAAATAAATAAACCTTTAAAAAGAAAAAGCAACTCATACAATAACTACATATTAAATGAAAACATAAATCATATACCAGGAAAAGAAACTTAGCTTCCTGTTCCCAACCCCCCTGACTCCTGATTCTTTTTCACATAGGTAAATGGTCTTAGCACTTACATTCTCTAGATATTTTCTGGAGTCTTGCGGGTCCATATCATTATTTATTAACTGGGTATCTCCTGTGCTAGGCTGAGGGCAGGTACTGAATCTATTTGTTCCTTGCCTTTTCCCTAGTATTTGGCACATAATCACCACCTTAGGTGTCAGTGGAATTAAGGTAAGGATGTTCCAAGAACAGAGAGAAGTAGTTGATATCTAAACTGCCCCCTCGTGTACATCGTCTACGCCTCCACTCAGCACCCAGCACACAGTAAATTCTAAGGATGCTCCTGTGTTCCCCTAACTTTCGGTTCATACCTCTGTGGGAGCAAATTCTCATGCAGTGCTGAAATTATAGTTCTCTTATCCGCCTGTCTCTCCCAGTAGCCTGTGAGCTCCTCGAGGTCAGAGAGCACATTCAAGCTGTGCCAAGTGACCCAGAAGTTAATGAACACTTTCTGCTCCTCGCTGCTAGACTCACTGCTTGTCTAACCTGACTCACTGGACGGCTGGCTCCTTTGCAATTCTATCCTCAAAATTCCACTTTGCAGTCCATCGGGGCGGTTAAACGTTGTTATTTTTCCAACGAAGACTAATGTCTTCTTTAGAATTTCTAGAGACATGCACTTCCCCTGGGCTTTACTGCAGATTTCTTTAAGGACTCAGTTTCCTCATCTGTAAAATGGGGATAAACATGACAGCCTTGCAGGATTGTTGGGAACCTTAAAGGAGGTCTTATGTGAAAACATTAAGCACATCAAGGCAGTTGTTCATTTCCCCACTCCTGTCAGCCAAGAGTCTCTGTGCCTATTTTCCTAAAAAAGGAGAAGTCTCTACAGGCAAGGAGGGTCTGACAGGAATTTTAATTCCAACCTGTCCAAATATTATTGAGACAAGATGAGAATCACTAATAAAGTAAAACTAAAAACAAAAAAACAAAACTGCCCTCTTTGAACATTGACTTGAAATATAATGGTTGCAGGTCAAAGAAGCTGCCGAGTGATGTGTCCTCAGGGAATACAGAGACTCAGGAGGTCCCTAAGGCCATATGCAGTCTGGTCCTTGAGCGCCCCTGTATCTAATCTGGCAGGTGAGACCCCCTCCTTCCCCTCCGGGCTCCAACCTCGCTGAGCCTCCTTTGTTCCTCTCTGCACACTGTTGATGCCAGGCCTTCGCATATGGTCTTCCATCTGTCTGTCGCTCCCTTATCTGATATTCCAAGCTTTAAACATTTCTTCCCTGGGAAGACTTCTCTTCACCTCCTGAACCTGATTAGGTCGCCGTGCCATAGACCACACTATAGAACCCTGTTCTTCACCTTTTGTAACATCACTATAGATATGAATTTCCAGAAGGCCTTCATTCAACCAGGTATTTAAGCAACAGTTATATCCAGACTTCCTACTACGTGCTGGGCATTATTTGGGCAACTGGGGATGTAGTGATAGGCAAAATAAGCAAGATAAGCCACAGACTCGGGCGCCTGGGTGGCTCAGTGGGTTAAAGCCTCTGCTTTTTCAGGTCATGATCTCAGGGTCCTGGGATCAAGGCCCGCATCGGGCTCCCTGCTCAGCAGGGAGCCTGCTTCCCCCCCTCTCTCTCTGCCTGCCTCTCTGCCTCCTTGTGATCTCTCTCCCTCTGTGAAATAAATAAATAAAATCTTAAAAAGAAAAAAAGATAAGCCGCAGACTCTGTTTATGATGCTACTATTCTAGAGAGACAGACAGACAATAAACAAATTGACAAATTAACATAGGGATTTCTGCCTCACTTACTGTTGCGTTTCCAGAACTGGACATTGTACCCAACACATAGCAGATACTCCATAAATACTTGTTGAGGTGAAGGAAAAGAGGTGAGGGGGAATGGCAGCTCGCTCCGGGAAGAGGCAGAGTGGCCAGTGTCAGAGCCAAAATGACTCACCCCCCTGCCCCAGGATCATTTCACCCTGAATATCTGCCCAACTTATAGGAGGGACCAAAATGGGTTGGAGCCTACCCTCCCCTGTTGATCTCCAAGAACATGAGTCTAGGGAGGGGAAGCAGTGGCTTATCTTCACTTCAGTCTACCCTGTGCCTGTGTAGGCATGTAAAAATGGGAACCAATGAATGGGGAAAAGCCCCAGACCTGCCAGATGATCTTATCCACTCCTGTGCATTCCTGTGCCAGAGACTGGCTAGCTGGTTGCCAAACTCATTTCCTCTTTCTCATGGACACCTACCTAGCTTACATCTTCCCACCCTTCTTGTAGTTAGCTATGACCACATGGTGAGCTTTTGCCATTGGAGTGTGGTTGGAAGTGATAGAATCTCCCAGGCACCATCATTCAAGCTCTTCTTCCATCACGGTGACCTTAGAAACTGTGTATTAATGATGACAGAGACGCAAGATGAAAGGACCAGGGTCCCTGAACTGCCACTTGGAAAAGCATCTGCTGGGTATTAGGGCCACTCATTTTGGACTTAACCTGAGTGAGAAATAAGCTGCTGGGATAGGCCCCCGGGGGTAGGAATTTGCCTGATAGAGCAGCTAGTGCTCTCATAACTGTACAGTTCTTCCCTCTCTCTGGCCCAATGACACCTCTCCAGCCCAGAACCCATCCCTGGGCTCAAGATTTGGCTCTATGACTGGGCACCGAACATCTCTACTGACAAGGTGGTCACTACTTTAGACTTAATGTGGCCAAACCTGGGCTTGATATCTTCACCCCCCAACCAGCTCCTCCTTGTCCACAGTGGCCAATCTCAGCGGACTGCACCGCTTTCCGCTCAGGTGTGTAAGCCTAAATCTCAGTCATCTTTAACTCCCCTCGCCTTCCTCTCATCCTCTACGTATCTCTTGAATTCATGTACTTTGCTTCTTATCCACTGCTACTACCATCACACACTGTGACCTGGATACTCTTCACAGCCACCAACCAACTGGTCTCCCTACGCTACTGTAGCTACCTCTCCGGTCCATTCTTGACACTGTAGCCTGAGTCATCTACCCAAAAGTAGATCTGATCATGCTCCTACCTGCATTCGTGTGAAAGTCCTGCATTGGCTCACCATCACTCGGAGAAACCAGTTCAAACTCCCTGGCACTGTTCTGAAGGTCCCTATATAATCAGGCCTGGTCTCCCTCTGTAGTCTCTTCATCTCTTCTAATGACCCCGACCCAGCTGTCTACACTCCCGTCACGCCAAACTCATTTCAGCTCCTCATTCACATCATCCTCCCTCTCAGTCCTGTTACCTCTCCCTAGAATACTCTTTTTTTAAAATAAGGGTTTTATTTATTTATTTGGCAGAAAGAGCACAGGCAGGGGGAGCAGCAATGGGAGAGGGAGAAGCAGACTTCCCACTGAGCAGGGGCCCAACAAGATCTCAACCCCAGGACGCTGGGATCATGACCTGAGCTGAAGGCAGATGCTTAACCGCTTAACCAACTGAGCAACCTAGGCACCCTCAGAATACTCTTAATAACCTCCCCTCTTCCCTTGGACCACAGCTGCTCTTCCTGCCTTACCTTGAATTTTACTTCCTCACGGAAGTGGGCCCCTTGACGCAGGCTCACTCACCTGGCACCTCTTATGCCCATCCCATTGTAACTGTGTAACTGTCTTGACACCTGATTATCATGATCTGTTTAATCATCTGTCTTCCCTGTGGAGTGCAAGCTCCTGGAGGGCAGGGCCTGGGTTCTGCTCCCTGTTGTGTGTTTAGCTTCTAGAACAAAGTAGGAATCACTGTATGTCTGTTACATGAATGCACGTGAGAGCAGTGAACTTGTTCAATCATTGCCAACTGAAACTTGCAACACAGACCCTCTCAATAGCCTCTTAGAAATATCAGTGCTCTTTGATGATAGGAAATAGTTAATTCTCAGAGTTTCTCTACAGTCTGAGTCAGAGTGATTAGCCTGCCTTATTAATGAGGAAACGGAGCCCCAGGGGAGCAGGTGATCTGCCCCAGGGAGGCAGTGAGGTGAGGTAGTCACAGGGCTCCGGCTATGACCACACTCCTTCTACCTCCCCCTCCTACTTTTCTCATTTCTGAGCACCAGGCGGAAATGTAATGTCATGACACATTGGGGGATTTCTTTCTTCCACTGCATTTTTCTGATGTGACTC
>LNAC01000164.1:1551886-1572483 GCA_002007465.1 Ailurus styani | reverse complement strand
GGGTGGGGGGCTGTGGGGGGTTGGGGGAGCACAGGCCAAGGGAGGAGGGAGGCGGGGAGCGGGGAGGTTACTGTCGCATTCCTCAGTGGCCTCCTCCGTTTGCATAGCTCTGAGAAAAAAGAAAGAAGTTAGCAAGCTTTGGCAGGAGCCCTGGGCATTCAGCTCCCGTTCTGGCAGCCGCTGAGCCTGAGCCCGAACACACGCTCTGCCAAGGCCAGGGAGGCCGGCTCTCTCTGCCGGGTCCAGCTGCCAAGATGAGGTGGAAGAGGTCAAGGCCTTGGCCGAACATGAGGGATCACAGAAAGAGTCCCCTTCTTTCTGCCCAGCCTGGCAACCAGTTGGCCATGAGCCATGAAGTGTGTGCGTATGGAAAGTGGGGGAGCAGTGAAGGTTGGAGAGCTGGTGTGGGCATCAGATAGCCCAGGGGCTATCTCAACCCCTCACCCACCCTGGACATACTGGAGGGGCAGCCCCTCGGCAGATGTCCCCACCCAGCTGTTGGGGCCACTGCCATCACATTCCAGAGCAGGCCAAGCACCACAGAGTGTGGCTTGAGAAAGAACGTGAGGCCCCACTCACCATGGAAACTAGGCTTCCTAGAAAAGGTCACATATTTGATGTGGCTGTCATCCGGGTACCTTAAATGCAGCACTGTTCCTGTTTTCCTGAGGACACCCGCCAGCAAAGAAGCCCCGAGACAATGGGGGTGGCGGCTGACCTGTTTGCCTGCTTTAGACAGGGTCTGTCACAGTTTCCCCTTCTCCGCAAAGCCCAGGGCTCTAACCGCTTACCTAGCCTGACTCCAACCTGCACCCATGGGGACAATCCTGCAGGCTGAGCCATGAGTCTGGCAAGGACCCAGCTAGGCCAAAAATCTGGAAAACGAGGTGCCCACAAGACCCACGATTATAAAAACTAGCAGAGGGCTAGAAGTCAGAGTTTGTTAATATCTATCACAGACCGAGTACTTTACACCAGGCACTGTGACAAAAGCTTTATAATACTCACAAAAACCCTCAGAAAAGTGAAGCTTTGCAAGATTAAATAATTTGTTCAAGATCATTAAATGACCAGAAAATGGCATGGTTAGGATTTGAACCCGCCTTTGTCTGATCCAGAGTCTAAACTCTTTTTTAATTTGTTATTTAAATTCAATTAATTAGCATATAGTGTATTATCAGTTTCAGATGGAGAGTTCATCAGTTGCATATAACATCCAATGTTCATCACATCATGTGCCCTCCTTAATGCCCATCACCCTGTCACCCCATCCCCCACCCACCTCCCCTCCAGCAACCCTCAGCTTGTTTCTTGTGATTAAGAGTCTTGGGGCACCTGGGTGGCTCAGTGGGTTAAGCGTCTGCCTTTGGCTCAGGTCATGATCCCAGAGTCCTGGGATTGAAACCCTTGCCGGGCTCCGTGCTCAGCAGGGAGTCTGCTTGTCCCTCTCCCTCCACTGCTTCCCCCAGCTTGTGCTCTCTCTCTCTTTCTGTGTCAAATAAATAAATAAAATCTTAAAAAAAAAAAGAAGTTTCTTATGTTTTGTATCCCCAGAGTCTAAACTCTTAACCTCTACTCTACCTTCACTCATTCATTCATTCATGCATTCATTCATTTATTCCACTTTCCATTCACTCATGCATGCTTTAAACATTTAGTGAGAGCCACTGATGTACTGGGTGCATGCATACAGAGCTGCATAAGGACACGCCCTGCGGCTCCAGGAGCTCCCAGTGGGTGAACCAGGTGAGCACACAGTGACAACACATGGGGTGATGAAAGCCGTGGGAGAGGAACACCGAAGCTGCTTTGGGAAGAGGACTGATTTTCCTTGCATTGTCCAAGGCCCAGTACCGTGGAAATGCAGAGGAGGAGTGACTAACACACCAGGACTGAGTGTGGGTGGCAGACTTTCTCCAGAAGGTGCCCAAACACACACCTGGAAGAGGATGTTTGTACCTGCAGGGTTGAACTTGGGTCAGGCATCTCCAGCCTGGAATCTTGGGGTCCAGAGTTCCAGCCACTGGACAGAAGAGAGTACTTCCTCCCCAGTGGACCTGATCAGATCCTCCTTCCCAAGCACAGGGCTTCTCAGGGCCACCCCCCACCCCACTCGGTATCACCGAAGAAATAGAAGTCAGGCCTTCTTAGAGAGCCTTGGCTTGAGGTCTTGGTTTTCGCGGCCAATCTTAGCCCAGATACTAGGAGCATAAAAGAAGAACCAACTGGTAGCTTCTTCTTTTTGTCATGGTCCCATTGAAGCTGGCCTGCTGTCAAAAGCTAGGGTCAGCAGAAACAAAAGTAGTCCCTCATTAAAAGGAAGCCAATCCAGTGACTTCTAGGTTAGGCAAGAAAATAAGTATTGGGGAAAAGGGTGACTTAATTCCTCCCATCTGTCTGGTTCCTACACCCACATCATATGTCTTTGGGGAAGCCTCCCACACAGGCTATGATCCATTAACTACAGCAATCCAGCCCTGAAAGGAGCCCTTTTCCTTAGATGCCCTGTTGGTTAGTAATGGCCAAGATGCCGGGAGAGAAGAATGGAGGGAGGGAGGGAGGGAGGGATGTTCTCTGAAGAGCATGAGGGCAGCTGACTTCCTTCACAGTTGTGTGGGTGGCAGTGAGCTAAGAGGTCCCTGATCTCTTCTCCATCAATCAAGGGACGATCAAGCACAAAATGTGCAATTTTAAAAGTTCAAAAAGAAAATCCAAACCACAGCAACCTCCAAATTATATTAATTTTGTGGTGTTCTCACGTTCTGGAAACCAATCATGGACAGGGCAATTCTAAATTCCTCTTCCTGCTCTTGGATGAGATTAGCCTTTTTTTCTTTCTCCGGCGTTGGTCTTCATGAAGCTCCGCTACCTATCGCTCTGTTCCCTGGAGACCTGGCCTGGTCTGGGCACCTTATCACAGCAAGGAGGAAGATACGGAGCCTTCTCCTCTCTTCTCTTTTTGGAGAATGGTGGCCAAGGTAGGAGTTCATGGTCAGCGAGGAGCCTGGGCCCTCCTGGGAGGGGTCAGATGCAAAATTGCATTAGCCGGGTGAAGTCCTATGCCCCATACCTACCCCTCTGAGCCTCGGGGTCCTCGATTGTGAAACTGGGGATAAGAGAACTACCTGGGGCACTACGAGGATTAAATAAGATTCTGTAATAGGAGTACACTTTAGAGCTATGAAACACCATATAAATGTCAGGTGTCCTCATTTGTTTTTGTATTCAGGTCCTTCTTATTTACACTTTTGCCTCTTTCTTTTCCCTCCTTGCATCCCCTTTCCTCTCATTACCCTCTCTGTAGGGCCCTCCTTCGCCCCATATGGATTTAGTATGTCCTCAGAAGAATGTTTATTTTATTTTTTTTTTAAGATTTTATTTATTCATTTGACACAGAGAGAGAGATTACAAATAGGCAGAGAGAGAGGAGAGAGGAGGAAGCAGGCTCCCTGCCGAGCAGAGAGCCTGATGTGGGCCTCGATCCCNGAGCAGAGAGCCCGATGTGGGCCTCGATCCCAGGACCCTGGGATCACGACCCGAGCCGAAGGCAGCGGCTTTAACCCACTGAGCCACCCAGGCGCCCGAGGAATGTTTATTTTTATGGTTCCCGTAAACTCCTCCCCCATTCCTTCCCAAATGGGTGACTAGAACCATCACTTACCCAGTTTCTCAGGTTAAAATCCAAGAAGTCATCTTTGATTTCCCATAATACCCACATTCCATCCATCAGCATGTCTTACGGGTGATCCCTCCAAAACATAGCCTAACATTTCTTACTGCCACCTCTCCTACACTGTATTCCAGGCCACCAGCATGTCTTGCCTGGGTGACTGGAAAGGCCTCCTAACTTGTCTTGCTTCTTCCACTTTGCCCCCTAGAACCCCTTTCTGTGAGTAGCAGAGTCATATTTGCAAAACATGAATCAAATCCTATCCTTCTCCTGCTCAAAACACTCCATTGGCTTCCAAATTATTCATCATGGTCTACAAGGCCCTACCTACAGGATCTGGTCCTTGCCTCCCCCTTCAACCTTCGATGACTATGCTGCCGCTCGGGGATCCCTTTCTGTCCTTCATACAAACAACGCTTATTTTTGTCTCAGGGCCTTCATATGCCTGATCTCATCTTGTCTCGGTTCAGGTGTTACCTCCTCAGAGGGACTTTCCTCGAGCTGCCTATATAAATTAATTCTGCCCCCAGGGACGCTTCAGCACATCACTCTTTGTGTGTGTGTGTGTGTGTGTGTGTGTGTGTGTGTGTGTGTGTGTGTGCGCGCGCGCGCGTGTGTGAGTGTGTGTTACTTATTTTTGAAGTTATCCTATTTCTTTATTTATACATGTATTGCTGGTCCATGTGTCAGTCTCGCCACTGTTCTCCAGTGACAAGAATAGTATGTGACACATCATAAGTACTCACTCAATTTTGTGGATGAATGAATGAATGTCCTTGCTCCAAAGTACTTCTCTTTCTTTTCTTCCCCCACCCTTGTTCCATCAAAATGCCCTCTCCTTCAGAGCATGGATTTCATCTGGAAGATGATTGGGAAGCTTCCACAAATATTTGCTGAATGAATGAAGCTAAAATGAATTACACCAACAAAGAATCTCAGCCTCTCCATGCTTAGCTAGTCCCAGAAGTATTAACATTCTCAAACAGGAAGCTTGAATTTCAGGCATTGTTGACAAAGGGAAGAATTTCAGGCCAGCCAAGTTGAAGTGATATATTTGGACAGAGTTGCTGTTCCCGGTCTTCTTAAACCCACAAATATTTGTTAAGACCCTTTAAAGCCCTTTTGAAACTATAGTCAACATTAAAATGTAATACACTGATTGAGAAGAATTGTTTGTGTCTAAGGAAAAAAATTATGGACTAGGAATCGGAAGGCTGGGTTTCAATGCCCAGTGTGCCTCTAATTATTTCCTTGGGTAGGTTGCTAAAGATCATCAACTTTTTTTTTTTTAAGATTTTATTTATTTATTTGACAGAGGGAGACACAGTGAGAGAGAGAACACCACCAGGGAGTGGGGCCTGGTAGGGAGAAGGAAGAATTCCCTGCAGAGGAGGGAGCCCGATGCAGGGCCCGATCCCAGGACCCTGGGATCATGACCTGAGCTGAAGGCAGACGCTTAATGACTGAGCCACCCAGGCGCCCCAAGATCATCAACATTTACTGAGTATCTAGCATGTGCCTGACCCTGAGCTAGGCACTTTCTTCACAGACATCATTTTTGCAACTCAAGGTGGATATATTTAGTATATCTATTAAGAGCTGGGAGACAGGTTCAGAGAGGTCAGGTATCAGGCATGAGGGCACCCCCTAATACACAGTGGGGCCTGTCAACACCCAAGATCATGTTGGCCTGCTCGCCTGTTCCTTCCCCTGCCCCCTGATAAGACACCTCACATCTTCTCCCGTGAATTCGTAAACGGGGGGCAGGGGAGGAAACTCTTAGGCTCTAAAGAGTTGCTTTCTAAGATCCCTTTCATATGAGCTCCTCACCTTAGTGTTATTTCTGGAATAATACAGGAAGAAGAGAAAACAAATCTGGTCCGAAGAGCTCATTTGGGAATGTAACTTGGTGGTTCGAGCGAAGGCTTGGATAGTCAGGAGCAACCAAAGTGATGCATGTAGAGTGTGTGGCCCAGGGGACCAGCTAAGGGAGAATTCCATGACTATCAAATATTTATTTGATTATTAGCCTAATAATGATTATGATGAACATTATAAAAGAAAGTATGACCAAGGCGGTGAAAAGGAAAGCCTGTTGGAAAAAAGGTAGGTGCTTCTCAGGGCGCAGGAGGGCTGGATTACTGCTAGCTGGTCTTGACAAGTGACTGCAAGGTCAGAGGCTCCCAGAGCCACCATATCAGCCAAGGCGATGCCCAGGGGATGGGGGAGTGGGGGGCATGCTCCTAGCAGCAGCACTGGCAGGAGAGAGCCCCTGAAAGGCAGGAAGCCCAGAGGCCACAGGAAACATTAGCTGGAGAAACAAAGTGTATTTGAGAAGCTGAGCCTGGTGTAAGACAGGAGCAGGAGAGGGAGCCCCGCGAAGAGTTCAAAGTAACTCACTGCTCCACAGCTATTTCTGACATCTGTCCTATTTTCTCTGATTACCAAAGTAATATATTGGTACTTTACAGAGCTTTATATAATGCAAATAGCAAGAGAATCCCCGATCCGAGTTTTGAAAATCTTTTTATTGCAGTTTAATACATACAGAGAAATGCACAAACCATACTCAATGAATTTTCTCAAAGTGAATACCCCTGGATAGCCAGCACCCATATTGTGGAACATAACATTAATCAGAGCGCCAGAAGTTGCTCTGTCTTGCCCCCTTCCAGTTACTACTGATCCCAACGGGAATGTCTTTTCTGATTTCTTTCACCATTGATTAGTTTTACCTGTTTTAAAATTGTATTTAAAAAATAATAAATAAAATTTTATTTTAAAAAAATTTTTAAAGATTTATTAATTTATTGAGAGAGAGAGGGCATGCGCACATGTGAAGGGGAGAGGGGCAGAAGGAGAGAGAGAGAATCTTAAGCAGATTCTGCAGGGAGTGCAGAGACGAGGCAGGGCTCATTCCCATGTCTCTGAGACGCTTAGCTGACTGAGCTACCTAGGCGCCCCCAGTTTTAAAATTTTAAATAAATAGAATCACATAGAATGTACCCTTTTGTGTCTGAATTTTTTCACTCAGCATTAGGTTGTAAGATTCATCCATATTGCTATTTAGTATTTCATTGCATAGATATACCACAATTTATTTTATTCATTTCGTTGTCGAACAGTGATGGGTTTTGGGGGTAGTCTCCAGTTTTTAATTATTGTAAGTAAAGCTAAGATCACTCTTGTTACGTCTTTTGGTAAATATATGTATTCGTTTCTCTTGTGTATATCCCCAGGACTGGAATTGCTGGGTTATAGGATGTGTACATGTTCAGCTCTGGTAGTTATTAGTCTTTAAGATTGTATTTATTTATTTGACAGAAAGAGAGAGATCACAAGTAGGCAGAGATGGAGGCAGAGAGAGAGGAGGAAGCAGGCTCCCTGCTAAGCAGGGAGCCCGATGCAGGGCTCGATCCCAGGACTCTGAGTTCATGACCTGAGTGGAAGGCAGAGGCTTTAACCCACTGAGCCACCCAGGCTCCCCTAGCCTCCAACGTTTTAAAAGCATATTCAAAGTATACATAAGATCTGGGCCACCTGGGTGGCTCAGTCCATTAAGCATCTGCTTTCGGCTCAGGTCACAGTCCCAGGGTCCTGGGATTGAGTCCCGTGTCGGGCTCCCTGGTCGTTGGGGGGCCTGCTTCTCCCTCTCCCTCTGCCTGCTGCACCCCTTGCTTGTTCTTTCTCTCTCTCTCTGTCAAATAAATAAATAAAATATTTTTTAAGTATATATAAGGGGGTTCCTGGAGAAATTTTAGAGTATCACAACTCTCTAAGAGAAGAGGATGAGGAGGGGCAGTCCAGTGGCCCTTGTCCAGTGACCTCCCACTGGATCTCTAATGCCTACAGTCTACCCAGGACACCGTGACCAGATGACCTGCCCCAAATTCCACTTTCATCCTGTTATCCCTACCCACTGTTCCCAACAGAAGCCCTTCTTTTTTTTTTTTCTTTAAAGATTTTATTTATTTATTTGAAAGAAAGAGAGACAATGAGAGAGAGAGAAAACATGAGAGGGGGGACTGTCAGAGGGAGAAGCAGACTCCCTGCTGAGCAGGGAGCCCGAGGCGGGACTCAATCCTGGGACTCCAGGATCATGACCTGAGCCAAAGGGAGTCACTTAACCAGCTGAGCCACCTGGGAGCACAACAGAGGCCCCTCTTTAAACCCAACCACGGCTCCAATGCTCCCACGGCAGCATTGGATCACATACCTGTCCACTTGCTGGCCTTTGACTAGATTTTAGTCATTTCTCATGTTCATTCATCCATGTGACAAATATCGAATGGCTATACTCTGGGATTAGAGTAATGTACACGCCCTCACCTTCACGAAGCTAGCATTCTAGCAGGAGGAGATAGACAATCAACAAAGAAGAATATGTTAGTGGTGGTAAGGGCTCTGGTGGAAAAGACAGCAATGGAAGGAGAGTAAGAAGAATGGGGTGGGTGAGGAATGTGCTGGTTGTCTAATAGGTTGGTCAGGGAAAGGCTGCAAGGCAGACAAGAGCTGGATTACGTTTTACATGATCACTCTGGCTATTATATTAGAAATGGGCTACATGGGAGCAAGGTGGAAGAGAAGAGACTGAGCCAGAGATGGTGGTGAATTGGACCAGGGTGATGGTAGGGGTGATGGTCAACTCTGGCTGCATTCAGCATACATTCCAAACGTAGGAGTGATAAGGTTTGCAGGCAGATTGGTTGTGGAGCATGAGAGGGAAGTCAAAGGCACCCTGTTTCTAGCAGAGGCAATGCTTCATTGCACAGGACCAGGCCCCAAGCCCAGAGTCTATTGACTGAATGGGTGGACGTCTTTCCTGATTACAGTTAGCCAAAATTCCTATGTGAAAGGTTTCTTTTCTGTTGTCTCAGAGGTGGTATGATATAAATCTTAAGACAAATAATTGCAGTCAGACTGCCCATCCCAGCTCTGTCATTTACCAACTGTGTATCTTCAGGAAATTTATATAACCTCTCCGAGCCTCAGCTTTCTCTTCTGGAAAAATGGGCAAAATGGGCTAGTCCCTCCATCACACTGTTGTCAGGGATATTGAGAGAGCATGCATAAAAAGGCCTGGCATAGAGCCTAATACCCACTCAGGTCTTAGGAACCACCTCTGTTTAACCAGTTCCCAGATAAAACAAGCAGACAGAAGTCTATGGAGTAAGGGTTATCTTTATTTGAATTGCAAAATATAAATACGAACCAGGTTTGGAAATACAGGTTGTAACAGTTCAGAAATGGCACCAGAAACTTCCAGAAGGGACCATGACAGCATACCTTTTTAGTTTTCGGTGAGGTGGGTGGGTTTATGCAAAAACCCTCCTCACCTCCGAACTCTGTAGTAATTGGTAGGTCATCAGTCAACAAGATCAGTCAGTTCCAATGCTTCCTGCTCCTCCTCAGCCTTTTTTTCATTGCTAAAACCTTCTGTAGACTATCCTCTGCTGCACTGACCCCCGCATGGAGTAGCACCAGAAGAATGGCAGGAGTAAGAGAAATGTCTTGGCACAGGGAAGAGGGAGTTCCCACTCTGTGGGCCTGGGGCCGTCGGGGTTGAGGAGTCCGGAAAGCTGTGGGCATGGAAGTCCAACCTCTTCCGAGATCTGGCAGGGAGAGGACACAGGCAAACACCAGTATCTGTTATGCTTGGACATCAGCACCTTGGGCTTTCAAAACACAAACGGTAGACAAAATCGCCTAGGCAAGACCGCAGTCCAACTCATAGAGTGGATCTGACAAAGTTAACTCCTTTATCCTGACTCTACGGACCTCCCGCTGTGGCGCTGCGATTGTGGAAGATCTTCGGAAACGTGGACAGAGAGCAGATTACCCCAGATGGGTCACAGACCCACCTCGGAGTTGTGGCAGAGGGGTGCGACGCTGAGCCAGATGGTGGGGCATACAAGGTCGAGGGCCAGGAAATCGCCAAAGTAACAGACTAGGCACTTGAAATATTATTGTTAGATTGTTAAAAACTAAATAAATTAACATACATAGAATAAAATAAATATATAATTTAAGAGGCATTTTACAAACAAACGAACAAAAAATAGTTGTTATTTTTCCGTCTGGGTAGAAGTCCCAAAATTCAGAGTTCTCGGGCTTGTGGTATTTCACAGTTAGCTCATCAAATCCTGCGCTAGAGGCTCCAAATGGCCAATCCTTTGGTGGCTACTTGAGTTCATGGCTTCTCAATCTTTGTTACTTTCTTCCCATTCACAGAGCTTTCTTTCTTCCTCTCCTTCTTCTTTTTTATCAGTCAAAGATCCTGGAGCACATGGAATTTAACTGGCATCTGAATCCAGAAGGTAATTGTTTAAACAAACTTATGGGGATACGTGGAGTTCGGAGGAGGAGAATCAGAAGGGCATGAAGGCCTCTCACTTTTGCTTTCTTCTGACCAAGATCCCATTTTGACATATTCCGTTTGGCACTTGAAGGCTCTGGTATTTTGGCAAAGCAATTATGAGAGGCCCAATCTTGATAGCAACCGGGAACGAAGGAGTCTTCCTGACTAGCTGTGACGTACTTTCCCTCTGCAGAGTCTACAATCAGCTGTGCCTTCTCAGAGGTAGCAGTGCCCCCGCAGATTCCTAAAGCACAAAAGGAAGGCATTTAAAGCTGGATCCAGTCTTAAGAGGTCTTAAGAGTTTCTCAGGTCCAGTCTTACGAAGTAGGGAGATCATCTGTGAATGGCCAGAAGAGGGGACAAGGATGGGAGAAGCTATGGTCTCAGGTATCTCTCTTGGGTATTTCTCTAGCAACTGTCACCCCAAGTAGAGATGACCCACTGAAAACCTTTCTGAAAACCATTCTGCAATGGGACCCTGACTCCACAGTGGCCTGCCCCCCAACCCCTAGGTCAAGAGAATTCAGAATGCTTTGAAGGGAAGATGGTGATGGTGTCATGGGGAAAACGACTGGACCATTACCTTGAGCACAGGTCTCTCTCAGTGGGAAGTAGTCATGCCCAACTTCACTTTCTCTTCACTTTCCACATTATAACCTCCTCTCCTATGGTACCTGGAGGAGACAAGTTTTGTGAGCAAACTCTGCCTGATATGACAGGGTGCAGGTCCCAGAGAAGGTCCTTCTAAAAGACACTGCCATGGTGGTCCCCTCCATTACCTGGAAAAGCCAAGACGGTCTGGCAACCCAACAGACCTCTGGTCGAGGGCCCAAGAGCCCCAAGGAAGGCCTGTCTCTAACAGCAGGCTATAATTTGCTGGGAACTTTGACCTCGTTTACATGATCCTCATAATATCCTTATGAGGTAGGTAGACAGATTACCATCACTGTGAGATTATAGCCCTGAGAGAGACAGGTAGCTTGGTCCAGGTCTTACATGACGAATTGCACAGCTTGGAAATGGGCAGAGTGTTTGGTAGGTCTCCCCCAGCCTAGAACATAACCTGGACTGGAAGCATGGCATGAGGCTGAGTTGCCTCCGAACTGAAAGCCATATACCAGCCGTGCTTTGTCTATCAAACCACACTAATGCCATCAAAGCCCAGAGCAAGGGGAAAGAACTGTGTGAAGTGGTCACTAGGCCTGCTATGAAAAGCAGGACCTGCAATGACCTGGCAATCTCTGCCCTGGGCTCTGGACCCTGGACTCCTGTCAGGCTGGAGAAGCCAGGTTCCTAGAGAACCTGTACTCAGGAATGTCAGTCAGATTCCTAGCCTGGAATCTGGGAGGCTGGAGGGCTCATGTGATCACAGGCAGAAGACCCAGAGGGAGAAGGAATGGGAGTGATTTGCAGAAACAGCCTGCAGGGGGCCCCAGTACTCACCTAAACATAAGAAGCCCCACGATGACAAGCAGACAGACAGACGACAGCACCACGGCCACCACAGCCAGGATGGTTGTGTGGTCATAAGTATATAAGCGATTTTCCACTGGGAGGCTCAGCCCATGGCACCTCTCTCCGTGGTAACCGGGGTGGCAGCTGGTTCAAGACAGAAGAAAGCCGAGATGAGGTTAGTGGTTTGGCCTCTCTCTCCAGGCAATGGCCCTCCTGCCAGAGGCTGATCCCAGCTCTCACAGCCTCACAGCCTATCAATCCCTGACCTTGATCTCTGCCCTTCCTCCATCCTTCTAGTAGGAGTCTAGGAGGAGACTACTGAAAAGCCCCTCTGAAGGCTCTGTGGCTTTCCTCCCCATCTTTTGCTCCCCCTCTCCATTTCCTCTGGTTCTCTGGCTCAAGATTCCTGCTCCAGCCAGGGAAAAAGTGAGGGAGGACTTCAAGGTCCAAGCTACATACGTTCCATGTGTGGATGATTTATTACACGTGTATTAGGACATGCTGTTTAAGTCCCTCAGAAGACTTAGGTCCATGAGTTGGTGGGTTGAGCTGAGGAGACTGAGTATCAGTCCCTTTAGTGAGGCCCCTTAACTCTGACCCAGAAATAAACCCAGCCTTCTCCACCACAGCTTCCAGCCCTCAGTCCCTCTCAGCCACGGCCCATCCTATTAATAGGTCCCGTTCCTTTGCCAGGAGTCATTTTTCTCAAGTTCCCTTCATTTAGCTCCCAGCTCCCTCTGGTTGCAGGGCCCACTTTGAGAGCTTCACATCAACTTTTGGCCTCTGAACCCTGGGCTATCTGGCCTCCTCCATCATAGGACAAAGCAAACAAAACCAAGGTAACTTTTTGCCCAACTGTCTTGCCAGAGCATGGAAAAATATCAGAAACAACCCTCTGGCTTTTCACACTGAAGAAATCAATCAGGCGGCAAATGCCTCTTCTAACATAAAGCATTTCCTCGAAGCTCTGAGGAGGACTTGGAAGCGCTTCCGGTTGAATAACACATTCATGTCCCTTCCTGTACCCGAGGGCCCAAGAGGCCCTTTGATGTAGGTGGCGGCTCCCCACATTCCAGAAGGGCTACCCTCCCCATGGTCACTCAGCGGAGCAGAGGTGCGGTCTTGGCTTGTCTGACTCCAAGCTCAGTGTGCTCCCCGATCACACCCACAACCGCACTGGCACCATCTGCCTGGAGACTTTGGGTCACTGGCTTGCTGACGGAAGCACCGAGAAACTGGTGGCCCTCTATTCTGGGCTGTGCCTCCACTGCGAAGCAGGTCATGAGTGTGGTACCTCGGAGCAAGGAATCCCTTCTTCTTGCCAAGAGGCACCCCGGAAGCAGACCTACCCAGACCTGGCAGCAGCAGAGGGGCCAGGCCACCCTTGATGAGTGCCAAGCACCTCTCCCTGACTCAGCTCCTCCTGGGGGCTTTGGGGAAGCATCCCCCTGTAGGGTAAATGGGGGTCAGTCCCACAGACACACAGCAGGTCACACAGCTCCATGCCCAAACTCTTTGTGAATCTGTCTCATTGGCCAAGGAGGGCAAAACAACCCCCCCCCCATCCCAACAGGATACAGAGGAACCTCTCAGGAGTGCCGCTGTAAAATCACTTATGCACAGCAGTTTACAGTTTATAAGGCACTATCCTTATCTGCTAGCTCAACTGAGACTCATAACAGCATTTTACAGGTTGAAAGACTAAGATTAAGGATCAGAGGGTGTGATTTACCAGAAGTAGCACGACTAAGAAGCAACAACAGTAAGACTAGAAACCAGTCCTAGCAGATCCCAAATTCATGATTCTTTCCGCTCTGAACAGCACAGATTACCCCAAGGAGACACGTATCCGATGAAGTGAGTCTCCTGGGGCTCTCTGACCCTGTTCTTTGACTTATTATTATTAACTTGAATAATAAATAGCAAACATTAAAAGCTTACTGTGAGCCAAGTACTCTGTGCTAATTGCTTTACAAGAATCATTTCATTTAATCTTAAAAACATCTCTGAAGTAGGAGTTAATCTCCCCATTTTAAAGATGGAGAGACTGAGGCTTAAATTCTTAGCTGATTTGCCCAAGGTCACGCAGCTAGTGAGAGGTAGAGCCAGGATTCAACCCAGCAGTCTAAATGATTCTTTCAGAGACTATGCTCTCCTGGGGGGGGGGGTGGCGGGGAAGGGAAGCTGGAGCTGAGGCTGTTTTTCACTTCGAGCCATCACTCAAACCCCACAGGTAGTTACTCAGATGATAGAAATAAAGCTTGGTCTCAGAGTCCCGCAATTCAGTTACATAATCCCTCCACCCCCACCCTGAGTCAAAAGGATAATAATGTAAACATCCTAATATTACCCCCCTCCCCCTCCCTTTGCAGATGACTCCTGGCTTCCCTAGGGAAGGAGGGGGGATGAGTACGTTCCAAGCATCCCGGGTGGGGACAAGATCATGTGTCTCGCTCAGAGCCGGCAACCCACCAAACTGGAACACGTCCCTCCTACTGATGTTGCGACCCATTTCAGAACTTGTATTACGGTGGGAGTAAGAACTCTCTAGGGTCCAGAGACATCTTCCAAGTTGGGTTTCTCTGCCCCTACCTCAGGCTTGCTGCTCTTTCTAGCCAGGTGATTTTGAGCAAGTTACTTTTACCTTTCCAAGCTTTGGTTGATTCGTGTAAAACATAGGAATAATAAATACCTATTTCACGAGAGCATTTTGAAGATCAAATGAGATGCTACACTGAACAGCTCTTAACGAAAGGCCAGCCCCACATATGAGTGAGTTATTATGTAATAGGACTCCAGAGGGTACTGCCCTGAGGAACGGAGCACCGAAGTCAGATGGAGCCAAAGAGAAGGGGGCTCGCCGTTCCTCCTCAGCATCTGGCCAGGGAGGCCAAGGGATGGCCCCGGGCCCGTCTCTCTTCAAGCTGAGTTCTCCTCAGCCTGACTGCCTCTAGGTTTCCTCCGGCCACAGGAAACTTTGCAGCCAGTTTCTGGGTCAGCAGTCAGTTAGGAGCCCCAGGAAAAGGCTCTCCGAGGGCAACTTTTGGCTGGTGACACAAAAGGGTTTTCCTGTGTATGGTGGCTGCAGAGGACTGGTTTAGGAAGCCAGCTAGCCTCAGCTCCTCGGGGCAGCCTGGACACACCCTGGCTGGCGGTTCCAGGGTCTAGAGGGAAGGAGGAGCAACAAAGGCCCCAAATGTAGGTGCCCAGCTAGCACACTTCCCCACACCGGGAGCTCTGTGTCTTCTTGCTGCATTCTGCCCCGAGTTTCAAAAGCTAGAGCCAGGAGGTGGCCAAAGCTTAGAAACAGATTCCAGCCCCTAGAAAATCTGCCTAGGAAGCAGAGACAAAGCCTTCGAATCAGATTGCTCCACTCTTAGGCTGGTAAAAGCCTTAGGAGACCTCGAACATAACAGCTGTCCTTTATGAAATCCTATTCAAACTCTGTAGGGACAGATAGGGAAGACGGCCACAAGCCAACAACACCCAGTACAGCCTGGGGGCATGAAAGGTATGCTGAACTGGAAGTCAGGCACCTGAATCCTTGTCCTGTTTCCATCCATTTATTTAGCTGTTGATCTCAGGCAAATCACTTCCTACTTCCTGGCTCTAGTTTCCTCACCTTTCAACTAGAGATAGCAAGCCCTGCCAACATCTGCCTAGGGCTTTTGAGAATCCCAGGGCATGACTATAATTCCCATTCTGCTAGGGTGCTAGAATAGCTGACACCAGGTAAGTACTGAACACAGACCCGCTGGGCTCAGCTCCTAATAAAAGTCGATTGTGAAGTTATGGGGCAACGGAGAGAAGGCATCATCACCATTATCATCACTACCCCTAGGACCACCTTGGCCCTGGGCACCCTTATCTACTAGCTTTAGCTGGTGGGTCAAGCCCTGCTCTCCAGGATAGCAGCCTTATAAAGGTTCTCAGCTGAGCCGTCAAGTCCATTCACCAAAGCCCTGGACCAGTTTGGACCAGACAGATTCCTGGCCTCAATCCACCTTGACTACCCTCAGAGTCACAGCCTCCATCCTGTACTAACGATGGCATTTTACAAATTTAAGACAGACATTTTCTACCCTATCCCAAGACCTTGGGGAGAATACTCTGAGGACTATCTATGTTACTCTAAAGCAACTCCCTCTAATACCAAGCTCTTGACAAGGATGTTATAGGGGAGGACACACAAGTGACCATGGACATGGTAAAGAGCGATGGGTCTGTCTGCCGATTGCCAAATACAGGGCAGCTTTGCTATGTGAGATCAGACAGGACGAGGGAGATTTAAAGAGCCAGGGGATCGGTACTAATCCCAGTAGAAGAGATGCCAGGCAGCCAGCCTTCTTGACAGGTTGAGAGGTGGTGCACAGCTAATAGCCTCCTGGCCCTGTCCAGAGTCTCCCAGGTCCCAAAGCCTATCTCCTCTCTCCATGGGCCTTGTGCCCAGAGGAAGAGAGTGGACATTCGTAGTTGAATGTGGGTGTTGGCCCCCGGCACAGCGGCGACACTATGCCTGCCAGAGAGCACGGCAGTGCCGTTATCTCCGACGGGGTGCCAAGGCAGCCATTTGCTGGGCTTGGCCTTAGCAGGGTAGCTGGGGAACCCAGAGCCCCTCCGCCCAGGGAAAGGGTGGTGCTGCCTGACCAGGCACTGATGCCTACTGGGCTGGTTCCATTTCCTGTTAATCTCGCACAAAGGAAGTGTTCTCCCAATCCCATGGCCAAAGGCCAATACCCACTGTGTCCCCCCACATCCTGGCCCTTGCTGGGATGAGGAAGAAGAGACGAAGGGGCTTCTTCCTGTTCCCATGATGACTGCCTTCTGTATAGTCCTGCCATGCCTTCGAATTAACCCACACGTGCTCTCACATGAGCACACACGTGTCCGAGCACACACGCATCTGCACGGCGTGAGTCCAAATGCACCTCATACCTGCTGCAGGGCTTGGGAAAGGAGGCCCCGGGAGCTCTGCTCCGCCCAGGGAAGCCTACCCGGCCGTGTATCCCACTGGCTTCTCCCATCTGGACTAGGGCCTCAGGTAGGACCGCAGGACCTGCCTGCAGGTAACTGTTCTCCTAGCCACATGTTCATGTCTGAACAAGCAGGAAATGTCCCCAAGGATGAAAGAGCGTCACAAACCTACACCACAGGAAATTACATCCCATGCGGGGGAGAGCCCCTTCCGCTGACTAAAAATATTTCCCCTCCTCCCAACTTCCGCCTGAAGATTGAGAAGAAACTGGGTAGAATTATGAATTCAAGGAACAGTGACAACGAGGAACAGCCACGTGACTGACAAAGAGCGTGCTGAGCATAGTCAGCCACGGAAGGGACACTCACATGCAGGATGGAGCCCGGAGCTCCTTCACATATTTGCATTCGCCGTGGATGCAGAAGTCCTTGTATTTCCGAAGACAAGGGTCTCTCTTCCTCCCTAACCCCTTGCCTTTCTTCTTTTTTTTCCCACGCTCCTCCTTGCTGGGTGTGGCCAGAGCCTGTGGCTTGGAGGAGAAAGCGGCTGCAGGAGAAAAGGGCTCCGTTAGGTCTTTGACTCTCCTGGGGGAAAGACCCAGAACAGCACCCTGTCTGGAAGGAATACGGACGCTTTGATCCCACCTGAAGTCAGAGGACTCCGGAAGGCCCCCTGGCTCAGTGCCTCCCGGGGGGCTAAAGGAAGACTGAGCAGAACCACCAGAAAGCAGTGGAGGAAACAGAGGCTACAGGGGTCCCAGGGAAGGCATTTCTCAGGCTGTTTGAGAACTTCATTCGAACAATGCCAGCTTTTGTTAAGTAACTGCCTCTGACTGGGCAGTTCTATCAAGCTCGCCCCCACCCCACTGTCCATCCCCATCTACTCCCCCACGCCCACTTGGTGCTATTTTGGCCTTAAATCAACCTCATTTCCTGATGTTGCACTCAGTGACCCACTTGCAGGAAGACAGTGTCAGAGATAAAAATTGCTTCTGGAGAAGGTACTTGGAGGGTTTCTTTTGGGGGGGTGAGGGGCTGCTAAAATAACAACAGTGTCCATGTCCAGATGGTCCCCTCTTTGAGGCACTCATTAACACCAGGGTACCACGAGCCCAGGCCAGAGCCAGGCTTAGGGACCGCAAGCAGGCCATCCCTGGTCAGGGCCTTGCTTTTTTGACTTCAAGCAGAATATTTACCTAGCTCTGTGACCTTTGTAGCTCACCACTTCTCTCAAAGGCCTATTACATTTACCCCCAAATGTCCTGTTTATAGCTCTCTAGGATGGATGAGTATAGTGCAAGTATAGTACAAGGGGGAAAAAGATGGAAAGTAAGGAACTCCAGAAGGAACTGGAACAATGATGACTCCCCCCATTCTTTCCACACTTCAAAGGGGGGAAAAACAGCCTCACACAGACATCCAGCTGGGACTGACCGTGGGCTACGCCCATCAGCCCATCAGGGGTCTGACGCCAGTCCTCTCTCCCCTGCTCCCAGAAGAAAAAAATGTGCCTGCTGCCCAAGGCTGTAGCCATGTGTCCGGTGCAAGCGTGAGCATCACACATTAGACTGGAGACCCAGGGTCCTCAAGCAGGAAGTGACTTGAACGAATATCATGGCTTTCCATTTTCAGATAAAAAACTTGAGGTCCCCAAAGGCAGTGATCTGGTAAAAGTCGTGCAGGGTTGAGATCAGAAATGTGGTCTCTGGATTTCATATCCAGTACTCTTTCCCAATATAACCAAACTGCTCATGCAGCCCTGTCCCTTCCCTGGACAAGTCTAGAGCTCCTGGGATGTTGAACCAGGAAGGAGACAATGAATGGGCTCTGAAGTCAGCAGACCTGTGCTCCAACTTCAGCCCTGTGATTTTGGGCAAGTGGCTTAATCTCTCTGAACCTTGGGGTTCTCGGTAAGTAGTGTGGCTAGCACAAGTTCAATCTCAGAGAGTTGCTACAGGATTAATCAACCCACAAGAGCATAATGAGTGCCTAGAACACAGTAGGCACTTAATAAGTGGTAACAGTTATTCATTTTAGATGATAGGATCCCCAGACCCGAAAAAAGAGCTTTCACCCAGCAAAGCCAAGAGAAGGGAAGAAAGGCAGGTGCCAGTCCTGTGCCCTCTGGTGTAGACCCAAGTCCCTTCAGAGCTCAGAGGGTGAGGCAGATGCTCCGAGGGACCAGAGCTGTGGTAAAACTGTGGCAGGAGGGGCAAGCCAACCAGAGAGGGGAGGAAGAGAGTGACAGGGTGACAGCAAGGCTCCTGCCAGGGACAGGGAGCAGTGAGTCAGGTTCTGCAGAGGTATGAGGAGCAGCCGTGTGGGTGGAGGGTGAGTCACAGCCTAGCTCTGCCCAGCCTAGGAGGAGAGGGCTTGGAGAATCCAGGTTGTTCCGGCCAGGGGTGACCCAAGGAGGCTACAGGGAGAGGATGAAGGGTGGCAGCTCAGGCTAGGCTTGGGAAAAGACCTTTGATTCCCACGAAGCAGAGACAGCACCTAAGAAAAGCTCTGGGTAAGGCGGGGCTGGAACAGGTGGGTATCTTTCCAACCAAATTAGTCATGCAGGTGCTCCCGGGCTCAGTCCCTGCTCCACCCTTAAGAATCACTGCAGGTGGCTGGAGGCAGGCGAGTGGGCAATGCCGCAGGCTCTGGAGACTCGACCACAGCCACCTCTGCTAGTTGGGAGGATCCCCCCCGCCCCTTCATCCCTTGGAGCCTCTCTCAGGGACTCACGGTGCTCAGAAGACTCTAGGCTTTGGGGAGGATGTGCAGACACTGCCTTTCATTATAGCTCCCTAGGGACACTGTGCCCACTGCTAACAGGCTCCCAGGGAGGTGCTGGCCTCAGCACCCCCTCACCTGGGGGACCAGGAGTTCTTCATTCCCCTCTGTTTCTCCAACCTGGAGACAGGTGGGTGGAGAAGACTGCACACCTACTATGTTCCGAGGCTCTCCACATCTGTCATTTTATACATAATAGTCATTTGATCTAGGAATTAAGACTTGCACCATTTTTATGTAGAAACTCTACAGAAAGCCTCCCAACCGTTCCTTGTTCCTTACTCCAGCTTAGCCCAAAGGACCATACAAGACCCCAGACACTTCGCCTTCTCCCTAGGCTCTAAACTACCCAGAAGGGCAGCAAATCGACATGTGAGACTCAACAGCAAGAAAGACAGGGGGACCCACATTTCAGGATTCCCAATTAAGCTGGTCAGGCTCAGCAGCTCTTCCTTGAAGTCCTCCATGAATACCCCCAACCCACAAGTGCGCCCAAACAGCATGAATCCTGGATCCACGTATTCCTCAATTGCCCAGCGCGGGGTCGAGGATGGGCAGCCCTCACACCCACCTCTTAAAAGGTCCAGGTCTGTCTCTTCTAAGTTCAGGACTTCCCTGCCCCGGCCGCTTTCCGGGGCCAGTAGCTGGTCTGTAGGTTCGGTGGGAGAGTCCAGGTTGCCGGTTCCAGCTGCCAGCCCTCTCCGAAGCCGCTCCAGGCTCTCGCCAGTCACCAACGCCGAGAGCACTGCGGGAGAGGGGCGAGGCCGCATCAGACCCCGTCTCCAGACCCCCGGTCGCCTCGCACCAATGCTGGCGCCCGCCTGCCAGGGAGCACGGGCCCCACCAAGTGGCCCGCTCTGGGGTCGCTGCAGCGACCTTCCCCGGTGCCCCCCAGCACCGTGTCCCCAACCCCCGCCCCTCGCCGACCTCCGAGGGCGTCGGCAGCCCTCTCACCTGCAGCCAGAAAGAGCTTCAGCACCACCGACGGCAGCAGCTTCATGGTCCTGGACCCGGCGGAGGCGGCGAGGCAGCAATCACTTCGGAGGCGGCGGCCACGGGGCGCTGGCACGGGAGCCGGGGCGGGCGGAGCGCTGGAGATTCGGCCGGTTTCGGTCTGCTGCCGGCCTCCGGGTGCAAGCCTAGCTGGGACCTGCGTGGGGCTGGCGGCCGCCGGGCGTCTGTCTGCTCGCTCTGTCCGTCCGCCCGCCCAAACCCCTGGCGTCTCGTTCAGGCGAGCCAGCCGCGCGCCGCCCGCAGGTCCCTCGGTCGACTGAAGGCTCCCGGGAGCGCGGCTGGGAATAAGGCTCCGGGAGGCGCCGAAGCTCCGCCCCGCCCCCTCCCCCCTCCCGCGCTGGGCCG
>LNAC01000164.1:1502397-1551682 GCA_002007465.1 Ailurus styani | reverse complement strand
CACTCCGCGGGCGCGGCGGGGGGAAGGGGGCGGGAGTAGGGGGCGGCGCTCACATATTCTGGGACCAGGCCAGGGCCGCCGCTGCCTGACTGTGGGAAGGGCCGCTGACAGGCAGGTGGCGGGGACCAGCTCCTACCTTTCCTCAAACGCTCGCCGCGCTGCAGCCTTGTGACTGCCGAGCTGAGCTCTGTCCTTGGACACCCCTCGTTCCTTCCCCTGTTCCAGGCCTGGTCCCCTCCAGCCATCCCTGCTCCACGCCAAGGATCTGCACCCATGTCACCTTCTGAAGGGTAACACTCGCGTCTTTGCCTAGCAACACAGCAGATAGTCAATAATAATGAATTCATATATCATTCAAAGATTAGACGCATGAATGCCAGCAGGGTTCACGAGCCCAAAGTAACTGGAGTTGCAATTGCAGGCACTTGGTATCAATTCAGCGAAAGCCAAGGAAGTTAGTATTCTTCCAGCTGCTGGAGTGGCTTCCCTCCATATTTCTCCCAGGGAACATAGTCTTCATTAAGATTTTTGAACTATGGATTATAATTCCCTTCTGGGATCGGAGAGAGAATGGTTGTGCAACACGCCACATAGTATTCCTTGTCTTGGAACACCACCTTCTTCCCCAACATCAACGCGGAGACCCTCTCCCATAAGAGCCAGCTGTCTAGCCTCGGTTGCTATATTCAACAGGTGCCAGGAGATTGATGTGTTTCTCCTCCAACCTATGTATTTTTACAGGGGTCTTCTGCTGTCAATGTCCTGACCCAAAGAAATGACTCTCCCAGTAGGTATTTCAGCTCCCAGAGACATGCTGGGGAGGGAGTTGTATGACACAGGGCTGGGTTGGCATTCAGAGCCCTCAAATTGTGCCAAATAGAGCTGCTTGCCTGATTCAGCCCATGTGTAGAAATAAAAACAGGCCTCCTATTTATACACAGGCTATCCCACTGTCTCTCTCCATCCCCACTTTTGCAGGGGTCTGCCCTCTTGACCTGCTCCTAGCAACCCTCCCCAGGCCTAGGTTTCCATAGTACACTGGAATTGCTACATACCTAAGTTGGAATCCAGACCTGGCTACTTACTGAGCAACCTTGTACAAGATATTTAATTTCGCTGAGCCTCAGTTTCCAAATCTCTCAAATGGAAATAATAATAACAAGGCCTTCTCTGTAGAGAGCTTTTGGAAGATTGAACTAGGAAACTCCTATAAGAAAGTGGTTAGTACAGTGACAGCCATATTATAAGCTCTCAATAAATGCGACCCATTATCTTATTATCACTGAGCATTCTACCTTGACTACTCTGTTCCCTTAGAGGCTTTTCTTCTCTCCCTTCCCTTACGTTGTCGGTTGGACTGGTTTCAGGCGGAAGCTCACCTGTCACCTATTTGGCTAAGTGCCACTGTGGGATTATTCTTTTGGGTGATCACTAGTACCTCGCCGGATGGTCACCACCCAGGCCACACCTTTGTTCTCCCTCAGCAACCGTCTGACCACCTCCTTCCCCCAAACAAAACCACTCTGGGTCAGGGCTCTCCCCGGGGGAGGGTGGAGGGAAACACTTCCTGACACACAGCCAAGTCACTCCCTGCCCCCACCTGCATCCAGGGTCACACCCTGCTCTCCTGTCCCAGCCTGCCTCCCCCTTTGCACGCTCTGCTCTGTCTTTCCGCCTTCTCACCTCCACATCAGCCTTAGCCGCCCCATTCATGGGGCAACTCCAAGCTTTCACCACACCTAGGAGCCTCACCCCACCTCGGTTTGTGTGTTGGCCAGGTTTTACGGGAAGGGCCTGGAAAAAGAAGACAAAAGGCCTGGAATGCTTTTGGGATAGTCACTTCCCCTCTCAGAACCTGGGGTGTCCTCTGACCAAAGAAAATAAATCATAATTCAGGCTGGGGTCATTTCATTAGCTTATTTATTCCACAAACATACAATGAATGCTTTTCAGGATCAAGGGACCCAGCAGTAAACAAGACAACCAAGAATGTGCTTTCATGATGCTTCTATTCTACAGAAAGGAAAACAGGCAACATATTAAGTAAATTAAAAAAAAAAAAAGGAAAACAGCTACAGTGCAAGTTCAAATGCAATGATATACTATAGGGTGATGTGTCCCAGTGCTTGGGATGACACTTTAGGTTTGGTGACTGATCAGCAAACTCGTCTCTGAGCAGGTGACATGTAAGCTGAGGCCTGAATAAAAAGAAGGAAACGGACTTGTGCTCATCCATTGCAAAAGCATTCTAAGTCATGCACATAGTACACAATCGGAAGTGGGAACAAATTTGGAACATTCAGGGAACAGCAAGAAGGCTAGAAAGCAAGGAGGGAGATAAGATAACCTTGAAGCAAAGGCTAGGGACAGAGAACAGAGGACGTTACAGGCTGAAGTAGATGCTGGAGTTTATTTCCTATCACTGTGGGCATCAAATGAGAAGGTGATGGGAAAGCATAATTGTGCAGGATTTTTTCATGTACCTCCCCCCCCAGCTCTCTGGCTGTCAAGTGCCAGGGATATACTCCTAAGGAAGCAGAGTCTCAACAGGCCACTCCAGTTTCCCCAACTGTCTATGGACCATGAGCAAACTGAGGCTTGAAGACTCACTGGCCCTGGGCCACCAGTGAGTCACAAGGGGGCAAATCCAGAGCAGAAACCCTGGCATCCTGTTCTCCAGCCCAGTCCTGGACTCCCTAGCCTCTGGACAGACAGACTCCATGGGACACTGAGTGTCACTGACTCGCTGCCAGGCCATACAGACCTTGATCTGGGGAGAGAAGCCAGTGGGGAGGAGATGGGGGAAAGGGGTACAGGTCAGGAGAAGAAAAGGGAGAAAGGGTCTCAGAGAGAGAACCCACCAGAATCCCTTCCCTAATGTGGTTAAGTTGTCTATACCAGTAGATTGGTTCCCCCAAACCCGGCTCTGCTTCAGCTTACCTGAGAATTTATTAAAGATAAAAAGATCCAAGCCCCACCCAGTCCTCTTAATTCAAAATCTCCTGGGGTGGAGCCCAAGTCTTTATACTTTTGTTGGTAATTCTGACATCAACCCGGTTCAGAAGCAGTGGTCGGCATAATTAGCTAGAATAACTTACCCAGCGAGCATCTGAACAAAAAATGTGAACCTCTGGGGCAGAGGCGTTGAGGTAAAGTCACTTGTCCTGTGCTCAACACCTTACACACATTATCTCGTACGATCTTCATGATTGCCCTAAGACTAGCTATTCCTCCCCATTCTAAGGGCTTGAAGCTAAGGGTGAGTAGCAGTGCTGGTCACCCAGCTGGTGAGAATCTAAGCCTCGATTTGAATTCCGTCCTTCATCCTGGGCCTCTATTCTTGAGCTCAACACTGCCCTTAACAAATGCATGAGACAATGGCTGCCTTCTCCCTGCTTCTACAGACGGTAACATTGTCAGCTTTGCTGAGGCTCAGGACTCCATCTGTCCTGAAGGGGACAGTGATAAGAATCTGCCTCAAGGCTGGAGGACTAGGTAGGACAGCAGAGCAGCTAGTCAAATTGGTATACCCTTAGGAGCCAGACAGCCAAGTGTTCACATTTTGAATATGCTAATTAAAAAAAATTTTTTTAATTATTTTTTGCTTTCTAGCTTAGGACGCATTATTCAACTTCTCTGACCTATAGTTGCTAATCTGCAAGACGGGAATAATAATAGTTTTTACTATGGGGGTTTGTGATGGTTAAATCAGATCATGTGTGTAAAGCAGAATATGATGCCTGGCACATGGTAGATGCTTCCTCGGTGACAGCTGCTACTAAGAACAAATGCTTCAAAAAAAAAAAAAGAAAAGAAAAAGAAAAAGAAAGAAATACACACGCACACGCACACAATCCCCAAATGCTGCTTCCTTCCCTCCTTCCTTCTTTCTTTCCTTCTTTCCTTCCTTCCTCTCTCTCTCTTTCATTTTTTCTATTTCTCTCTCTCTCTCCCTCCCTCCCTTCCTTCCTTCAAGTGGGAAATTTAAAAACATACCGCTTTGTCACAGGATGGCCATCCCCCCTTATCTCTCTGCTGAGAGATCATCATGCTTGTGATGAGATGGTGGATCTCCAAGGCTTCCCGGAGTTTTGAAAAATCTTTACCAGAGATAGCAACCCTGGCTTAGAGCTCAGAGGGTAGCATGTGTCTCCTGGGAGAGGGGATTCAGTCACTTTCTCCTTCCACTATAACCAAGAGAAGTGAGTCCTATGGAGACCCAAATCACCTCCCTTGAGGGTACTTCTCTTATAGGGTACCATGAGCCCAGAGTTACCGAAACATGAAAGCTGAGAGTTACAGAGTCATGGTTCCTTGCCCTAGGCTGCCTTCATCCCTGCTCTCTATCCTCAGTTGAGCCCGGTGATCAAGCAGTTTTGGGGTTGCAGCTGGATTTGTACTCGGATCTGCCCTTTGGAACCCTCTTGTACTTCCTATGCTGCCTGGGCATACCTGAAGATCATGCCAGGTAACACTTTGTGCGCACCCCGCGAGGAGCAGGATCGCCTGTCTGATTGCCTGGGCTCAGGACCCATTTGAATAGGATGAAGACTAGGAAAGGATGAGGTGGGGAGGGGTGTAAGGGGAATCAGGAGTCCCTGTCATTCCCACATGTTGAGGAGGGAATATTTATAATGTGCTTGGCTTGGGCCTGGATTTCAAGCCATCCTGCCCCATTTCAGGGTCCAGTTCTGTGACTTTGAGGGATTAACAGGACTCTACTACTCTGGCCATCCACTTGCACAGATGGCTGTCTGTCATTAGGGAGAGAGGGGGCAAGTAAGTCCTCACTCATCCATCACACAACCCACCTCCCTCTTTAAGCCTCAAGTTCCTCATGTGTAAAATGAGAGGCTGAAGCCACTGTTCTGTGTCCAGGCACTGGCCAGTAAATGTCCATCACGAATTGTTTGCCAGCCTGCAGCTATTCAAAGTCCAGCTGAAAAAATTCCATGACAACCAGCAGTGCCTGGTCTGTGGGGCATGATAACCTTTCTCTCCATGCTTCTTCATCTCTCAATGTGGAGAATAACCATCTACTTAGGGGGTTCTTGTGGCTAAGGAGATAGCACCTCTGAAAGCCCTTGGCAAAATGGAGAGCCCTACATAAATAGGTCAGTACTATTGTTACTAACTTTTCTAGGGCTCAACCTTGGAATGAGGTCACATCAAATCCTGTACCTGGAATATGTAAGTTCGGTTCCTCTTAGAGATGCAATCGAGAGCTGCAATTTAAAAATTTAACCTTATTCATCTGCTTTTTTAATAACAGAGGGTTGATCTAGGACAAGTGTTCACAAAGTAAGAGATGCTGCCCCCTAGGGGTCATTATGGGAATCTGTGGGAAGTTTTCGGCTGTCCAAAAACTAGGGAGTCCTCAGGCATTTGGAGAAAAAGATGTCAGGCTCACACATTTAAAAATTGCCCCCCGCATTGTCCCATATTCCACATGCTTCTGAGTGTCTTGCCAGACATTTATATGGGTGAGAAGTTTGACTATAATCACTTGAGCCTAGAATCATCTCTAATTAACATTAAAATATAAAAAGTTTTTACACTGACTTTTCCAGGAATTAAATTAGCATGAACTGTTCATTTTGATGGTATCTGAGTTCTCAAACAACACACTTGTGTCAGTATTTGTAGGTGTCACATTCAAAGTAAGTCTGTGTAGGTGCAAGCAATGGGCTTCTTCATTGAGATTTCTAGAGTTGTTCTGAGCATTTGCATATTCAAATAATGCTATTTTATTTATTTAAAAAAATTTTAAATTTAAGTAATCTTTGCAACCAGAGTGGCGTCCAAACTCATGATGCCAAGATCAAGAATCACATGCCCTTCCAACTGAGAAAGCCAGGTGCCCCTATTTTTTTTTTAAAGATTTATTTATTTGTTTTAGAGACAGAGGAAGAGAGAGAGAGAGAGAGAGCAGGGGAGGGACAGAGAGAAAGAGAGAATCTCAAGCAGTCTCCACACCCAGAATAGAGCTGTGTCCACATGGAGCGTGATCTCATGACCCTGAGAACTTGACCTGAACCAAAACCAAGAATCTGACACCTAACTGACTGCACCACTCAGGCGCCCCAAGGTGCCCATATTTTATTTTTAATCACTTTCTCTTTTCTATTAATTAGGGTATTGACTTTCTTTAAAGAGTAAATGTGCAATTATGGTGATCATTTTACAATATATACAAATATTAAATCATTATGTTTCCACCTGAAACTAGTATAATGTTATATGTTAATTATACCTCAGTTTAGAAAAGTAAAATTAGGAGTGCCTGGCTGGCTCAGTTGGTGGAGCATCTGACTCTTGATCTGAGGGTCATGAATTCAAGTCCCACATTGGGTGTGAAGGCTCCTTAAAAAAAAATAGAAGGTAAAAATAAACTATATAGAATTGTATTTATATAATTATTTTATCTTTTAAAAAACATTCACATTTTTTAAAGTTTATTTATTTAAGTAATGTCTACATCCAACATGGGGCTTGAACTTATGACCCTGTGATTAAGAGTCTCATACTCTTCTGACTGAGCCAGCCAGGTACTTCTCTCTATAATTATTTTAAAATATTTTTGAAACCTATGTACAGGAGGAAGAGAACTGGAAAAATACATCAAATTGTTAACATGGACAGATTTCTACAAAAGAGAAAAAAGTAAATGTACAGATAGGATATTCTCTGTGAACTTTATTTCAGGATAGTAAAGGAATATTAACATATTTGCTATAAAAAGAAAATATTTATTCTGACAGTGCTGAGGACCACTAACACCAGAGAAATTCACATGAGAAGCCTTTCTGTATCTTTTGTAAAAGTGCTGTTCTAGATACTATTACTTATAAGGTCTCTGGGCGGTGCCTGAATAAGGTGTAACAAATCCCTCTTATAGTTAGTTCAGTGTTAGAAAGTTTGGCTCTCGTGACTACCTGGCATAGCTATTTCCTTTTATTAGATAATGACAAAATGTCAAATTCATAGGTTCTCTTTTTGCCTCCACTGTCAGGAAGATCACAATTAAGTTTTGATGCTTGGGGCACCTGGATGGCTCAGTCGGTTAAGCATCTGCCTTTGGCTCACGTCGTGATCTCCTGGGATCAAGCCCTGCGTTGGGCTCCCTGCTTCTCCCTCTCCCTCTGCTGCTCCCCCTGCTTGTACTCTCACTCTCCTTGTCAAATAAATAAAAATCTTAAAAAAAAAAAAAGTTTTGATGCTCAGTTGCAATGATTATCCCTGGTCCAGAATTTTGAGGACAATTATTCCTTTCTTCTCCACTTTGGTTTCATTATAAGTGCTTATTTTTGAAATATTTACTTGTATCCATGTCTTTTATTGTCTTTACATCTTTTCTGGAAAGAAGCGGAGCATCCATAATTAATGTGCAACTCAAAAATCACATACCTGTAGCTGCCTTGCCAACATTTTCTGAATGTGGAAGGCTCGGTGGCAGAGGCATGGAAAGCGTGAGGTGGAGAAGTTTATGGGATGTGCTGGTGGTTTTGTGCTGCAGACTCAGGCTCTCTGATACCTCTTCCTTCTCCCCTTCCAACACCCTGACCCCTCTACTCCAGAGGGAGTGTGGGCATTGTGAGGAGTAGAAGCAGGCTCCAACTGTCAGGGCCCGCTCCAAGTGTTGGCTGGATCTTGGTGGTCTGGGGTCAAGGTGGACGTCAGAGAAGGGGACCCCAGCTCCAGGGTCAGAGAAGTCCAGACCTCCAACTGGAGAGACCCTCCCTCCACACACATTCCACTAGCATCTTGTCTGAACCCCTCAGAGCAGAGGCTTTGAAGCTTAGGCTGAGGATGCAAATGACCCCTTTCTGAGCCTGGGTCCACTAGCCGCTAGCTAGGACTTTGGCCAAGGTACCTCTGAGGCTCAGTTTCCTTGTTCAGAAATGGGACCAATACTTACCTCCAAGGGCTATCCTGAAGACTCATGGAGATGACCCACGAGGTGCTAAGGCAGTGCTTGGCAACTAGCAAGCGCTCAGAAGCCAGCAGGTGCTGCTCTTCCCAGTCAGCCGGGGATCTGTGTTACTCTTGCATCTGCCGTCCCCAGCTGGGAGTAACGGAGCCAAGGGTGTGTGTTAAGTTGCAGCTCCTCACTCATAAGCTCAGCAGCTATGGCAAGCTGCTTCACCTTTCTGAGTCTCAGGGTTTTTATAATAAAGTGGGAATGATGACATGTGCCTCATATTTGTGGTGTGAGTAAAATGATTAATATGGTAAGGGCATTGTGCAATTTTATTTTGTCGTTTTTACTCTTATGGGCATTTTCTATTTTTTTCTACAATGAATATGAATTAAAAAACAAATATGAATGATTTATGTATTTCAAGTCACTTCTTTTCAAAACATGATTTTCCTTAAAAAAATACTGGGGGACCTGGGTGCCTCAGTCGATTAAGGGGCGGAGTCTTAGTTTTGGCTCAGGTCATGATTTTGGGGTCTTCGGATCCAGCCCTGTGTCGGGCTCCCTGCTGAGTACAGGGTCTGAGATTCTCTCTCTCTCTCTCTCTCTCTCTCTCTCTCCTTTTTCCCTTCCCCCTTCTCTCTCTCTCTCAAATGAATAAATCAAGAAAAATCTTTAAAAAAATTAAAAGATACTTAAATTTATTGAATCCTCACTATATTTTAGGCATTGCTCTGAGCACTTTATATACATTATCTCATTAAATTCTCACAACAGTCCTCTGAGGAAGATAGTATTTTCATCCCCAGCTTATTGATGAGAAAAACCAATGCTTAAGGAAGTTGAGCAACTTGTTGAGCTTGGATGTGATACACTGTCATAAAACTATACACACACATAGACAAATGAGTGCATACAGAAACAAAGGAAATCTGAATAAGGCCTGTAGTCTAGCTAACAGTATTGTGCCTCTGCCTTTTTCCTGGTTTTGATATTGTGCTATCTTTATGTAAGATGTTACCACTGGGGGAAAGGCGGATGAAAGGTACCAGGTGGAGACCTCTCTGTAGCTTTTTTGCAAACTTCTTCATTTCTTCTTCTATAATTAGACTCTCATAAATAGTCAAAAAATTAAAGGGTTTTTTAAAAGTGAAAGTTTTGTTTTTAAAGACTTATTTATTTGAGGTGGGGGGGCGGAAGAAGAGGGAGAGAGGGTTTTTTTTTTAAGATTTTATTTATGTATTAGAGAGAGAGAGACAGAGAACATGAGCGAGAGAAGAGTGAGCAGCACTGCGGGTCAGGAAGGGCAGTGGGAGAGGGAAAAGCAGGTTTCCGGCTGAGTTGGGAGCCCTATGCGGGGCTCAATCCCAGGACCTTGGGAACACCACCTGAGCCGAAGGCAGAGGCTTAACCGACTGAGCCACCCAGGAGCCCCAAGAGAGAGGGAGTCTTAAGCAGAGTCCACGCTAAGCTCAGAGCCTGACGTGGGGCTCTATCTCACGACCCCAACATCTCCACCTGAGCCAGTCACTTAACCAACTGCACCAGCCAGGCACCCCAAGAAGTAAAAGTTTTTTTTTTTAAAGTTGTTGCAAGGATTATGTGAGGTAATGTGCCTAGCACAGGACTGAATATAATTTACATTTCAATAGATATTTTCTTTCTTCCCTACCGTATGACTATTTTCAGTTATATAGTAATAATAGCCTCCGTATTGTGTATACTATGTGGTAGGCTTAATTTACATGCATTGTTTCATTTAATAAAGTCTATGGTGTGGGTACTTTTATTATTCCCCTTTTGCTGTTAAGAAAACTCGGGTTCTGCAAAGATAAATCTCTTCTCCACTTGTTGGAAAGTGGCCAAGCTTAGATTTACACCAAGGCAGTCTGTTCATGACACCACTCCCTTCCACTCTGGGTTGAGCTCAGAGTATTGCGTAAAAGTATGCTTTGAACCTTGGAAATCATCTACCCCAACTGCTTTAATTTATACAAAGGAAACAGGCCCAGAGAAGGGAAGGACTTTGGTCAAGAACACCTAATAAATCTGTGACTGAGTCAGAATGAGAACCCAGTTTTTGGACTCCTGGGTTAGGGTATTATCCAGGGCCAAAACCCAAGGCTCGCCCATATAGCCTGCCTTCAGTGAGCCCTGCCTGTGAGAGAGCTGGTGCCCAGAGACAAACCTGTGGGTTCTCACTCACGTCCCTCACCAACCTGCACAGCTCAGGGCACTTAGGGCCCAAGGTAGGAGTGGAGCCCGGGGAGAGTGGAGGCATGGTGGCCCTCTACTGCAGGCATCCTTTGGGGGGGCGGAGTAGTTGGGGCCACAGAGGAGGCAAGGTAAGACCCTCTGAACTTTGGCAGGAGTGGGGGTGGGAAGGGAGGCTGTGTGTGTGAGGGGGGTTATTCATGCCAAGTGCCTGTTGCTGTCTCCCTCAGGCTCTCTTGAGTCACTTGCCCTGAGGTTGGGGCACATTCCTGAAGTGGGTGATCACAGGGATTCCAGGTCCTCTTAGGTCCTAGGCCAGTTTCTATCCCTCCTGGGGCTGAAACCAGCTCCCCCTGCCCCCCAGACCCAGCACCTCCTCTCCAAGGGGTAATACAGTGACTCACTACTTTCATTTCTATCCCGGGACCTCCCTGGACTTGGGGCAAATCGCTCGGCTCCAAGTCCATACCTGGGATTGGTAAGGGGACAATTAGCCCAAGTCCCATTTCCCAGGGAGGAGACGGGTCCCATGTATCTACTGGAGGGTTTGACTCACATTCAAAGAGCACGATTAGCTCTCCTCTCCATCTTGTTGCGCTCCCCCTACACCCCGTCCCGCTGGGCCAATCCAGGGAAAATTGGAGGATTAAGGACACACACGCACCCACCCACCCCCGCCCTCTTGTCATTTCCGCGCCCTGGCGGGTCCACTGGGGAGGCCAACGCGGCTGGTGAGTGGACCAAGCGATCCTGTCCGCGGGGAGCAGCGCCCTCGTGTGACCTCCTGGAGAAGCGCATTCATTTCCCGAAGCGCGTTTATTTTCCAGCCCCTCCCTTTCTATGCGCTCATCGAACAAGTATTTATTGAGTGCCACTAGGTGCGGTAGGGGCAGCCGTTGAAGAGATAGGTAAAATACCTGCTCCGTGAACGGTACATTCCAGTGTGTGTGTGTGTGGCGGGGCAGGCAATAAATCGCAAATAAATGAGGCAGATAGTAGTAGCGATAACTTCTGGGAAGAAAGTAAAACCGAGAACACTGTTGGAGACCCAGGGCTGGGCCAAAAAAATGAGGTCTCTCTGAGTAGGTAATGTCTAAGATGACACTTAGATTACTGGGATCTAGTCTTGTGACAATCTGGGGCAAAAACTTTCCTTGCAGAGAGAAGAGCTACAGCAAAGACCCCCAGGCAGCTAGAGGCTTTGCATGACAAAGACCAATGCCCCTGGAAAGGAGTAAGCAAGGGAGAATGACAGATGGGGCCGGGGACAAAGGCTAGGGCCAGACTGTAGATCTCACACGTCATGACAGAGTTTGACTTTTCTTCTAGGAGTAATGGGAAAGTATTGGATGAGTTCTGAGAAGAGGAATGTAGCTTGATTACCTTTTAAAAGGATCTCTATGGCTGCTATGTGGATTAAGTACTTTGGGCAAGGAAGGAAGAGTGGAAACAGGGAGATGACTGCAAGAGATTAGAAAGCTATTGAAATAATTCAGGTGAGACAGGATGGAGGCTTGGAACAGAGTAGAAGAATTGTGGGAGGTGGGGGAGATGTGGTTGGATGCTGGGTTTGCTTTGAAGGTAGAGCCAACAGGACTTGCTAATAGACCACATTCTCTTTTGTTCCTTTGGCTCCAGGAACTCCTTCATACACACACCCTAGCTGGCGCCTGTGCCCTCACTGCCAGGCTGAGTTAGAAGGGCAGACCCCAGGGACACAGCTAAATTGGAAAGTTTCCAAGTGTGGTCGGACAAAGGAATTTAAGCCTCAGGCACTGTGTTCTCCTTGAAATGCCTCCTTAGCCTGTTTAATGAGCTGGGACTCTGCCTGGTGTGTCCCTGACAGTAGCCTGGCTTCCACAGACCCAGTTACTTATTAGGTCTCTGTTTATCCACATGGGTGCCCTTAGGGTGTGTTGGTGACATCCAAAACAGTCCTGGGGGTGTTGGTGTTTGTATTTGATACAGAGTAGGGGGCAGGATAATCTGAGGGTCCCAGTCCTCAGACTTGGGCCAGTGACTTACTCCTGTTAATTTACACAAAACACAGTGGGGTCAGACCTGATCCCATAGAAAATGCACACGATGTTTTGGCCCCAGGCTGGGCATTTCTGGAGAGCCTGGGAAAGATCATGTTAGTCTTACAAGCGCTCACAGGCAGCAAGGGCTGGGGAAAGCAAGTGAGAAAGGGAATGACCCGGTTGGCTCTGGAGTCAGCAGGCCTTGCTCTGTTTGTGTTGTGCTGCTTGGTGGGGGGCCAGGGGGGGCGGGGGGATGCAGATGCATTATAAATGCAGCTGGAGGGCCCCTGGATTCAAAACCTAGGACTGCACCACTCCCTAAGAATCTGTGCAGGCCTCCCCAAGATGAAGCTACCAGGACAGGAGGAGTTCGAGGTCTCCAGTGCTTGTGAAAATGCACACACAGGAGAGCTGGACAGTGGCCCCAGCTCTGGTCCCAGCCCTGATGACCCCTCAGACACAGACAGAGGGGAGCTGGAGGTACCCAAGGACCCTCTGCTCTTCATTCAGCTGAATGAGCTTCTGGGCTGGCCCCAGGCACTGGAGTGGAGAGAGACGGGCAGGTGAGTGGGACCTAGGGCAGTTTTGTGGGGTCTTCCCCTTTCCCCATCTGGGGACTCTTCCACGACCCGGAGCTCCTCCTGTGTGACGAGGTGCTCTTAACCCCAATCAAGAGTTCCTCTCTGTGTTCTCCAAATCAGCCTCTCACCCTCCATGATGCTCAGTTTTCTATGCAGTCTACTTTTGAGTTCCCCAAGACCGGAGGTGAGGGGTGAATTCCCAGGAAGAGGCATACTTTGCACCACTGGGCCCAGGACTCCCCCATGGCCCTACCTTCCCTGCCTCTCCTGTGTCCCTCTTCCTGGACCCGGGAGAGATGGCCCCATTAACACAGTCCACTCCTCTCCACTGCAGGTGGGTGCTGTTTGAGGAGAAGCTGGAGGTGGGTGCGGGCCGGTGGAGTCTTCCTCATGTGCCCACACTGGCACTGCCCAGTCTTCAGAAGCTCCGCAGCCTACTGGCCGACGGCCTTGTGCTGCTGGACTGTCCAGCTCAGAGCTTCCTGGAGCTCGTGGGTATGTGGGGGAGCCTTTGCAGGGGGGCCTGGGCAGCCATGCCATTTCCCCAGGACTCCCCTGCAAATCTCAGAACTTTCCAGAGCTCACCCTACCCCACCCTAGGGACTATCCTTCCCTATCACAGTTGGGGTGGGGGGAGAATAGGGTAGAGGAGCAAGTCCCCTGAGACCCCCAGAATGGAAAGGGACTGGGGAGGGGAAGGGGGAAGAGTTTTGGGAAAGGGGAAGAGTTTTGGGGAAGGGAGCTCTCAGGAAAGGGTTGGAGCCCCACCTCTATTCTTCAGAACAGGTGACAAGAGTGGCGTCACTGAGCCCAGAGCTGAGAGGGCAGCTGCAGGCCTTGCTGCTGCAGAGACCCCAGCACCTCATCCAGCCCACAGGCACCAGGCCCTGCCAGGGTGAGAGGCCTGTCTTTGGGCCCAGAACCAAAAGCCCTGGGTGGGGGAGGGTCCCAGGTCCCCCTGCCCCCTTCCTGGACCAAGACCAGCCTAGCCTTGGCTCATACCTCAGTTCAGGTCTCATGGGTGAGAAGAAGTGGAGGTAACGGTGAGGGGAGAGGAATGGAGGGGGGCCTGAGTTCTGGGAAGGGATGTTGTCAGTAGGCATTGTGCCAGGAGTTTTACATGTAGTATCTCATTTAATTTTCACAAGAATCCTGTGAAGCAGTACCACAGTTAGCCCCATTTTAGTGATAAGAAAGCTGAGGCTCAGAGAGGGGAAGCTCCGGTTTTCATCGTTTGTCAGAGGTAGAGCTTGTCAGGAATCCCTGGTGCCTCGACCTCCAAAGCCCGCGCTCTTAGTCACTGCCTAATCCTGTTTTGAAGGGTCTGCCCATCCAAGAGAGGCTTCTCACAGTGAGGAAGCGCCACTGAAGGAACAGGTTTGTGGTGCTTCCTTGGGCAGGGCTGGGAGAGGGGTCAGGGATGAACAGAGGTTCACCCTCCACTGGCCTTATTGTCAATCAATATTCTGCCCACACCCACCTCTCCAAATAAGCTCTCATCCTTTGTGTCTCCTCGAACCCCCCATCCAGCGTCAGAACCCCCTGAGACGGAAGCTGCCCCCAGGGGCGGAGGCCGGGGCTGTGCTGGCAGGAGAGTTGGGCTTCTTGGTGCAGCCCCTGGGGGCCTTTGTGCGACTGCGGGATCCAGTGGTGCTGGGACCCCTCATTGAGGTTCCCCTCCCCAGCAGGTAAGGCTGATGGGAGTCGAGGGTTCTGGAGACCAGAAGAAGGATCTTTACTGGGAGGGGGTTGGGAGGTCTCTGGTCTAGTTCTTTTGGGGGTGAGTGCAAGAGGGTGCTCAGGGGTCTGAGGAAGGGGCAGTGGTCAGGGCTGCAAAGTAGGTGTGCACACAAGTGTGTCTATGGGGGCTGGTAAGGGGGAGTCAGAGGTCAGGGCTGCCTTATGGGATAGCAGCCTCTGATATTTCTGGGGCCCGGTTCCTTCTTCAGATTTTTCTGCCTCCTCCTTGGTCCTTCCACACTGGGAAAGGGCTACCATGAGATGGGCCGGGCAATGGCCGTCCTCCTCAGTGACCCGGTGAGCTGGGTGTGTGTGTGTGTGTGTGTGGCACATGCACATGCCCACACATAGACTTGTGTCAGTGAGTGTGCACATGTGGACTCTAGATGTGTGACAGAATACAGCAATGAGGCAGAGTGTGGCTTTGTGTCTGTGAGGATGAGGACTGAAGTTTGCTTGGCTACCACTGGAGTTCCCTTATCTAGCTCAGTGCTGGCACACAGTAGGCAGCCAATAGATACTCCCTGCATGCATGCATTAATGAATAAATGCCTGAATGATGTGTCTGTTTATCTAACTTGTGTCTAGCGTAGACACTGTGAAAGTGCACATAAGGGTCCAGATCTGCATTTACTGCCCATTTGTGCCCCATCCCTAGCAATTCCAGTGGTCAGTTCGTCGGGCCAGCAACCTTCACGACCTTCTGGCAGCCTTGGATGCCTTCCTGGAGGAGGTGACAGTGCTCCCTCCAGGTCGGTGGGACCCGACAGCCCGGATTGCCCCACCTAAATGCCTGCCCTCCCAGCACAAAAGGTATGCGGGGGCCCTTCCCACTGTGGAGGAGGATAAGGGATTCCACGAAAGGGGCAGAAACGTTATCTTCAGATTCCGAGCCCGCTGGCAGAGACACGAGCAGCCACCAGGGGGCAGGGTGCCCAGTCATGTTCAGGTTGGAGATCCTCTGGCAACCTGAGTTCCCATTTTCTCCAGGCTCCTCTCACAACTGAGGGAGGTCCAGGGCCCCTCTGTGCGGCACGGGGCCCTGGCTGAGGACAGGTATGGCCACTGGCCACAGGCGCCCAGCCCAGAGTTACAGCAGACAGGCAGGTGAGGTGAGCTGGGGTGAGCGCAAGGGTAAGGTTCCTGGGAGGGGACAGGGGTCCCAGGGGCACAGAGGCGTATGCTCACTGTGGAGGGGCTCACCCAGTCCTGGGGAAAGTAGCAGGGATAAGGGCATGGGGTGGGGTCACCTGGATCACTAACAAACCATGGGTGGGAGGCTGTTTGGGGGCCTTGTCCAGGATGTGCGCCGGAAGGCCTCATGGTACCCCAGCGACTTCTTGGATGCGCTACATCCCCAGTGCTTCTCGGCCGTGCTCTACATTTACTTGGCCACCGTCACTAATGCCATCACTTTCGGGGGACTGCTGGGGGAAGCCACCAATGGTGCTCAGGTGAGTGGGGAGGCGTGGGGGGGCAGACACAAGTTTTGGTATTCTGCCAGCCATGCCCTTTAACCCTTCCCTGGGACAATGGGTGGGCTTCCCTGGAAACTTGGGCTGCTGTGCTGAGGACCCCAGTGTCCTGTGCGGACAGGGTTCCCTGCTGGCTTCCAGGGGGTGCTGGAAAGTTTCCTGGGCACTGCAGTGGCTGGAGCTGTCTTCTGCCTGATGGCTGGCCAGCCCCTCACCATCCTCAGCAGCACGGGGCCAGTGCTGGTCTTCGAGCGCCTGCTCTTCTCCTTCAGTAGGTAGGAGAATTCCCTGACTGTCACCAGACCCTCGCCGGCCACACTCTCAGCCTGGTCCTGGCTGGGTCAATAGGGGAGGGTGGAAACTGTCTGGCTCCAGGGGGCACCTAAGCTGGGTTAAGTGGAGAGCAGAACAGCTCTGCCAATTCCTGTCTGTCTCACCCCTCCTACCCCCCCAGAGATTACAGCCTGGACTACCTCCCTTTCCGCCTATGGGTGGGCATCTGGGTGGCCACATTTTGCCTGGCATTGGTGGCCACAGAGGCCAGCGTACTGGTGCGCTACTTCACCCGCTTCACCGAAGAAGGCTTCTGTGCTCTCATCAGCCTCATCTTCATCTACGATGCTGTGGGCAAAATGCTGAGCTTGACCAGTGCCTATCCCATCCAGAGCCCTGGGTATCCTGCCTATGGCTGCTTTTGCCAGTACCCAGACCTGGGAGGTGGGTGAGGGAAACAGGGAGTTTGGCAAGATGGGGAAGGATGCCGGAGGGGGAGGGGTTGTCCCCTTGCTGTACCGCCTTGTTAAGTTCAGCAGAATTCTGAATACTTACCCAAAAACGAGCGGCACTTCCCCCCACTCTGGTTTTGAATCAATTGAGAAGTAACAGAGCAGGTCCAATATTGTCTTTATTTCTGACAATGCTGATTGAAGAACATGCTTATATCTCTGGGGGAATGGGCTTCCTAACAATGAAAGCAGTTAGATAGGCTTACGTGCCCAGTCATGGCTGCACCATATAGGGACTGTCTTGACCCAGAGGAACAGAGCTAAATGCATGCGCGGTGCAGGCAGCTTATTCCCAAGAGTGAGGAGAGGAGGGGACAGGGAGAGGCATGCCCAGCATATTACACTGGCACAAATGCCTCCATGTGGAAGGGAGCAGCAGGGATGGGGACAAGATGTCCTCTCAAGAGTGCCAGACTCTGCTGGACATGAACAAAACCAGTTCTCGTCCTGGTAGGAACCCACAGATTGGTGTACTCATCCATTAAGCAAACATTTGCTAGGTGTCCGCTCTGGCTAGTCCTGTGCTGGGCACCAGGGATACAGATAGGTAAGGAATTTGAAGGGAAGAGGCAATGTTCTGAGGAGCACAGACTTGGTAGCGACTGGAGTCAGCAGACAGATGAGTCAGAGCTAAGAACTTTCTGGTTCACTTGGACCCATGAGATTAGACTTCTGAGGGGTTGGAGAAGGTTCTCAGGGGAGGGGCATATACCCAAATTGTTCTCTGCTTCCCAGGAAACGAGTCTCAGTGGACGAGGACAGACGCAAAAGACAGAGATGACATCTCAAGTATGGTGAGGGCCTGTTCCTGGGAAGGCCTGGGAAAGAAAGGCTGGGAGCCAAAGAAGTCAGTGGTTCCTGGCTTTTCCCACCCCAGAGGCTAGGAAACCCTCACAGGTCCTAGAGGCCCAGACCTGTGCTGTGGCTGGAGACTTCCCATCCGGGGCCCTTGCCATCTCAGTGAGTGCCCGTCAGTGTTTATTCCACCACCTATAACCTCATCCCGGACGACACCCTCCATACAGGACCTAGGCCTGGTCAATGCTTCCCTGCTGCCCCCCGCGGAGTGTGCCCGGCGGGGAGGCCGCCCTCGTGGCCCCAGCTGTCACACAGTCCCAGACATCACCTTCTTCTCCCTCCTCCTCTTCCTTACTTCCTTCCTCTTGGCCACGGCCCTCAAGCATGTAAAGACAAGCCGCTTCTTCCCCTCTGTGGTGAGTGTTACCTCTCTTTCTGTGGGAGAGTGCTGGCTCTTGGCCTCGGGCCCTGTGTGTGCATGGGAAAGGGTGAAGAAGAAAGGGGCTGGTGGGCCTGAATCTAACTGAGTGTCCACTGTGTGGCCAGGTGCGCAAAGTGCTCGGTGACTTCTCCTCAGTCCTGGCCATGCTGCTGGGCTGTGGCCTCGATTCCTTCCTGGGTCTGGCCACGCCAAAGCTCACGGTGCCCAGTGAGTTCAAGGTGAGAGCTGGGAGTATGACAGGGGAGAGAGCAGGGCCAGCAGACAGGACCTGGGAGGAGGAAATGCATAGATCCCATGCTTCTCTTCCTCTGAGGTTCCATTTCCTTGCTTATAAAACAGAAGGGGTAATAATAATGACCTCACAGAGTTGCTGTGAGGATTAACGAGGCCCTGATGCTGACACAGTGCTACCGAATACATGGCAGCTATTATTGCAAATTAGGGGTTAAGAGGATGGGTTCTGCTCAGCCAGCCCTGGGTTTGAGATCCTGTTCTGCCACTTCCTAGCTGTATGACCTTAGGCAAATTAACCCACATCTCTCGTCAATGAGCCTCAATTTATGCATCTATAAAATGGAAATAACAAATAACAATGGTTCCTACTCTATAAGTTGTCCTGAGGTTCACAGCAGATGAGTGTAAAGCATTTTACCACAGTGCAGGGACGGGCACATACCAAGACCTTAATAAAGGTTACTTATTGTTGTCATAGGTTGGCCCTAAGCACTCCACTATTCCTCACTCTCTTCTTTGCACTCCCGGTTGCCGGCTCTGATCTGGTAAAGCTGGAGCTCCCTACCAAGGGCATTGACAGTGCCCAGGACAAGGCTTAGCACTGACTTAGCACTTAGACATTGCCTGAGCATTTGAAGACCTCCTCTCCAGCTCCCCCCAGGACAGGAGAGCAGGGGGACTCCAATTGGGGTAGCCTCAGGGGCTCAGAATCTGAGATGGCAACTGGGGTCCCCTCCCCCACAGAGACGCTTATAATCAGAGCAGACGCAGCCACACCCAGCCCTGCCCCTGCCCCAGATCAAGGCAGGTCTGAGCCTGAGCCGCTCCACCCTGGTTGGGGGGGGGGTGCCTAGGGAGGAGGGCTCTGTACATCAAGAAGTGTGGGCAGGCCTCACCCTCCATCTCCTCCTCTTGCAGGTCAGGAGGCCCCTGAGAACCAAAGTGCAGAGCCCCTGGCTCCAGCCCAATCCCCAGGGTGGTCCCCCTCCCTCTGCCCTCTTTTAAGACACTGGGAGGCTTTGAACCAGCTGTGCATGCACACGCACTGCTCCTACTTACCATCTAAGTCTTAGCACGGGGGTCAGGGGGGCGGGGGCTAATGGAAGAACGCCAACGTTGGGTGTACAGGTGAGGTACTCTTGGGAGACGCTCTCTAACTTATGCGTGGAACACCCTCTCCCAGCCCACACTCCCTGGGCGTGGCTGGCTGGTGTCACCTTTTGGAGCCAACCCCTGGTGGCTGAGTGTGGCAGCGGCCTTACCTGCCCTGCTGCTATCTATCCTCATCTTCATGGACCAGCAGATCACAGCAGTCATCCTCAACCGTGCTGAATATCAACTGCGGGTAAGGCCAGTCAGGGGAGACCCCAGGCCCCTAGACCAAGGGACAGAAACCCTAGGATGGGGTCCAGGACCTCCCTCTCCCACTCTAGAGGGCAAAGAGCCCAGGTCTGGTTCAGGTTCCCCCTCAACGCTCCACCACTACGTGCAGAAGGGAGCGGGCTTCCACCTGGACCTCTTCTGTGTGGCCCTGCTGATGCTGCTCACGTCAGCGCTGGGACTACCCTGGTACGTCTCGGCCACAGTCATCTCCCTGGCCCACATGGACAGTCTTCGGAGAGAAAGCAGAGCCTGTGCTCTGGGGGAGCCCCGCAGCTTCCTGGGGATCAGGTGAGGCCCAGTATTCACGAGGCGAGAGTGAGAGGTGGTCAGTAAGGTGGTAGGGTGGGAAACGAAGCAATTATTTGGACAGCTTAAATCCGAAGCTGGTGACTCCGGCGGGCTCTCACTGCCCCAAGAGCTCTGCAGTGGGGTGAATGGATGGGTTCTGGGCTGAGACGAGTGTGCCAGATCTCCCCCCATTCTCCTTCGGCGATGGGATTGGGAGGCCCCTGGAGAGGAGCCTCATGGCTGTGAAGGCAGAGGCAGCCGGGGCCGAGCGAGGGTGAGGTGCCGCTAACTCCCCCTCCCCTCGGTGTAGGAGTACCTTGTTGATGTCACAGAGTTACCATCACAAAAACAATATTGTAACTATTGGAAACACAATCTGTGGAAAGTATGCAAAATTAACTTTGAAACGGTGAAATAAAAGTTTTTATGGCCTGTAAAAATCGCTAACTTTCCATCAAAATAAAAATAAAAACCTATGAGCTTAAGTGGATGGAGAGGCCCAGGACACCCAAACTGAAGTACCCTGCCTGTTCCTCTCCACCAGTTTTGCACACCGTGCTAAGGTGACTACTGGTGGGGGGGGGTTCCCCCAATTCCCTCCTGCCAGTGCCCCTAGTAGTATCTGGTCCGCGTCTCCAGGCCGGGCACCTTGGGGGCTCCCCCTGACCCCGGCTAACCCTTCCCTCTCTGCACAGGGAGCAGAGGCTGACAGGCCTGGTGGTGTTCATCCTCACAGGAACTTCCATCTTCCTGGCACCTGTACTCAAGGTACCTTCGTTAGGCTGGTGTTAGGGGGCCGGACAGGGTAGCACTAATAATAAATAAAGCAAGAACTGACACTGGCTAAAAACTTACTGGGCACCAGGCACTGCGTTGCTTTCTCCACAGTGGGTCTCATTTGATCCTCACATGAACCCTGAGAGGCATCCGTACTTGACAAATGAGGAAGCTGTAGATTAAAGAGGCTACAAAAGAGTTTACAAAAGATCACCAAGAGAGTTAGTTTCTTAGGTCCATCTGAGAACCCAACCTCTTACCCAGGGGGCTTTCTACCTAGTGGAATAGGCTGTGAGGATGCCACCATCCCCCTGGGCCAAGTGGTATGGTACCCTTGCTCCAGCCTCCCAACAAACCTTAGGCTGAGAGTGTGATCATCACCCCCCAGAAAAACCTTGAGGCAAAACCCCTTCACTTCTCTCTTACCAGGTGTTTGTAGAATACCTGCTGTGTACAAGGCTCTGCTAGGTACTTGCGGGGGGCGGGCACAGGAAGGGGCAGGGGTATTGAAAAGAGATATGGAGACAAGCCCCTATCAGCAACATATACACATGGACAAAAATTAAGTAACACGTAATCACAGAAAGGTTCAACAAGCCAAGGCAGCAAAGCAATTGAGGAGGGCATGGAGAAAGGCATACAAGAGTCACCAGTGAAGAGAGGTTTGGGGAGGGAAAGGTCATGGAGCTGGGTGAGAGTGGAGTAGTTGAAAGAGCCAGATGGACCGGATCAGCTGCTTACTAACTAGGTGACTCTCATTCGGCAGATATTAACTGAGCATAAACCATATGTCAGGCACTGTTCCAAAGACTGGGGATAATAGTAGTGATCAAAAGAGACCATCTACTTGCAGTCTGGTGAGAAGAGACACATAAAAAATTAATAAAATAGGATAATTTCAGATAGTGACTACTTCTAATGAAAAATGTAAGAGGGTAAGGTGATTAAGAGTGCAAGGGGTCTACTTTAGATTGAAAGGTCACACCCTTCTGGGGTGTCAAGAGATGAGAAGAGAGCAGCCTGAGTAGTGAGAGGAGAGTCAAGGAAGGACATTTTGGGTGGAGGGAAATAGCAAAGCAAAGCAAAGGGCTGCAAGGGGGGGAGAAATAAACTTGGGCATGTTGAGGGAAGGAAAAGAACCCATATAGCAGGAATGGAGATAATAGACAAGATTGGAGAAGTAGGCCAGGTAATAGAGAAATTGACTTCGACTCTCTGAAATCCAATTCCCCCTTTTGTAAAATTGAGACAATTATAGAATTTAGCTCCTCTGACTGTGTTGAAGATTCAGGATCAGGTATGCAAAGCCAGAAGAGAACAGAAAGAGCTGGGTAGGCTTAGATGTGGATGCTGGAGGCTGGGGCTGGAGCCTAAGTGGGGGCGGGGGTCGTATCTGGGCAGTAGCAGAAGTGAACTCCTTTGCCAGCTCTCTGCTTCCTTCTACCAGTTCATCCCAATGCCTGTGCTCTATGGCATATTTCTGTACATGGGAGTGGCAGCGATTAGCAGCATTCAGGTGAGCCCCCTATATGTACCATGCAATCCCACTCCTCCTCTTCTTTCCTGCTGCTACCTCCTGCTTATACTTGCCAAGTTCTCTCTTAGCCTCTTTTCCTGACTCTCCTGGGCATAGGACTCTGCTGCCCTGCTCTGAATGGGGAGGGTGCTGAGGCAGGCTTCTGGCCTCCCCTTCATGCTAGGCTTGGCTAGCTAACAGTGACACCCTCCAGTCTGAATACCCTGCTTTCCTCCTCCTCTTGTTCCCCTAGTTCACGAAGAGGGTACAGCTATTATTGATGCCAGCAAAACAACAGCCAGACCTCTTGCTCTTGCGGCATGTGCCTCTGAGCAGGGTCCACCTCTTCACAGCCATCCAGCTTGCCTGCCTGGGTCTGCTTTGGATAATCAAGTCTACCCCTGCAGCCATCATCTTCCCCCTCATGGTGACTTGGGGCAGAGTTGGGTAGTGTCCCAGGGATCCTGGGAGACTCTGAGTGTGGGAGGGTGGCCAAAGCCTCCACAGGAGGAAGACTCTCCCCTTCTCACTTGCCCTGGCCCTGCCTGGTTGGGATTCTTAGGACAGAGAACGATGGCTCAGAGATGCCCACAGATAGGCTGGTCCTGGGATACCTGATTCAACTCCATTTCCAACCTCTTTGGGTTCAACCACAGACAGGGATATGCAGTCCAAAAGAAAACTGAGGCCCTGGAAGAGGCAATACTGGCACTTGTGTTACTCAGTGAGATGACACTGGTGCTTTCCGGCCTTATCCTTACTTCCTGAGGAAGTTAAGAGCCCTGGACTTCCTAGTAGGACCAATCTGATTACCATATCCTGGCTGTGTGACTTCCGGGAAGTTTTGGGTTTGTTTGTTTGTTTTTAGTTTTTAAAAAGATTTTATTTATTTATTTGATAGAGAGGGAGACCGTGAGAAAGGGAATACAGTGGGGGAATGGGAGAGGGAGAAGCAGGCTCCCCGCTGAGCAGGAAGCTGGATTCGGGGCTCAATCCCAGGACCCTGGGATCATGACCTGAGCTGAAGGCAGACGCCTAATGACTGAGCCACCCAGGTGCCCCTTCTGGAAAGTTTCTAATCTCTCAGGGCTTCAGTTTCTTTCTCTATACAATGGGGACAATTACATCTATCTCGTAGGAATGTGTCAGCATTAAGTGAAGCAATACACAATGCCTACTACATAGGAAGTGCTCAATAAATGCTATTGCTGTTCATGTTTCTGCTGCTGTTGTTGACAGCCCTGGGTCTTGTTTCTATCCCTGCAGTTGCTGGGCCTGGTGGGGGTCCGAAAGGCCCTGGAGAGGGTCTTCTCACCACAGGAACTGCTTTGGCTGGATGAGCTGATGCCAGAGAAGGAAAGGAGCAGAGCTGAGAAGGGGCTGGAGTCAGAATATTCACTCAGTGGTGGCAGTGAAGACGTGAGGAGCCCCAGATGGGCCCTCTCAGGAGAAGGGGGCAGGGGTGGGGAGAGCCCTTTTGTCCAGGAGTTATCCTTGAAGTCTAATCTTTCTGTTAAGCCTGAAGATCTGATCAACACAATCATTCCCCTTAGGTCCTCACTGACATAGGTACACTGAACGGGTCAGGGAAATCTTTCTTTAGAGGGCAGGGGCCCTGGTTTAGGAATCCTTGGGGGTGGAAAGGTCTGGGGACAGCTCTGGTGGTCTTTTTCAACCATGATCTTTGTCTTAGTGTGGGTTTATATCCTTTCACTTTCTGGGTCCCTTTCTCTCTGCTCTGTCTATTCCCAACTCATCTTGGGATCTTTCTTTTGCAGTCAGAACTGATGTATCAGCCAAGGGCTCCGGAAATCAATATCTCTGTGAATTAGCTGGAGTAGGAATTTGGGAATAGAGACTCCAGGAAACTGAGCATGAGGTGAGGATGTGAGGGAAGTGCCCCTGGGGTCGAGGATGGGGACGTTGGGGTCAGACCTTGGAAACCTCCAGTGTGCTGGCTACCCCTGTTTTCCCTTCATGTTCCGGTTCCTCACAAACCCCAAAGTAGGGGAGGGACTAGAAAGGTCTCTCCAGAGGGAAGAATGAAATAAGGTAGGGTACCTGTGCTTGGCTCCCTGTGGCACTGAAGTCTGGCCAGTAGAGGGTGCTCAAACTCACGCCAAATCGGTTGTAGAGCTGCAGGGCTGGGGAGGAAGGGGTATAATGACAAAAGGGAGTAGGCAGGGAGTAGGGAGGAGAGGAATGGAAGATAAAGCTCCCTGCTTCTTTCCTTTGCCCTGGAGGCCACTCCCTTAGGCTTCTGAGAACCACATTCCAGACAATTGGAGGGATCTCTGTCACTTGCCCACTTTGCCATTCCTTCCATTTTTATTCATCCATTTATCAAAACAGTTTATGAGTACTATACTTAAGGAGTATCTAGATACCAGAGATACGGAGGTGAGTAAGATAATCATGGTCCCTGACCTCATCAGTTTAAAATCCACTGGGAAAGGCCAACAGGGAGTTGCTGGAGTGGGATAGTGTTGGTTAAGGCAAGCACCAGCTGTGGGAGCAGAGAGGCCTCTGAGCCCTTCTTGGATGGAGTATGGTGGGGGTGGAGTGGTGGGAGTTGGAGAAGAGGAAATGGTCTATAACTTGAAATTTGAAGAAAAACGAAGAATGGCCAGAATAAGGTGGAGGGAAATGTTACAGGCAGAGGGTGCAGCATGTGCAAAAGCCTGGCATTTTTTTCCCCCTTGTTGAGCTGAATTCTCTTCTGGGCCACAGAAACCCTTCTATCCATGCCTTTCCAAGCTCAAGAGCCCAAAAAGCCCCGTCATTTGTAATGCAAATTCTAGAGGGCAATTCAGCAGCTATCCCAGAACAAGATCTCCTGGGCTTTCCATATCCCCTATAGCTCTTTTGCACTCTTCTTTGCCCTACTGTGCCCCTGAGCACTTGCTCTGAGCCCACTATGTCTTCTCTCAGTTCACAGGTGCTACTCGGAAGTCAGGATATTGTTGGCCTTTGGCTTAACTGCCAGATTCTCAGTCGACTGGAACCAGTGGGAAGTGGAGGAGTGGGAAGCAGGACTGGAGGGCAGCTGGCGAAGATTCCCATTACCCTCCTGAGCAAGGGGTAGGGAGTGGTAGGGATGGGGCGCCTGGGTGGCTCAGTGGGTTAAGCAGCTGCTTTCGGCTCAGGTCATGATCTCAGGGTCCTGGGATCGAGACCCACATTGAACTCCCTGGTCAGTGGGGACCCTGCTTCTCCCTCTCCCTTTGCCTGCTGCTCTTCCTCCTTGTGCTCGCTCTCTCTTTCTCTGTCAAATAAATAAATAAATAAATAAAATCTTTTAAAAGAGAGAGAGAGGGAGGGAGAGTGGCAGGGAATAAGCAGGTTTGCTGGTAAGCCTGGGGGACTGACCAGGCCCCATTCACCCTCTACCACATTAAAGAGACCTGAAAACCCTTCCCAATTTGAACTTTATGTCCTCACAAATTCTCTTTTACACAATTGGGGGTCTTTAGAAAACTCTTTTCAGTTTGTAAAAGGGGAAAAAAATCTTTCCAGAAAAATTATTTGTCTATTTAAAAGTTTTTTATACACATGAAAATAATCCTGTTTTTCCCCTACAAAAGTAAGTGAGATCAGTGCAAAATATTAAAACACTACAGAAATATATAATTTTGAAATGAAAACCATACCAGTGACGATCGTTGTCTAAATTTTAGTGTATATTGTTCAAATTTATTTCAAGGGACACATTAATATTTTCATTAAAATGAGATTGTATGTTGAGTTCTACACATGCTTGTCACTCAATATGCGTTGAATGTCTTCCCCATGCCAGTACATACATATCTACCTCTCTTTTTGTAATCTGCATAGAATGAACAACCTAATAATCTGAAAAAGGTACCATATATACAAAAGAGTATATAAAATGTCTTCTGGACATACAAGAATTTCTTTAGAGCATAAACCTAGGAGTGAAATTAAAAGGTAACTAAAAAGAGAACGCTTGTGTATGTCAGTTCATCTATGAATTCTAAAGTTAAAAATTATACTTAATATAGCATTTTAGTTAGGAAGGTTATTCAGAAATTTTAATCTATACAATGCCAGAAGTGGAAGTTCTTTTTTATTTTATTCTATTTTACTTTTAGGTAATTTCTACACACAAGGTGGGGCTCAAACTCACGACCCTGAGATCAAGAGCTGTTTGCTCCACCAATTGAGCCAGCCAGGCACCCCAGAAGCGGAAATTCTGATGGGTCTTTTAATGTTTTAAAGAAGGCTCCTAGGTGCCTGGGTGGCTCAGTTGGTTAAGCATCTGACTCTTGGTTTCGGCTCAGTCATGATCTCAGGGTTGTGAGAGCCCAGAGTCAGGCTCCATGCTCAGCAGGGAGTCTGCTGGAGATTCTCTTTCCCTCTCCCTCTGCACCCCCCCATAAATAAATAAATCTTTAAAGAAGGCTCCTAAAATTATAGTCTAAGTATCTATTGATTGAGAGACATATATGCCAAAAGTATAATTTAAACTTAGATAATTATGTATTTTACCCATTTCACATCTACATATTGTTGAAAACATCTTCATTTAGTCTTGTTTAAACATTGAAAAAATACTTAGTGAATATCAACAATGTCCTGTCAGATAGTTTCTAACTTCATGGAGTCTATATTAAAGGACAGAAAGAACAAAGAAAAAAATAAGATTATCTGAGATAATGACAAATACCCTGAAGAAAATCAAACAGGGTAATATGACAGGGACTGGGAGAAGATTGCTTGAGGTGAATGTTCAGGGGAGGCCTCTCTGAGTAGGTGACCTTTAAGCTGGAACCTGAGTGACAAGGAACCAACTATATCATCATCTGCCTGCAGCCAAGACATGGTAAACATACACATGAATTTAAGTGCTCTACAGTCCCCACACTGGGAACCACTGTCATAAGGAAAAGACTAAGGTCAGCTCTGGCTTCAAACTTAGTCCTTAGCTTGCTCAGTCCAGGCCATATGAACCTGCAACATGCTTTCCTGGCTCTAACCCATAGGCTTTGGTTTTCTGTCAGTAAAATGGGGCCAAGAGTCCACATTCTAGGGTGCTATAAGGGTTAATTGATGCCTGTAACACTCTTTAAAATGTTTAGATGAAAAACCCAGAGCTGTATAGAGGGTTATTAGAGCCTCCCAAGCCTCAGGGACAATCTTTCCCTATCAGTAATGTAAGTCTTCCCTTCTCCAGTCTGTAGATGGGGGAAAATGGTTTTCAAACTCTTGTGGGTATTAGAATCAAAGATTGTCATAATGTGAATTTTTGGATTCTTGGCCTGAGGTTCTGATTTTTCTCTGAGTTTCTGGGTTCTTATCTTCTTAGTTCTGTGTTTCTGTGCTCTTCTGTCTCCTTGTCCAGTGCCTCATACTTCCCAACACTCTAGAATTTTGTCTTTGAAATGGACCTCAGTATGCACTTATTTATGCATATATACTATGGTCGGAGACAACTTTGGTCATTTTTCCTAAGAGCAATCCAGAGCAGAGACTAGGGAAGGCAGGAATGTGTCTGTATCTACTTCTCAAATGTAGACAGACATTAGGAAGAGGGTTTAAGGGAAAACTTTGAACAAAAAAAGGTTGCTGACTGGTAGAGAATGAGATAAGAAGGTGAGTACAAGGAAAATAATCCTGGTGTGAGGGTCAGTTAGTTCACTGCTTTTCACCTCTCTTCCCGGTGCTGAATCCCATTATAGGGGCTGTCCAGGGCTTGACTGATCAGTTTATTCATTCATTCAGTAGATAAATACGAATTAAATGTCTATTACACGCCAGGCAGTAGAGTCTAATATATTCCTATGTGTAGGAATTCAGTGTGAAATAAGACAAGATCTCTCCTTTCTTGAAGTTTCCACTCTAGTAGAGGGAGACAGAAAGTAAATACATACATACACACACACATACATACATAGATATAAATATGACTATTTCAGACAGCGACAAGTGCAATAATACAGCATAATGCAATAAAGAGGGAGGGTTTGGTGGGTGACTACCTTAGACTGGGGTTAATAAGGGCCTCTCTGAGAGGATAACATTTGAGCAGAGACCTGAATGACAAGAAGTCAGCCTTGGGAATAGAGGAGAGGGAGTGGAAGGAAAGCATTTTTGGCCAAGGGAGTATCAGTGCAAAGGGCCTCAGGCAGGAAGGACTTCAGAATGTTTGAGAAGGCCCATATAGCTAGAGTGGAAGAGTGAGGGAAAGAACACTTCAAGGTGAGGTTGGAAAAGATGAGGATCAGTATGGTAGGCTACATAATGAACACCTTGGAAGAGGCAGTGTGGATGAGGCCTTGTCTCCTGGGGTAGGAATAGTAGGGGCCAATCTAGAATAGCCAAAACAATCCTGAAAATGAAGAACCAAGTTGTAGGACTCACAGTCTCTGATTTCAAAACTTACTTCCAAGTTATTATAATTGAGACAGTGTGGTATTTGCTTTTGGAAATACATACAGGATCGTCAATCAGGAACACACACTCACACGTACGGTCAACAGATTTTTTTGATGAGAATGCCAAGACAATTCAGTGGTGAAGAATGGTCTTTTCAACAAATGGTTTTGGGAAAACTGGGTATCTGCATGCAAAAGAATGAAGTTGGACCCCTACCTGATATCACATACAAAAATTAACTCAAAGTCCACCAAAAACCTAAATGTAAGAGCCAAACCATCTCTTCTTAGAAGAAAATAGGTGTTAATCCTCATGACCTTGGATTTGGCAATAGTTCTTAGACATGATACAACCCAATGAACAAAATAAAAAAATAAATTAGACCTCATCAAAATTTTAAGACTTCTGTCCTTCAAATGGCATTATCTACAAAGAGAAAAGACAACCTGCGAAATGGGAGAAAATACATGTAATCATATATCTGATAAGGGGCTTGTATCTAGAATATATTAACAACCCTTACAACTCAAAAAATAAGAAAGGATGCTTGGGTGGCTCAGTCAGTTAAGTGTCCAACTCTTCATTTCAGCTGGGGTCATGCTCTCCAGGTCATGATTTCAGGGTTACAAGATCAAGCCCCACATGGAACCCTGTGTCAAACCCCATGTGGAGCTCCACACTCAACGGGGAGTCTCCTTAAGAATGTCTCTCCCTCTCGCTCTGCACCCCCCCCCCACTTACACTCTCTCTCTAAATAAATAGATCTTAAACAAAAAAAAAAGACGGGGGCCTGGGTGGCTCAGTCATTTAAGGGTCTGCCTTGGGCTCAGGTCATGATCTCAGGGTCCTTGGATTGAGCCCCACATGGAGCTCCCTGCTCAGCGGGGAGCCTGCTTCTCCCTCTCTCTTTGTCATTCTCCCTTTGTGCTCTCTGGCTCTCTCTATCTCTCTGTCAAATAAATAAAATATTTTTAAAAAGAAGACAAATAACTATTTTTTAAATTTTTATTTATTTATTTAAGAGCAGCGGAAGTAGAGGGAGAGGGACAAGCAGATTCTGTGCTGGCATGGAACCTAACTAGGGCCTCTATCTCTTGATCCTAAGATCACAACCCCAGCCAAAACCAAAAGTAGGCTACTCAACCAACTGAGCCACCTGGGTATCCCCAAATAACTCAATTTAAAAATAGACAAGAGAAGAGGTGTCTGGCTGGCTCAGTTGGTGGAGTATGCAATTCTTGATCTCAGGGTTGTGAGTTCGAGTCCCCTGTTAGGTGCAGAGCTTACTGAAAAAAAAAGTGGGGGGATCCAAAAAGACCTTTATCTAAAGAATATGTATTAATGAGAGGCACCTGGCTGGCTCAGTTGGAGGAGCCAGGGACTCTTGATCTTGTGGTCATGAGTTTGAGTCCCATGTTGGGTTAGAGATTACTTAAAAATAAATAAATGAACTTAAAAAAATAAAGAAGATCTATTAAATGGACAACTAGTACATGAAAAAATACTCAACATCATTAGAAAACACAAATCAAAACCACAATGAGATACCATTCATGCTCACTGGGATGGCTATAAATAATAAGTATTGGTAAGGATGCAGAGAAGCTGGAACGCTCACACATCACTACAGGGGAACGTAAAATGATGCAACAACCGTGAAAACAATTTGTGTTCTTCAAAAAGTTAAATACAGAATCATCATACGATCCAGCAATCTCATTCACAGGTATATGCCCCCAAAGAATTGAAAGCAGGGACACAGATACCTTACACCAATGTTCATAGCAGCATTATTCACAAGAGTCAAAAGGTCAAAACAAGTCAGATGGCTCAATAACCCAAAGTTCCGAATAAACAAAATGTGTTCTATATCTATACACTGGAATATTATTCAGCAATAAAATGTAATGAAACATGCTACATCATTGATGATCTTTGAAAACATCATTCTAGGTGAAAGAAGCTAGTCACAAAGGACCACATATTGTAGGATTGATTCCATTATGTGAACTACCCAGAATGGACAAATCTATAAAGACAGAAATTAGACTTTTGGTTGTCAAAGGCTTGGGGACTTGTGGGGAGGGTGTTGAGAAATAATGGCTAAGGAATATAGGATTTCTTTTTAGGGTTGATGAAAATATACCAAAATAGATATGACGGTTGTACAACTCTGTGAATATAGTAAAAGCCACTGAATTGTACTCTTTGGGTAAATTTTGTGATCTCTGAATCATATTTCAAAAAATCTATTGAAAGAATAAAAACATTGGTAGGGGCCAGAGTCTGGTATCTAATTAGCAGGATCACAACAGGGAGGTCAAAAACCTCTAGGGCCCCCAAGACCAAAGGAATTAGCCCTGCTGGGCAAGAACTGAGGGAATTCTCCAATACTGACTCCAGGAACCTAAGAGCTAAGTGAACTCAAGGGAAGAACCACAGTCTTGGGAGGTTTCTCCAGGTTGTTTTCAGAGACCTGCGTTTGTTCATCTCCTGTGAATATATCCATGTCCAAAGGGGATAAAGTATAGTGATGCAAACTAGAGCTGGCTTCCCTTTCCAGATCCTCTGCTCTTTTCTTCTTCTTCTCTTCCTCTCCTCCTCCTCCTTCTTCTAATTTATTTGACACACAGAGAGAGAGAGAGAGAGAGAGAGAGACAGAGAGAGAGAGAGAGAGAGAGTGCACAAGCAGGGGGAGCAGGGGAGGGAGAAGCAGGCTCCCCACTGAGCAGGGAGCCCAATGCAGGGCTCAATACCAGGACTCTGGGATCATGACCTGAGCCAAAGGCAGATGTCCAACCAACTGAGCCACCTAGGCGCCCTTCCTCTGCTCTTTTCAATGAGAATACATTTATGACAGTCCTTAGCTCCAGCCTGACCTATCTTTTGTTTATTAATAACCACAGGATCACAGAGCTGGAAGATCATCTCATCTTAAAAATGCAGAAACTGAGGGTCCAGAGAAGGAGAGTCACCTGCTTGATCACATAGCCAGTAAATGGCATAGAGGGGACTCAAATCATGGTATAATGCCTTACCCTTAAATCCCCCCTCCTAGTGACTGAATCCCTAATGACTCAGTAATAGCCTAAAGAATAGGGCTCAGGCCAAGGGGAGGAGATGGATGGTAGGAGGGAAAGGGAAAGATGGAGGTGTATGTGGAGGTGGAATGCAGTATATGTGGCAAAGTAGTAGTTGTTACTATGTTGGTTTACATTTTTTTTCTCTTTAAGTTTGATTTCTTTCATGTCAGTCTATTCTAATTAACCATACAGGACTGTGGCCTAGAAGAATTATTGGTTCTTAAAAGTCATTGAAGACTTCAGGCCATTTTAGGAAATGGGTCAGAACAGGAGGAAAGAAATATAAGTATCACTGCTCTAGGAGTCGTCCCCGGCTCCTCCCAGCTCCTGATATTGAGCCCAAGTGGACCAGCTGTGGGCCTTTCTAGCTTGTCCTTACCATGTAATTTCAGGGTTTCTAAATAAACTCCTTAATGGCTGGGAAGTTCCCTCCCTGCCCTTTCGAGTCTCTCTCTTCACCCTGTGCAATTGCCAAGTCTTGTCTGGAGACTTAGAGAGGGAGAAAGAGAGAAAGAAGTGCCTTTTCCTTTTCATAGATTCACACCAGAGATGCCCAGAGCATAGTTCAGAGCTCTTGTTCCCAAGCTTTAATTGCTGGGTCAAAGATGAGAGGTGGCTGAGTAAGGAAAGACTGAAAACCCAGCAGAGCCTTCATAAGTCATCTCCTCCATCCTTCCGCCTCCCCTGCAACTGCTACATAGGATTGCAGCAGTTCTGAGACTTTCTGGTCTCAGACCCCTGTACCTGCTTAAAAATTATTAAAGACCCAAAGTCCTTTTATTTACTCTTAAAGACCCAAAACGCTCTTGTTTATATATATGGGTTTTATCCATTACTATTTAGTGTATCAGAAATTAAAACTGAGGAATTTACAAATATCTGTTCAGTTCATAAATGTGAACATAAGTATTTTTGAGAAAAAATATTTTTCCAAGCAAAAATAGTAAGAGTGAATTATTAATGTCTGGCTTAATAAAAGATTCTCCTATCTGCTTCAACATTCAGTCAATTGCAATATAGTATTTTCGTTGAAGAATATGAAGAAAATCTGCACTCACATGGATATGTTGTTGAAAAAGGAGGGATATTTTAATGTGTTTTTCAGATAACTGTGGTTATCATCTTTAAAAAAATTGATTTTTTTATTTTAGAGAGAGAGGAGAGAAAGCAGATGGAGGGCGCAGAGAGAGAGAGAGAGAGAATCTCAAGCAGACTCGCTACTGAGCACAGAGCATGGAGCACAATGTAGGGCTTGATTTCATGACCCATGAGATCATGACCCGAGTTGAAATCACGAGTCGGACACTTAACCGACTGAGCCACCCAGGTGCTCCTCATTATTATCTTTAATATCACACCAGAATTCAACAACTGTTAGTTTTCTAAAGGCTGAGACTGAAACTATAAAATTTTCATACTCTGTTACATTAAAATCCACTGGTCTATCTTTGCATGTTCTTTTATTTATGCCTGGTTTTATAACATCATGGATTGGTCATTTGGGAAATACAGTTCACTGAGTTATGCAGCTCTTGCAAATACTGACACATTTTATTATTAAATGTCAAAAATACATTTGGCAATATCATCACCTATCTCATCAAAAAGTCTTAAGTTTGGGGAACTGTTAACCAGTGACAGTGGATGCAATTTTCCAAAAATCCTCATATTTGCCCCAAAGCTTGAATTTTATATTTGGAAACAAATACTGGCAGCTGTTTTCCTTCAAATGGCAGAGTCCAAAATATGTCTGCCAAATACACGTCTGAATTACCAAAGTTTATGTCAGTCATACTTTCAAGTAAAAATGATGTTCCATGAAAAAAATGGTTAGTTTAACTTACAACAAAAATAGTTGCATGAATGTTTTTCCTTAAGACAACCAATGTTCAGCAGAAGTGTTCTATGTATACTTCCCATTTCCTCACACAGAATATTAAAAATAGGGGTGCCTGGGTGGCTCAGTTGGTTAACAGCAACTGCCCTCGGCTTGGGTTGTGGTCCCAGGGTCCTGGGATCGAGCCCCACATCAGGCTCCTTGCTTAGCAGGGGGCCTGCTTCTCCCTCTCCCTCTACCTGCTACTCTGCCTGCTTGTGCTCTCTCTCTCTGTCAAATAAATAAATAAAAATTCTTTAAAAAAAAGAATATTAAAGATATATGTACTCAAAGGCTTAGATTTAATGAATAAAATTAACCTTTATAGTTTCATTAGAACAGTTTTATTTTTTTAAACTTTCTAAAAATTTTATTTATTTATTTTTGAGAGAGAGAGCGAGCACAATTTCATTGGGCAAAGGGAGAAGCAGACCCCTGTTGAACAGGGAGCTGGATGTGGGACCCGGGATCTCAGGACCCAGGGATCATGACCTGAGCTGAAGCTGGCACTTAACTGACTGAGCCACCCAGAAGTCCATTGTTAGGACATTAAAAAAATATATTTATTTATTTTAGGGAGGGAGAGAGAGCAGGAGTGGGGGGAAGGAGCAGAGGGAGAGGGACAAGCAGACTCTGTGCTGAGTGTGGAGTCCTATGTGGGACTTGATCCCACAACTCTGAGATCACGAACCCAGAAACCAAGAGTCTAACACTCAACTGACTGAGCCACCCACATGCCCCCCATTAAGGACATTTTAAAAAAGATTTTATTTATTTATTTTAGAAAGAGAGAAGAGAGAGAGAGAGCATGTAGGAGCCAAGGGAGGGGAAGAGGGAGAGAGAGAAGCACAGTCTTCTCTGAGACCTGAGCCCTAAGCCAGCTGGATCCCATGACTCTGAAATCACCACGTGAGACAAAATGAAGAGTTGGAAGCTCAACCAACTGAGCAACCCAGGTGCCCCTTAAGTGAAACTTTTCTATTATTTCTCTGTTGAGAGCTTAGCAGTTGGATTTTGCAGATCTGGGTGAGAAATCCATCTCCCACTTTCCACATGTACAACTTTTTTTTTTTTTTTTTAAAGTAGGCTCCATGCTCAGTGTGGAGCCCAATGAAGGCCTTGAACTAAGGACTTTGAGATCAGGATCTGAGTGGAGATCAAGATTCAGATGCTTAACCAACTGAGCCCCTCAGCTGCCCCTATAGGTCCCATTTTTGCAACAGTATTTGCTCACTTCTTGTCTCTTTGTCATATTTTGGTAATTCCTGCAATATTTCAAACTTTTCCATTATTATATTTGCTATGGTGATCAGTAATCAGTGATTTTTTGGTGTTGCTATTGTAATTGTTTTGGGGTGCCATGCATGAACTGTTCCACATAGGGCAAACTTAGTAAATGTGTGTGTTCTGACTGCTTCACCCACCACCTGTTCCCCCATTTCTCTCCCTCTCCTCGGGCCTTCTTAATCCCTGAAACACAACAATATTGACATTAGACTGATTCATAACCATACAGAGGCCTCTAAGTGTTCAAATGAAAGGAAAAATGGCATGTCTCTCACTTTAAATCAAAAGCTAGAAATGATTAGGCTTAGTGAGGAAGGCATGTTAAAAATCANCATGCATGAACTGTTCCACATAGGGCAAACTTAGTAAATGTGTGTGTTCTGACTGCTTCACCCACCACCTGTTCCCCCATTTCTCTCCCTCTCCTCGGGCCTTCTTAATCCCTGAAACACAACAATATTGACATTAGACTGATTCATAACCATACAGAGGCCTCTAAGTGTTCAAATGAAAGGAAAAATGGCATGTCTCTCACTTTAAATCAAAAGCTAGAAATGATTAGGCTTAATGAGGAAGGCATGTTAAAAATCAAAACAGGCAAAGTAAATTGAAAACCTTCTGTAAGGGATTCACCATTCTAGATGCCATTAAGAATGTTCGGGATTTTTGGGGCGCCTGGGTGGCTCAGTGGGTTAAAGCCGCTGCCTTCGGCTCAGGTCATGATCCCAGGGTCCTGGGATCGAGGCCCGCATCGGGCTCTCTGCTCGGCAGGGAGCCTGCTTCCTTCTCTCTCTGCCTGCCTCTCTGCCTACTTGTAATCTCTCTCTCTGTGTCAAATGAATAAATTAAAAAAAAAAATCTTTAAAAAAAAAAGAATGTTCGGGATTTTTAACTACCAACATTAGCAGGAGTTTGGAAAAACTGATTTCAACCCTCATGGATGACTTTGAGGGGCTTCAGACTTCAGTGGAGGAAGTAACTGTAGATGTGATGGCAATAGCAAGAGGAACAGAATTAGAAGTGGAGCCTGAAGATGTGACTGAATTGCCACAATTTCATGGTAAAACATGAACTGATGAGAACTTGCTTCTTATGGATGAGCAAAGAAAGCAGTTTCTTAAGATGGAATCTACTCCTGGGGTGCCTGGGTGGCTCAGTTGTTAAGTGTTTGCCTTTGGCTCAGGTCATGATCCCAGGGTCTTGAGATGGAGCCCTGAGTCCAGCTCCCTGCTCAGCAGGGAGTCTGCTTCTCCTTCTGCCCCTCACCCTGGTCGTGATTTCTCTCTCAAATAAATAAAATCTTAAAAAAAAAATAATCTACTCCCAATGAAGATGTTGTGAAGATTGTTGCAATGATAATGAAGGATTAAGAATATTATATAAACTTAGTTGATAAAGCAGCAGAAAGGTTTGAAAGAATTGACTCCAGGTTTTTTTTTAAGATATCATTAAAAAAAAGATAGCATTTTAAAGTAATCTCTCCACCCAACAAGGGACTTGAAATCACAAGTGTCTCATACTCTACTGAGCCAGCCAGGCACCCCAGGATTAACTCCAATTTTGAAAGAAGCTCTACTGTGGGTAAAATGCTGTCAAACAGCATTACATGCTACAGGAAATTTTTCATGAAAAGAAGAGTCCTTTAATGAGGCAAACTTCATTGTTGTCTTATTTTAAGAAATGGCCACATCAACTCCAATCTTCAGCAACCACCACCCTGATCAGTCAGAAGACATCAACATCGAGGCAAGACCCTCCAAAAAGATGATGACTTGCTAAAAGCTCAGATGATGGTTAGCATTTTATAGTTGCACCACGACTTATTTAACCACTTATTGATGGACAAGCAAGGTTTCAGTGAACTCATGTGTGAGTGTGGAACTCTGTGCCAATTCCCCCAGAACTAGAGGTGGATTTTGCTAGAACAAAGGGTGAAAACATTTAAAAATGTGAAGGCAACTCCAAACTGATTTCCCTAAAGATTTTATCAATTTACACTCCTGCTAATGGCATATGAGAGTACAAGAAACTTGTGAGAATAATTGTTGGGAATGAGATGATCAGGCTCTGAATAGTGGTCTCAACAGTGCTTTTGAGGGTTTAAAAAATTTTTTGAGTCCTTTAGTTACTTTCTAGGAATTCTAATATTTACATGAAATCTCTAGTACACAGAACAGTATTGCTGCTTTCTTTGGACACTCTCTTATGGTTCTATCTTGGTTAAAAACTCTGCCAGCTTACGGGCAGAGGCACTGGGACAGACTAGGGCTTTAACTAAATCCCAGAGGCCACTGACAGGTTTGCCCATTCCTGAGGCTTTTGTCCTACATAACTCTTGAAATGGTGAAGCAATCCTTTTCAAATGACAAAACTTTTTCATCTACTAGATCTATGCTGGAGAAGTCCAACCCTGGCTGTTTTTTTCTTCCTTGTCACCAGTGGTGCCAATGCCAGGGTTCAAGAGGTCCCTCTAGGTAAAAAGTTTCAGAATAGAGTCTTAACCACAGTTTTTCTCATAGCTTCTATGAGCTTATACCAGACTCATGTTTCAACTAGACTGTCTATAGGTGTCCTCTTAGAGCCACAGCAAACACTGTGTCACTTCCTTGGGGAAAAACATCTGGGAGGTGGCACTGATCACCTGCCCTGCAGGTGAACGCCATGCTGCGTCTCTTGGTTTATAGGCCTGCCTTGAAGAGCAAGGGGTGTGGTAAACAAAGTTGAGTTCAAACACTCCACAAGAGTCTCTAAGAACAATCCTCAGAGTGACTCAGTTCTCACTTATAAGCCAAAATTGCTCTTTGAGTTGGAATCCTGGGCTTGTTCTCTCCTCACTTTGGTAAGCAATGATGTACTTCTGATTCTTACAGGAAACATCAGAGGGTGAAGGATGGAAACATCACCCTAGAGACTTTTGCAGGAGGTATTGACCCTAATGCCCAGTCCACCAGTTTCTTCTTTATTAAAGGGGAGTCTGAGACCTAGAGGACTCCTTAAGGGTCCTTCTGATTCAAAAGTACTCATTCACTATGAGCCAGACCACCTGGAAGATAAGCTGTGTCTTGCTGTGGGGTTTCCTATTTAACTATTGTCTCATCAGGAAAAGTGCTCAGAAAATGAGATACTAAACTTTCACCAGTCCTGGGACCTTCTAGAGTCTCTGGCAGAATGCCCTGGTAGCTCTTGAGGAGAGCTCTAGAGGAGGTAGGTGTGGCTGTCTAAGTTGCAGAGTGTAAGAGGACATAAGGAAACAGGATGTTTGCAGTATTCAGGTTTCCCACATCTACAGAATAGGAGAGGTACATGGTAAAGTTGTGGGTTTCTTCAAAATATCTATTGATTGCACATGGTAAAGTTCTGGGTTTCTTCAAAATATCTATTGATTGTAGGCTCTTAGAACCCTGTTCTTGTCAATGAGCTTATACGACTGTGGATCAAGGTATCTGGGCTGATGGCCTATACACTTGCTGATACTTATTCATCAGTGTGATTCTTGGGCCTCCCTTTGAATTACTACTGAGGGGTGGAGGAAAGCACATTTTCAGTATGCATCTTTCTGTGGAGGCAATACCCAAAATGTATTCACCGAGGACTCACTTGGGAGAAAAATGGCTTAATCTTCATTGGTAACCACATGATCTTTCTGGAGAGAGATGTTTTCTTTTATGAAAACCAAAGCTACAACTTGATGTCTTTTGAAAATTTGTTTCCAGGGGTGCCTGGGTGGCTCAGTCAGTTGAGCATCTGCCTTCGGCTCAGGTTGTGATCCTAGGGTCCTGGGAGCACTGGACTCCCTGCTCAGTGGAGAGTCTGCTTCTCCCTCTCCCTCTGCCTCTCCTTACTGCTCGCGTTCTCTTTCTCTCTCAAAAATAAATAAAATCTTCAAAAAAAGTTGTTTCTAGTTACATATACATAATAAAGATATTTATCTGTGTTTCTGTTGAGTATGTTTCTCTTGGGGGTTACCATATAATATTGCACATGTCTAAGTTCTTCCATTGCAGGGGCACCTGGTTGGCCCAGTTGTTAAGCACCTGCCTTCGACTCTGGTCATGATCCCAGGGGTCCTGAGGTCGAGCCCTGCATTGGGCTCCCTGCTCCATGGGGAGCCTGTTTCTCCCTCTCCCACTCCCCCTGCTTATGTTCCCTCTCTTGATGTCTCTCTATCTCTGTCAAATAGATAAATAAAATATTAAAAAAGAAAAAAGAAGTTCTTCCCATAGCAGTCTGAAACCAAACATACAAGGTGAACCCATTATCATTTTCTTCCTTTCTTTCTTTCTTTTTTTTATCATTTTCTTTACCTGAAAAAGAAAAAGAATTGTTCCTGCTTAATTTCCCCAATCCTGACAATAAGTATCCCATTTGATCAATCCTCTGATTTTATACCTATGTTGATTTTTTCTTACAACCTTTATTACATTTTTTTCTGATCACCAGAGTAATATATTACTTATAGAAAAATTAGAAACATAAATAGATATATAGATAAATAGATAGATTAATAAACCCACTATCCCCCCATCCATTGATAATCTATCTCTGTCTGATGTTTCTTACTTTTTTTGTTTTTAAACAGTTAACTGACTGAGCCACCCAGGTAACCCGCAAAGGAATAAGCATTTTAAAAAATAAACTTTCACAAGAAAGTAGGATCTTTTTTTTTTTTTTTTTTTTTTTTTAAAGATTTTATTTATTCATTTGACACAGAGAGAGAGATTACAAGTAGGCAGAGAGGCAGGCAGAGAGAGAGGAGAGAGGAGGAAGCAGGCTCCCTGCTGAGCAGAGAGCCCGACGCGGGCCTCGATCCCAGGACCCTGGGATCATGACCTGAGCCGAAGGCAGCGGCTTTAACCCACTGAGCCACCCAGGCGCCCAAGAAAGTAGGATCTTAAAAGTTCCCAACACAAGAAGAAAAATTTGTAACTATGTAAGGTAATGTATGTTAATTAAACTTATTGTGGCAATCGTTTTGCAATAACAAATCAAACTTAAGGTTGTATACTTTAAATTAATACAGTGTTATAGATAAATTTTATCTCAACAAAACTGAAAAAAATCAAAATAAAACAATTTAAATTTTAGAATAGTTTTAGATTTAAACTTTTGGGGGAGGGTGGAGGGAGAGAGAATCTTAAGCAGGCTCCGTGCTCAGCACAGAGCCCAACGCAGGGCTCGATATCACAACCCTGAGATCATGACCTGAGCAGAAATCAAGAGTTGGATGCTTAACTGACTGAGCTACCAAGCCGTGCCGTAGAATAGTTTTAGATTTAAAGAAAAGTTGGGAAGATAGTACAGTTTCCACACAGCCCATATCCAATTTCTTCTTTTACTAATATCTTACATTAGCGTGGTACATGTGTCACAATTAATAAAAAACATTGACATATTGTTATCTAACTGATACATTATTACTGAGATCCACATTTTATTCAAATTTACTTCAAGTTTACCTCATCTCCTTTTTCTGTTCCAGTATTCCATCCAGGAAAACACATTACATTTCATCATCATGTCTCTTTGGGCTCCTCTTGACTGTGACAGTTTCTCAGCCTTTTCCTGCATGTAATATCGAGGGTATATACTATCAATATGAGTTATCACTGTTGATGTTAATCCTGATAACCTGGCTGAGGTAGTTTGTCAGGTTTCTCCAGTATCAAGTTACTCTTCCCCCTCCCCTTTCCATATTTTACTCTTTGGAAGGATATCACTATGCTTGGACAGCGCAAACTTAAGGAGAGGGGACGTCACCTCCTTAAGGGCAGGGTTTCTACATAAATTTGAAATTCTTCTGCTTGGAAGACTTACCTATTTTCCCCATTTATTTATGTATTCAAGCATTTATTTATAGCCATATGGATTCAAGGATATTTATTTTATACTTTGGGCCATATTTCAATACAATTTATTTGTTTCGGCTTTGGCCATTGGGAGCTCTTTCAGTTAGGTCCTAATATTTCTCTCAGATGTCCTCGTGTGTGTGTGTGTGTGCGCGCTTGTGTGCACGCATGCACACATGCATGTGTACATGTTTACTATTTTATTACTTTCTGGCCCTATAAGATGCTCCAGGCTCATCTTGTATATTTTCTGCCCCAATTCTAGACTCAGCCATTTCTGCAAGGAGCCATGGTTCCTCTTAGTGGAGAATGTTATTCAAAACCAAGATGTGGGTGCAAGGTATGCAAGTTCCTACTGGAATGTCATTTCTAGGTAGTATCATTCAGAATTTTACCAGCCTGAAAGGTCCCTGTGGTTCATCTATTCAACCTTTCCCCCACGCCAATCCCTGGCAGTTGTTGATCTGTTTACCATCTCCACAGTTTTGCCTTTTCCAGAATGTCACATATAAATAGAATCATACAGTATGCAGCCTCTTCAGACTGGCTTCCTTTACTTAGTAATATGCATTTAAAATTCATCTATGTCTTTTCATGGTTTGGTAGCTCATTCTTTTTTATTTCTGAATAGTATTCCATCGTATGGTGAGAACACATTTATTTATTCACTTTTCAAAGGAGACCTTGGTTGTTTCCATGTTTTGGTGATTATGAATAACGCTGCTATGAACAATCATGTGCAGAATTTTATGTGGATATGTTTTCCACTCTGTGGGTAAATACCTAAGAGTGCAACTGCAGATTGTATGGTAAGACTATGTTTAACTTTGTAAGAAACTTTCAAACTCTCTTCCAAAGTGGTTGTGCCATACTAGCAGTGAGCGAGTTTCTATTGTTTTGCATCCTCACCAGCAATGGGTATTTGTCAGATATTTGGATTTTAGCCATTCTAGTAGATGGAAATAAAAACTTAAAGAAAGGATTTTTTAGTCAACTCTGTGCCTAAGGTGGGGTACAAACTCACAACCCTGAGATCAAGAGTCACATGCTCTACAGAGTGAGCCCGTCACACTCCTGTGAAGAAAGGATCTTGATACATAATGCCACATTTCTCCTCAGAAATATTGTATCAGTTTTTCTGGAGCAACTTTTGTTCCTACTCCTTGTTCCCTACATTTAATCAAGTACCAAGTCATGCGAATTCTTTATGATTGCTGACAGTAAATTGTACTCCACCTGATAGTCACTCATCTGATCTGGCTTCATTACCTCACACCTGGACCCAACGCAACAGCAAGACTGCTTATTTCCTAGACACCAGTATTTCCTTATTCTAACAAAACTCATGTAATACAGCCAAAACAAAACAACATGGTAATCATCCCTTAATAATTTTTATCTTGATAACTTGCTTTTCAAGAACTATGGTGGGTGGCCTCTTGAACCAAATTTAAAGCCCTCGGTCCAGTATTTAACATTTCTTTAAACCAAATTACTTTTGAATTCCTGCTTTGATTTCTCTGTATTGACCAAGTTAGTCTTTTCACCATCCTGACATACAATTTGAAGATTTTCACCTCTTTGTCAACATTCCTATGATTTCTTTCCATTTGTAATGCTTTATCGCTTCTATTTCCCTCCGTCATTATCCTAGCTCAAAATGGTCATAATCAACCTTTTCCCTAAATCAACTTACTCCATTTTAACTTCTCTTTTATTTTCTATCTACTCAGTGCTGTAAAATAGTTTGTCATACTGTCTTGAATTTGCCTATTTTCTATTATTCCCTGTGCATTTTATCCACCTAATCATCAACCAATAAGTATATGTATTAGTATAGTTGAAAGGAAGTACATTAACTCTTCTGTGAATTGAGTAAATGTTGGTTGAATGAACAGATGAGAAAACTGCAAAACTTATTTGAAATCAGTTTATTTATTTTAAATACTTAATTCTTATTACACAAAATATATGTTAACTATGGAAAAAACTAAAAAATAAGAGCCTAGAAAATACAAATATTTGAAAAGGAAAAACAATTTTATAAATCTCTGTATAATTCCATTACCCAGAGATAATTGGTATTTTTTAACTGTTTTTTTTTAAGATTTTTTATTTTTATTTATTTTTTATTTTTTTATTTTTTGCCCCAGGGGTACAGGTCTGTGAATCATCAGGCTTACATCTTTCACAGCATTCACCAAGGCACAAACCCTCCCCAATGTCCATAACCCATCCACCCTATCCCTACCCTCCCACCCCCCAGTAACCCTCAGTTTGTTTTGTGAGATTAGGAGTCTTTTATGGCTTGTCTCCTTCCCCATCCCATCTTGTTTCATTATTTTTCCCTCCCTACCCCCCAAGATTTTTTATTTTAAAGAAAGAGTGCACACACGAGTGGGAGGTGGAGCAGAGGGAGATGGAGAGAAAGAATCCTCAAGCAGAGCCCGACATGGGGCTTGATCCTAGGACCCTAAGATCATGACCTGAGCTGAAACCAAGAGTCAGCTGCTTAACTGAATGAGCCACCCGGGCTCCCCTTTTTACTTTTTTTTAAAAAAAGACTTTATTTTTTAAGTAATCTCTGCATCCAACGTGGGGCTCAAACTCACAACCCTAAGATCAAGAGTGGCATGCTCTACCAACTGAGCCAGTCAGGCAACTCTCTCCCTCCCCGAGATGATTACTATTAATCTCAGTTTTACAAGTAACTGACCATACTTTTTCTCTTTTTTCTTTTTAAGATTTTATTTATTTATTTGACAGAGCATGCATACAAGTAGGGGGAGTGACAGGCAGAGGGAGAAGCAGGCTCCCCACTGAGCAGGGAGCCCGATGCAGGGCTCGATCCCAGGACCCTGAGATCATGACCTGAGCTGAAGGCTGACGCTTTACCACCTGAGCCACCCAGGCACTCCCTGACCATACTTTTTCTATGCATGTATGATATTTGATTTGAAGTGATGACAATGTTTTGTAATATGAAGTGCTTCTCAAGTTATGTACCTTTAAAGTATACATTTAAAGGTAAAATGGACAAACTGTCTAGGACTAAGAGCACAGCATCACATACAGAAGTATACCAGTCACCTGAAGTCGACTTGCTGTTTCTGATTCCCAGTTCAGAGATCCTCCCAAAAATCCTACTTCTTCCCGATAACCCTAATGCATATTCTCCTTGACATGTTGTCCTTTAAGTAACAATTCAAGGGTTAAGAGATTCTGACAGAGCCCCAAGGAAGAAGGTGGATATTAATTGTTCCATTGTCTCTCCTTTGTTGAGAACCTGAGTGATTCCACCACAAGAGGTACTTATGTACTTATTAGTTTTAGAAGTTTGGAAAAAAAACTCCAAAAAGCTATTTCTGGCACTAAAGGTGTATAATCAAATGCAGCAACATTACTTACTGACCTCATTCTTTTATTTTTATTTTTTATTTTTTATTTTTTTATTTTTTTTGTGGGAGAGGGGCAGAAGGAGGGAGAGAATCTTTAGCAGGCCCCATGCCCAGCACAGAGCTGGATACAGGGCTTGATCTCACAATCCTTAGATCGTGACCTAAGACCATGACCCAAGCCAAAATCAAGGGTTGGATGCTTAACCGACTGAATCACCTAGGCACCCCTACTGGGCTCATTCTTGTTGGGCAGGCAGTAAGGATAGAACTTTTAGGAGGGAAGCAAACATTTTGTGTATATATACATCCCCTTTTCAGGAAGGGTAAGCACAATAGCAGAAGAAACTCTAGGAAACTTCCTGAATAATTTTCTTAGGCTGTGTGGTGTGGTAGTCTAGCTGCAGGCATAACTCTTTATTTTTTAAAATATGCCCACTTCCTAGATTTTGCTAGACATCTTGCAGTTGTATTCAACTATAGCTCAAATAAGTAGTAGCCTTCGGTTTATGATTTCTCAATTAAATTAATATGTTCCCAGAACTTCCTTGAGGACAGACAGTAGATTAGAAAGCTACACATCTGTAACACTGTTTGTTAAGCACGGGGGAAGGAAACAATCTAAACATACAACACTAAAGACTGGATAAATCAGGGCGCCTGGGTGGCTCAGTGGGTTAAAGCCTCTGCTTTCGGCTCAGGTCATGATCTCAGCGTCCTGGGATCGAGGCCCGCATCGGGCTCTCTGCTCAGTGGGGAGCCTGCTTCCTCCTCTCCTTGTCTCTCTGCCTACTTGTGATCTCTCTNGGGATCGAGGCCCGCATCGGGTTCTCTGCTCAGTGGGGAGCCTGCTTCCTCCTCTCCTTGTCTCTCTGCCTACTTGTGATCTCTCTCTGTGTCAAATAAATAAATAAAATCTTAAAAAAAAAAAAGGCTGGATAAATCATGTAAACAGAATATTATGAAGTGGTAAACAAGAATGACAGAGCTCTTTATATGCTAACAAGAAATATGTCTAGAATAAATCAGGTAAGAAAAGTAAGGTATAGAAGTGTGTATAGCAGTATGTTGCCATTTGTGTTTAAAGAGAAAAAATAGGGGCGCCTGGGTGGCTCAGTCGTTGGGCATCTGCCTTCGGCTCAGGTCATGATCCCAGGGTCCTAGGATCGAGCCCCGCATCAGGCTCCCTGCTCAACGGGAAGCCTGCTTCTCCCTCTCCCACTCCCCCTGCTTGTGTTCCCTCTCTCACTGTGTCTCTTTCTGTCAAATAAATAGATACAATCTTAAAAAAAAAATAAAAATATAAAGAGAAAAAATAAATTGACACATATGAAATTGCTTATATATTTAAACATCTCTAGAAGTCTATTTTCTTTTTCTTTTTCTTTTTTTTGGAGAGACCGAACACATGTGCATGTGTGCACAGGAGTTGGGGGCGGGGAGGAAGAGAGAAGGGTGGGTGGGGAGGGGGAGAGGGAAAGAGAGAATCTTAAGCAGGCTCCATGCCCAGCACAGAGCCTAATGTAGGGCTTGATCCGACAACCCTGAGATTATGACCTGAGCCAAAATCAAGAGTTGGATGCTTAACCAATAGAGCCGTTCAGGTGCCTCTCTAGAAGAGAATTTTTTTTTAAAGATTATTTATTTATTTGATACAGAGAGAGAGATCACAAGTAGGCAGAGAGGCAGGCAGAGAGAGAGGAAGAAGCAGGCTCCCCGCTGAGCAGGGAGCCCCATGTGGGCTTCGATCCCAGGACACTGAGATCATGACCTGAGTCAAAGGCAGAGGCTTTAACCCACTGAGCCACCCAGGCGCCCTAGAAGAGAATATTTTAAAACCTAATAAGATGGTTTGGGCAATTCTTTCTGCCCACAGGTCCTGTCCCCATGCTTTACTAAAACCACCCTAAGTAAGTAAGTAAATAAATAAATAAGACCTAATAAGATGATTTGCTTATGAGAGGGGATCTGAGTATATAATAGACAAAATAAAATGACTCCTTTCATTATATTTTTAAAATTCCTTTTAAAATTTGAACCATGTGAACGTATTAACTATTCAGATTTCTTTTTTTTTTCTTAAGATTTTATTTATTTATTTGACAGAGAGAAACACAGTGAGAGAGGGACACACAAACAGGGGGAATGGGGGGGGAGAAGCAGGCTTCCTGCAGAGCAGGGAGCCCGATATGGGACTCGATCCCAGGACTCTGGGATCATGACCTGAGCCCAAGGCAGACACCCATTGACTGAGCTACCCAGGCTCCCTACTATTCAGGTTTCTTAATGTGAAATTACATGGTCTAACAAATTAACAATATAGTTGGAAAAACCAGAAAATGTTTTAAATTAAGTGTTTCCAGTTGTTATAAGAGAAAGATATTAAATTTGGTGGCAGTCAGGGATAATTCCACCTAGAGTACTAATTAGCAGGTCTATAAGAAAGATAAAATGATTGGATTATTATATCAGTTTATCTGAGTGATGAAGTTCTTCTGCCTTTGAGGGTACCAAGGGATCAATGTGATATAGTGGAAAGAGCATGGGTTTTGAGATCAGGCAGCAATAAATTCAAAGCCTAGCCTTTCCATATAGCGGTCTTATAAGCTTGGGTAAGTTATTTAACCTTTTTGGAGTTTCAACTTCCTTATCAGAAAATGGGTGAAATCTTGATAAGTTTATTATAAAGGTTAAATGACATAACATCCAAGTGCAACATATTTTTTGGTTTACTTCCTTACATAGACAGGCTGAACTGAGATGCACTGACATGCAGAAATTAAATAAATGTCTTTCAAATGCAAGCTGAACATGAAAGAACTACAGCTAAAGTAGTCAAAATAGCTTAAGTCCCTGTATCTAAAATTTCATTTGTCAATCTCACATTTCTTACAAAAAATGAAGATTTTTATTACCTTAGAAGTTTTAAAAATCCTTGGGATATACAGTTTCTCCTTTTGCCTTTTCCTACTATGTCTGAAAGATGGTCAAAAGGAAGAGTGCTTTGAAATACACTACAACTATACCTTAATCAATACTCCTGCTAGTTTTTTGAAAAAAATTTTTTTTCATGTTAATGCTCATTTCTAACAAATACATGTATTTCCTAACAGAGGGATTTTGCTCTCTACTGCTTATTTAGCATTTGAGAAACCAGTGTGTTTTTTTAGTAGCAAATACCATCTTAAGATATCATGTATCAAAACTAACATTACCCAATAAATCACATTAAACTTATTGATATTTTACATTGAATACTTTGTGATTTGATATATTCACTAAATGTATTACTTGATAGTAATTGACTGAATGATTTCTCCATTTTCACTTTTGTAATACCACATGATGTGGTATGTATAGAAATATTAAATTCATGTCTAATACAGTCTCAACAATAGCAGTCACCAAAATCTAGAAGACTGGGAGTTACTAAATCCTAAAATGATTATTCAGGTGTTATCAAACTCCTGGCAACAAGTGTCTCAGGTAAAGATCCAGATGAAACAAAGATTATTGCTCAATCATATTTTCCTGGCTATACTCAGGGTTGATTGCTAGGCACTGAGTAAAGAGTGTATAGTTCTCTTGCAAATATATTGGGAAAAATGCATATGTCCAAATTTCCTTTCTCCCTGTTCTTGAGATTCATTACATTTGTTCAAAGAATGTAATGAGTTTGTTCAGGGAGTTGCATCAGAAATTATTTTTGTATTAATGGTAGGAATGACAAGCAGTTCCTTTGTAATGCTGTACCAGTCAATACCTGTTTTTGCCTAGGGATGTATCCATACCAATTCTGGATAATCCAGCTTTGAAGTGGGTTGGGCAGAGCTGGGTTTCTTTCAGTGGTGCTATTAGTTTGGGTTGTGACCTCGTCACACATGTCTTCAAAATTTAGGGCGCCTGGGTGGCTCAGTGGGTTAAAGCCTCTGCTTTCGGCTCAGGTCATGATCTCAGGGTCCTGGGATCGAGGCCCGCATTGGGCTCCCTGTTCAGCGGGGAGCCTGCTTCCTCCTCTCTCTCTCTCTGCCTGCCTCTTTGCCTCCTTGTGATCTCTCTCCCTCTGTGAAATAAATAAAAAAAATCTTAAAAAAAAATTTAAACAGCACTGAGGATACAGGCTAATTAAGTTGCATAGATTCTAACTGAAGACAGTACACAGGGCATTTATATCAAAATAGTTCTGTAGAAAAGGTACAAGAATTTTTTCCATTTCCTACAACTTATTATCTGGAAAAACATTCACCTAACATATTCTGCCTATAGAAAAGACTCCTTTGGGCACCTGGGTGGCTCAGTGGGTTAAAGCCTCTGCCTTCAGCTCAGGTCATGATCTCAGGGTCCTGGGATTGAGGCCAGCATCGGGCTCCAAGCTCAGTGGGGAGCCTGCTTCCTCCTCTCTCTCTGCCTGCCTCTCTGCCTACTTGTGATCTTGCTCTCTGTCAAGTAAATAAAAAAAAAAATCTTANCCTCCTCTCTCTCTGCCTGCCTCTCTGCCTACCTGTGATCTTGCTCTCTGTCAAGTAAATAAAAAAAAAAATCTTAAAAAAAAAGACTCCTTTTTTTTTGGTATGTGAAATGCCAAAATTAGAAATTACCATGCCAAAGAAATGTTCACAATCTTCAAAATGCTTTTAAACTTGGTAGAATCATATTTTTAAAATTGTTTTTATATTCCATATTTATTCATTTTAGAGAGTGGGGGAGGGGCAGAAGAAGAATGAGAGAGAGAATCTCAAGCAGACTCTAGGCTGAGCGGGAGCCTGACCCCGGGTGGATCTCACCACCGATGAGATCATGACCTGAACCAAAATCACCTATTGGTGGCCTAACCGACTGAGCCACCCAGGTGCTCCAAAATCGTTATAGTCTTTACAGAATTTTCAGATTACAGTTCGAGGTAGGTGAAATATTAAAAATTGCACAGTCAAGATATACAAAGACCTTTGTTAGAGTTGCAAGAGAGGAGATGTGCCAAATCTTTTGCTTTTAGCCAACCTAAGTCACAGGCACATAAGCCTGGGTCAAAGGACATTTGCCATACAAACCTCACCAAACGCCTTTCTGGTGATCTTTGATCATAGGATTAGTTGAAGCATGAGTATTTTAAAGCCCCTCTTTATTGACAAAGGAGACGGAGGGATAGAGATAGGGATAATAGAAGCAGAGACAGATCCTTAGAAGCGGGAAAGACAACTCTGCACGCGCCCCCCCCGCCTCCCCCCACCCC
>LNAC01000164.1:1414375-1502144 GCA_002007465.1 Ailurus styani | reverse complement strand
CTCCCCCCACCCCCCGCCCCAGCTCTCGCCTCCCGCCTTAGCTAGCTTGTTTTGTGTCACCGAGATATGATAAGAATTAGTTTGGTTGGCAGGACCCAGGGGCTGGTGGAAGACTCCTGAAGGAAGAGTAACTAATAAAAATGAGTCTTCAAGTTTGGCACTTTGCTCACCGCCTTATGTTAGTTATCTAATATATTCATAACAACAACGCAAGGAGGAACATGCTGAAATTAACCCCATTTTACAGATGAACGAACCGAAAGTCACAGAGATTCAGCACAAAACGCCCGTAAGTCACACAGCAAGTAAGTGGCGGCACCAGAATTCGTAACCGCTCCAGAGCCCGCACTCCTAACACCGCTTTCAGCCCTACGGTCTGATTTCCTCGAGCTGTTCGTGGCCTTCCCACCTTCCTCGGCGGGACAGTTCCCAGTACTGAGGCATGGCGCTGTCCAGCCCTCAGGTCCGCCGCCTTCCACCAGCAAGAGAACGCGGCCCCGCGGGGCCATCCCGGCGGCAGGTTGCAGAACTGCCGCGCCCAGCCACGTCCCGGCACGCGGGCCGGCCGAATCGCCTCGGGGCGGCCACAGCCCAAGCAGCCCCCCTGGTCCCCTCAGCCTCGCGCGCCGGGCTCCACCGGGAAAGGCTGGAGGCGCCGAGCAAGAACAGCCCTGCCTCCTCGCCCGTCCCAGCCCCCTACACCCGCCCAAAGAGCCAGAGGCATAGGTTACACAATCTCACCTGTCCCAGAGGTGGCGACCGCTCTAGTGACTGACGCTCCCCTGCTCCAACCAGGGGCTGTCAGGAAGGTGGAGACTAGCCGAGACTGATTGCTTCTTTCCTCCAATCCCCATGCAGCAACTCTCCGGCCGCAGCCTCCGCGTCTGGGGGAGAGCGACAGGTGGGAGCTTCGTAACCTCCGTGCCTCTTGCATCCTTGACAGATAAGCCCCACCAAAGTCCGGGTGAATTCTCCTCCAGATCTTACCAATTCTTGCGGGTCGTCACCTCTGCCATCATTTTAATCAGAACTGGAAATTCCCCAACCCTTTCCCGTCACCTCAGATGGGGGCGGGATGAATGGTACTACTGCGGGCCAATTGTACCACGCGACGTCCTGTGACAAAGTGATCGACACTTGATGGCGCCAATGAAGCCTCCCATTGTCTGGGGTCACTATGAGTGACCACAAGGCGAACTAATCCACTTTAAGGTCGTGACGCGATAGTAAGAGAGGTTGACCAATAGCCGGTAGAAAGAGACCGGAAGTCGGCGCGTGAGGACTAGGAGGCGGGTGTTCGCAACCGCCTAGGCCTGCGCGGGTCAACTCAGCTTGGGGGCCGCGAGCCAGCAAGCGGCGCGTGACGAAGAGCCTGAGCGACGGGTCACCTTGGCCAATGATCTGCAGCCGCTGGGGAACTGCAGCCAGTGGCGAGTGTGGGGGGCGGGAGGCAGCAGGTTAGGCAGTGAGAAGTTAGTGGCGCTGCTGGGACTGGGGGAAGGAGAAGCTTCTTCCTCCTGCTGTTCCTCTCGTTCCCGGGATCGGCGGCGGCGGTGGCTGCGAGTGACTCGGCAGCGTCTCCGGCTCCGCGTGCGAACCATGCTGACCGATGGCGGAGGCGGCGGCACCTCCTTTGAGGAGGACCTGGACTCGGTGGCTCCGCGATCCGCCCCAGCCGGGGCCTCGGAGCCGCCTCCGCCGGGAGGGGTCGGGCTGGGGATTCGCACCGTGAGACTCTTTGGGGAGGCCGGGCCCGCGCCGGGAGTCGGTGGCGGCGGCAGCAGTGCGGCCGGAGGGGACGCGGCGCTGGATTTCAAGTTGGCGGCTGCGGTGCTGAGGACCGGGGGTGGAGGTGGTGCCTCTGGCAGCGACGAGGACGAGGTGTCCGAGGTACGCTTCCAGGACCCCCGCCTCCCATACAGTGTGAGGCATGGATTCTCTCTGGGCCGGCACAGGGCCCGGGCCGTCCTCTGGCTCCCCGGGCGGAGCCGTTCTCTGACAGCGATCGGCTCCATGGCGGCAGTGGCAGCGGTGCGGGCCTAGTGCGCCCTCAGCTTACTCTTCAGCCGGCTGCTCGAGCCGGACCGGTTCGCGTCACTCTCCGTAGACCCACAATGGGGAGTCCTTTGGTCTCTAAGCTTCGCGCGGGAACAAGGACTCCTCTGGCTACCTCCCGCCCACCCCGCTTTGGAGATGGGGGGCGGGGTCTTGCCAGAGTCCCTGCCCTTGGTACTGAGAGAGCGAGCGAGACCTGGAGAGGGAGGGAGGGAGACAAGAGACCGAGCTTGCTAGCTGAAAGAGCATTTCCACTATATGCCTGTCCCCAAAGTTGAGTTGTCTGTCATTTCTTTGTCCTGTGCCTTACCTGTGTATGAAAGAAGTGTTCTTAGTCTCCTTTTTAGGAATCTAAACTAATCTCCTTTTAGTTTGAGACAGGTCAGTATGAAGGAGCTCTCTGCTTTTACCCTGAGAAAGCACGTGAGTCTTGCACCTGGGACCTTTTGTGAAGTTATGCAGGAAAAGGAAATTCCAGTGCATCTTTGAACTTCAGAATAGCTGGATAGCTGAAGTCTGTGGTTTTTTAGGCTTGCAGAAAGTGAAACGCTGAACAGCCTTTGCAGTAATTAGTGATCAGATCCTTCATTTCTTGTAACTCTTTAACTCTTAACTGTGCCTTTTTAGGCCTGAGCAACCTGGGGTGGAAGGCATCGTCATCTTTTGGGCCCTAGGGAATAGGGAGATGTATTATATACGTACTTTTACCTCTTGACCATGGCTTGGATAGTACTGTTTCTTGAGGGCTATTGTTCTAAGTGCCCAGAGTATTCTATTTTGGTTCTAAGGTGCCTCGTTCATTCCCCTATGACCAATTATTTTAGCCTCTGATCTTGCTGTTAAAGTACAGAGATTTCTCTGTGTACAACTATCCTGGCTGTTGTATTTGAAAGGAATAAGAAACTATTTGTGGGTTGCAGAATACAGTTAGTGCATTGTCTTACCATTCTACATTGTCTTACCATGTCTGAACAGGGGTTCATTTAGATTTAAAACGTTAGTACATTTTCACTCCAACATTTTGCTTTGGGAAAAATAGTGTGTGGGATGTAAGGAAGCTAGTCCCTTAAATGTCTGTATCTTCGAATTTCACTTTAAGAGAATTAACTTCTAAGTCAAAGTGGGACAGGATTTTATTGGAGTAGGCAGTTATGGGGAGAGTCTCTGGAGCACCTCCACTCTTGTGCTTATGGAAGACTTTTTTCATTGTTTAAGTGAAAATGGATGAGAGAGGAACCTAAAACACATGAACTTTTTACCTACAAAATAAAGTGGGAATACCTTTAGGTTTTAAACATTAGTCTTTTTTTTTTTTTTTTTTAACTTGTAAGAGAAACTGAAAGGGTTTGCTTTTGTCTAAAAGTAATGTCCTTGATTTTCTGGACAATTTTTACATAATTATCGTAGGTAAAGTGAAAGATCACTAATGCACTTTTACATAAATAGTATTCTTGATTTTTTTCAGAGGTAGAGTGTTAGTGAGCCTCCAAAGGCATAAATTTCTAACTCCTTCGGCTCACGTGTTATATCTGGGAAATGAGCTTTTGAAGTAACCATTTCTGTGAGGCTTGTATACACACACACACAGTCTCTCTCTCTCTCTCTCTCTCTCTCTCTTTCTCTAGCGTATGTATTTCATTTGGATTCCCCATACCATGTGATTAAAGCTGTGAGCAGAATCACACCTTTTTGTTTTTTTGATGGTAATTGTGGAAGTTATTTATTGATGATTCTTGTACCCATTTAGGCTAGTGGTAGAACTCCTTAGTTTTGTTACTTAAGTTTTCTGTGCCTAAAAAGGATTTAGGTATGAAGTGTATATGGGTGGGCCTCATTTTTGGAATGATTGTGTCTGGGATACCCAGAGACTTTATCATAGTCTAAGATGTTGCTCAGAGTGCATGTAGATTCTTTCTTAACCTGTAGAAAAAGGAAATTTTGTTTTTATGTCTTCTTTCTCCCATATCACACAGAGAGAGGAATTTCTGGAGTATCTAGTCTTTACAGTATGTGTGGTAGAGTATAGTCTGTGTGTTTGTGACTGAAATGACCTGTTTTGCCCAAGCAGATTTCTTCCTTTTTTTCTCTTCTCTGTGAAAGTATTAGATCTCTTTTCCCATACCATTGCCTTTGAATTTCCAGTATGAAGAGATCGTAATGTTGTTCGAAAAATACTCACCCAATTGGCATTTGAGGAATAATACTAGAATCTTTATTTTTGTCTTCCCTCGATGTTTTACAACCAAGTATTTAGACTTTAGACATCCAAAAAGATAATGAGTTATTTTATAGTTTGAGAGCAAAATTTGTCTTATTCTCCAAATGGGGCAGGACTCTTGTGAGAAGTAAGTAAGAAGTGGAGCCTAGTTTATTTGCTCTAGAATTAGTTGAAGTCTATATATTTGGTGTACAGAGGCATAGATACTCTAAGGACCTCTTTTTTTCATTATGAGAGCCAATAGCTAATTAAAAACAAGCTATTTTCCTTTGCTGCCTAAGTCAAAAGACCTTTTAGTTTAAGGAATGGGCTTGGGTCTTTTTGTAAATTTTTTATTAGAATTATAGTAGCTTAGAGAATGCCACCATTTAGGATCTTTGGTTCTTGTTGTTTTAAACATTGGTAAATATTTGTTTTGTATTTCTTCAGGCATAGCAAGATTGTTCCTTAGCCATCCAAGGCCTTGAATAGAAATCAGAACTCGCATTGGATCCTATTGAAATGTACTATTGTTTAGAATAGAGATCGGGTTGAAAATTCTTTAAAAAAACAATTTTTAAATGTTGATTTTTAGATTTGTAGTCTTTTTTAAGCAGGTAAAAAAGAAGAAAATAACCTAAAGGAAAGACTTTTGTGAGGTTTATGACTTAATTTTTCTGTCATAAGAATATATGCATATGTATGCATGATATTCTCCTTCTAACTTTTTTCTTTTTTTTTTTTTAAGATTTTATTTCTTTATTTGACAGAGAGAGAGAGAGATCACAAGTAGGCAGAGAGGCAGAGAGAGAGGAGGAAGCAGGCTCCCTGCTGAGCAGAGACCCCGATATGGGCCTTGATCCCAGGACCCTGAGATCATGACCTGAGCTGAAAGCAGAGGCTTTAACCCACTGAGCCACCCAGGCGCCCTAACTTTTTGTTTTCAAGATGTTATTTATTTATTTGAGAGAGCCAAGAGGGTGAGAGAGACAGGGAGAGAGGGAGCCCGAGCTGGGGGTGGGAAGGGTGATGGGGGCAGAGGGAGAGGGAGAAGCAGGCTCTGTGAGGAGCAGGGAGCCCGACGAGGGGCTCAGTCCCAGGACCCCAGGATCATGACCTGAGTGGAAGGCAGGTGCTCAACCAACTGAGCCACCCAGTTGCCCCCTCCTTTTAAAATTGTAAAAGTCATATACTCTCATGTTGAAAAATTCAACACTGTAGCTATTAGATATAAGGTGCAAAGTAAAAGTCCTTTCACTCCCACTGACCCCTTCAAATCCCATTCTTCAGTGATAGTATTACAGGACTTTTTGGAAATTTTCTAGGCCTATATAAGCTTATGTGTGTGTGTGTATTTGTTTATATACAGACACTTTAAAGACAGATACCCAATTAGACAGCATAGGTTTATATCATATTGAGGTTTTTTTCTTATCTTGAGGTAGGTGCCTTATTTATAATTAGATAGAACCACACAAACACTGTATATAGCAATTTATATAAAATTATAGCAAAAACTTTGTAGGGATTTTTTTTCCCTTTGAAAATTATTTTTAGAGGCAAAAGTACAGCCATACAGAATTTCTATTTTGATTTTCTCTAATTGAAGAGATGTATCATTTGCTTTAGAGTTACTTGTAATCTATAATCTAGAACAAGGTTTCACAACAGCAACGTATCGACCTTGTAGTCCAGATAATTCTTGTTGTTAGAGGCTGTCCTGTGCATTAACAACATCCCCAGCCTTTACCCACTAGATGCCAGTAGAACCCATCCAGTTGTGAGAGTCATAAATGTCTTTAGACATTGCTAAATGTCTCCTGGGGAAACCTCACCCCTGGTTGAGAACCACTGGTCTAGAGTCCATTCTTATCAGCAGGGATGGCAATTTTGTCATGAATACTCTGTATTCAAACTTTAGGTAAACAAGGTGAGTCACTGCTTTTAATAGCATTTCAGGGCTTATGCTCATAACCTGGACAAGAGATATTGTAGGAGGGTACTGAAAGGTTTAATGCTGTAAATTTTCTGTGGTAAGTTTATCATTTGAGTAACTTTCACTTAAAATACTATATTATTTTTGAAAAATTCACTTATTGTCCATGAAAATAAATTTCTTTTTTTTTTTTAAAGATTTTATTTATTTATTTGACAGAGGGAGAGAGACAGCGAGAGAGGGAAGACAAGCAGGGGGAGTGGGAGATGGAGAAGCAGGCCCCCCACCAAGCAGGGAGCCCAATGTGGGGCTCGATCCCAGGACCCTGGGATCATGACCTGACGCTTAACAACTGAGCCACTCAGGCGCCCCCATGAAAATAAATTTCTAAAAAAACTTTGATGAGGACTTTGTTCAAGGTAGAAAGTGCTTTATTCCATAAGTTATCAATACTAGTGACAAATAGGAAGTACAACTTTGTAAACTAGTGAGCACATTTTGGAGATATTTGGAAATGTTTACAGAAGGAGAAGCTACATGTTATTACTGTAACAATTTGTTATATTGCATGAGTATCAACCTTACACAAATTTCATTCTGTAAAGCCTTAAGACTTTACATATAAAATGATGTATTAATAAGCATGGTTATATGAATGGTGGGTCAAACCAGAGTTGATTAGATTTGAATAGAGGAAAACCTTATTGTGAAACTTGAAGGATGTAAGGTTTTTTAATGGTTATTATTTAGTACATTTCAATAGGTGATTACATGCTTACAATTTATGAGTCACAGTGACATAAAGGCAAATACAGTGAAAAATCTTGAACCAACCCCTCCCAAGTATTCTGCCCTCTACACTTTCAATGTCTTTTTTTTTTCTTTCAGAATTTATGGAAATACAAATATGTATTTTTATTTTCCCTATTACTATATCAAAGATAACGTATTGTATATGTGAGATTTCTAAGTGGTAAATTTGAGAAGGATTTAGACTTTTTCTAATCAGTAATAAAACATGTTAAGAATGAAGCATTGGAGATGAGTTTAAGCACATTCCTTCCTGAGTCTATCTGGTAATAAGGTGAAAATGTACTAGATAACCTCTGAAAACCAATTCTTGCCTGATTCAATGATAGATTAGGTAAATAAAATATTTTGCTTTAAAGAGAAAGCAAAGCAGTTTTTAAAAAGTATTAGTCTTGAATTGGCAAGTAAAAAGAAAGGAAGAGTCTACCTTTTTTAATTTGTTTTTTTTTACCAAATTTACCTTTCTGCATAACCAAAAGTGTAAGAAATAAAATCAGTTCCTTTTTTTACCCATTATAAATTCTTTCTTTTTTTAAAAAAAGATTTTACTTATTTCCCTGAGAGAGAGACAGAGGGAGAGAGAGAGAGAGAACAAGTGAGGGGAGGAGCAGAGGGACAAGCAGACTCCCCCGTGAGCAGGGAGCTCGACGCAGGACTCGATCTCAGGACCTTGATACCATGACCCAAGCTGAAGGCCAGCGCCCAACCAACTGAGCCACCCAGGCACCCTATTTCTTTCCTTTTCTCTTCTTTTCTTTTTTAAGATTATTTATTTGAGAGAGAGAGAGCGTGTGCATGAGCAGGGGAGGGGCAGAGGGACAGAGACAAACAGACTCCCCCCTGAGTGGGAAGTCCAGTGTGGGGCTCCATCCTAGGACCCTGATATCATGACCTGAGCCAAAGGCAGACGCTTAACCGACTGAGCCACCCAGGTGCCCCTATTTCAATATATGTATCTTCTTGGACTTTATTATTTATAGTTTTCTTTTTCTGCTGCTTGTCTATAGAATCATAGAATCTTGGTGATAATCCTATCTCATCTCATTTTTAGGTAACTGCTACTGTTAATTGAATACATATTATGTGCCAGTACCATACTAGATACTTTCCTTATTTGTTTCAACACCTCTTTGAGGTAGATATCTGCATTTTTATAGATGAATAAATGTACGCTCAGGGAAATGATGAATCCATAAAACAAAAAACAAAAAAATTGGTTAAAATGTTACACAGGTAGTAAGCTGTAAAGCTAGGATTTGAATCTAGTGCTGAATCCAGAACCCATGCTTTGCTTCTTCAGATTAAGAAATAGAAGTGGTTTTTGGTTACAAAATACTGTTTCTCCAATAAATGCTTGCTTAGTCCCTGTAGAAGTTTTCAATAAAGTGAAGGGAGAAAAGTAAGGATAATGTAATGAACTTCTTATAATGCTATTTGTCCATCTTTTTTCCCCCCTATTTTGAGATAATGCTCTTCTTACTGTTATGAAATGAATTTTTAAAAATATCCATATTTGACAAAATATCAAATTAGAAACTCCATGTCGGGACCCTGGGCAAAGTTTTCCAAGTCTGGAAACAGTTGAGCTAAGTGACTTGCCCAGGATAACACAGCTAATTTGTAGTAGAAAATAGGTCATCTGTCTCCCATTCTAGTTACCTTACTTGTCCTGCTGACTCTTTCTTTTCTGGTGCATTGTACCAATGAATTTAATTAGTTGCTTAAGACATGCCTGTCTCAAACTAGCACATAATCCATAGTTGACCTTGTTGGAAAAGTTTTATATTATTTAATGAAATTGGTGACTGCTGTGTAGATCAGTATATTAAGAAGGCAATTAAAAGTATAGCATTGAGGGATGCCTGGGTGGCTCAGTGGGTTAAAGCCTCTGCCTTCAGCTCAGGTCATGATCTCGGGGTCCTGGGATCGAGCCCTGCGTCGGGCCCTCCACTCAACAGGGAGTCTGCTTTCCCCCCTCTCCCTGCGTGCCTCTCTGCCTCCTCGTGATCTCTCTCTCTCTGTCAAATAAATAAAAATCTTTAAAAAAATTAAAAATTAAAACAAATTTTTAAAAAAGTATAGCATTGAGACAGAAGGAGTACTATTCTTTTTTTTTTTTTAAGATTTTATTTATTTATTTCACAGAGGGAGAGAGATCACAAGGAGGCAGAGAGGCAGGCAGGTGGGGGGGGGAAGCAGGCTCCCCGCTGAGCAGGGAGCCCGATGCGGGCCTCGATCCCAGGACGCTGAGACCATGACCTGAGCCAAAAGCAGAGGCCCCAACCCACTGAGCCACCCAGGCGCCCGAGACAGAAGGAGTACTATTCTAATATAATTTTGTAATTGAACTTATTTGAAAATTTCATTCATCTTAAACGAGTCAAATATTAAAACTACTGAAAGAGAAAGGCATATACCCAACTTTGCACCTTTGCCAATATGGAAAACGTTGGTTTTGTATATTGTTAAACTCTCAGTAACTTGCAGAAATTAAAGTCTGGGTGCTGTTCTATTGGTAGTTAATGATGGTGTGTAGTTCCTGTGAATGATCATTTGCTTTGTGATGATTGACTGGCTTATCTTTTTCTGGCCAACTTTACATAAGCCAGGAAGAAAGTAAAGTTGTATGTAAAGCTCTGTGTTATTTGCTAGACTGAAAATTAACAGCTGTTTGTCAAAGAGCACATTTGATCTTCCTCCTTTATGTACACTTTTGTTCTCATAAAGTTTTTCCCTTACTTAATGGATGTTTTCAGTAGTAGAAAGGGTGTTTGTTTTTGTTTTTGTTTTTTTTAAATAGATACCCTGGCTGTTTGATTTACCTGCATTAGTGTAGCAATTTTGAAAAGAGAAAGGCAAGTATACCCCCAGGGATTAGCCTTAAGAACCAAAGAATTGTACGGGAGAGCAGTTTATTAAGTTGCCAAGGTAAGTTTGATTTGTTTAACAGTTTGTAATGAGGACAGTTAGATTGAGAACAAGTTGTTTTTTTTTTTTTAAAGATTTTATTTATTTATTTGACACAGAGAGAGAGATTACAGGTAGGCAGAGAGGCAGGCAGAGAGACAGGGAGAGGAGGAAGCAGGCTCCCCACTGAGCAGAGAGCCTGATGCGGGCCTCCATCCCAGGACGCTGAGATCGTGACCTGAGCCGAAAGCAGAGGCCTTAACCCACTGAGCCACCCAGGCGCCCTTGAGAACAAGTTTTGTTTTTGTTTTTGTGTGTGTGGCAAAATATACAGAGACAAAATTGACCATTTTAACCATTTTTTAAGTTGTCTTAGAATATACATAACATAAAATTTACCATTTTAACGGGTACAGTTAATTGCCATTAAGAACATTCACATTGTTGTGGAACCATCACTAGCAGGCATCTCCAGAATGTTTTCACCTTCCCAAACAGATTCTGTATCTATCCCCATCTACCCTTTCCCACCCTCAGCAGCCACATTTCTACTTTCTTTCTCTGTAAATTTAACTACTCTGGGTTCATCAAATAAGTGGAATCATACAGTGTTTCCCTTTTAGTGACTGGCTTGTTTCACTTAGCATTACGTCTTTTTTTAAATTTAAATTTAAATTTTTATTTATTTAACAGAGAGATTATAAGTAGGCAGAGAGGCAGGCAGAGAGAGAGGAGGAAACAGGCTCCCTGCTGAGCAGAGAGCCTGATATGGGGGCTCGATCCCAGGACCCTAAGACCATGACCTGAGTTGAAGGCAGAGGTTTTAACCCACTGAGCCACCCAGGTGCCCTGGAAAAATGAATATTCAAATCCTATCCCCATTTTTGTTTATTTACTTATTATTATTATTTTTAAAGATTATATTTTTCTATTTGAGAGAGAGAGAAAAGGACACAGAGGGAAAGTGAGAGGGAGAAGCAGGCTCCCTGCCTAGCAGGGAGCCCATGCAGGGCTTGATCCCAGGACCCTGGGGTCATGACCCAAGCCGAGGGCAGATGCTCAACCTACTGAGCCACCCAGGTGCCCCACTATCCTCATTTTTAGTTGGGTTGCTTTTTCAGTGTTTAATTGTAGATGTTCTTTGGGTAATAGTCCTTTATCATATTTACAATTTACACCTATTTTTTCTATTCCATAATTTGCCTTTTTACTCTGTTGATAGTGGCCTTTCATTCCTCAAAGTTTTTAATTTTGATGAAGTCCAATTTACCTATTTTTTATTTTGTTTGTACTTCTGGTGTCATATGCATGAAGTTGTTGCCAAATCCAGTGTCATGAAGATTTTTTTCCAATGTTTTCTCCTAAGAATTTTATAGTTTTAACTCTTAATTTAGGTCATGTATCTATTTTGAGTTAATTTTTATATACAGTGTAATATCAGTGTCCAACTTAACTCTTTTGCATGTGGATATCCATTTTTTCCAGCATGGTTTGTTGAAAAGATTATCATCTCCCAATTGACTGGTCTTGACATCCATCTTGAAAATCAACTTGCCATATATTGGAGGGTTTATTTCTGGCTTGTCTGTTCTGTTCCATTGGTCTGTATGTCTGTTTTATGCTGGTATCACTCTGATTTGATTATGTAACTTTTCTAATAAGTTTTGAAATCAGGCAGTGTTCGTCCTTCAAATTTGTTCTTCTTTTTCAAGATTGTTCTGGCTATTCAGGGTCCCTTGAAATTCCACGTGAATTTTAGGATGAGTCTTTATATTTCTGCCAAAATCGCCCTTGGGCTTTTGGTAGGGATTACATTGAATCTGTAGATTATTTTGAGTGAGAACAAGTTTTAATGCAATTCTTTTTTTTTTTAAGATTTTATTTATTTATTTGACAGATTGAGAGAACATACAAGCAGAGGGAGCAGCAGAGGGAGAAGAAGCAGCAGGCTCTCTGCTGAGCAAGGAGCCCAATGTGTGGCTTGATCCCAGGACCCTGGGATTATGACCTGAGCTGAAGGCAGACACTTAACTGACTGAGCTACCCAGGCGCCCCTGTTTTAATGCAAATCTTAATGTAATTGTTCTGGGGCACCTGGGTGACTCAGTTGGTTAAGTGTCCAATTCCTTTCGGCTTGAGTCATGACCTCAGTGTTGTGGGATGGATCCCCGCGTTCAGGTCTTTGCTTAGCGTAGAGTCTGCTTGGGTTTCTCTTTCTCCCTCTGTCCGTCTCTCGCTCTCTCTCTCAAAATAAGCAAATAAAATCTTTAAAGAAATCTTAATTGTTTTATCACATTAGATATTAACAAATCAAAAGGTTTGAGTTTGACAAAATAATACAAGTCATCTATAATAAGGAGAGGCTATGTGAGCACTCAGTAATGACTTCCCTAAAGACACTGGACCCAGTTAACATGGAATAGTGTAGATGAGTCCATATTTCTGAAATATAATCCTCGTTTTTTTCCTGATTCAGTCTCATATTGTCTAACTTGTTTTTGATCACAATGCTTTGTATATTAATTAAATGCTGGGAAGAATATGTTTTATCCTTTATATCACTAGAACTAAATTCAGTTTTATNACAATGCTTTGTATATTAATTAAATGCTGGGAAGAATATGTTTTATCCTTTATATCACTAGAGCTAAATTCAGTTTTATTTTATTTATTTTTTTAAAGATTTTTTATTTATTTATTTGACACAGAGCGAGAGAGAGGTTACAAGTAGGCAGAGAGGCAGGCAGAGAGAGAGGAGGAAGCAGGCTTCCCGCTGAGGAGGGAGCCCGATGGGGGCCTCGATCCCAGGACGCTGAGATCATGACCTGAGCCGAAAGCAGAGGCTTTAACCCACTGAGCCACCCAGGCGCCCATAAATTCAGTTTTAAAAAAATTATCTCAGTGTGGTATTAAAGCTAGGTAAATGAACCTTTGTATTTTTTTAATGATGTAGAAAATTTTCATGTAAGCATTTTATGAAATCTTAGTCAGAAAGTAAAGGTTTCATAAGAGACTTCTAATCTCATAAAACAAACTGAGGGTTACTGGGGGGTGGGAGGGTAGGGATAGGGTGGATGGGTTATGGACATTGGGGAGGGTTTGTGCTTTGGTGAATGCTGTGAAAGATGTAAGCCTGATGATTCACAGACCTGTACCCCTTGGGCAAATAATAAAAATAAAANTTGACTGCTTTACGGCCAAGGGGGATTTACGGGAAAGCAAAAAAAAAAAAAAAAAAAAAAAAGAAAGTAAAGGTTTGACCTTGTCAGTTGATACCTTGAGTGGTACACTTTGGAAGGACTTTTAGCTCTTACCAGCTTCTAATTGATTTTTTTTTTCTCTGTTTATTTATTCTTCTGCTATATCTCTACATTTTTATTTTTGCCTTTCAAAAATTGTACAGTTGCTAAATTCAGTAACATAGGTGAAACAAAGTATCATTATCAAAGAGCAATCCCCAAAGGAGCAGTAGTCCAATTATATTGGCTACATTATCTTTCTTTGTTACTTTTTATTTTGATATAATGTCAAACTTACTGGAAAGTTGCAAGAGTAGTACAAGGAACTCCCCCCCATATATCCTTTACCCAGATTTACCAAGGGTGTTCATATTGTCCTGTTCTCTCTCTTTCTCCATAAACAAATAAATGAATGATTTTCTGAATCATTTGAAAATAGGTTGCATACATCATGCCTCTTTACCCTTAAATTCTTCAATGTACATTCTCTGAACATTCTCTTACATAACCACAGTGCATTTATCAAAATAGGAAGTTGAACAAATTTCCAAAGTACTTTTCAAATTCAAATTCCCAGAGCTTTAAAAATTGAAATATAACTTGCATATCATAGGTTCACTCTTTATGTACAATTCAGTGGCTTTTAATATATTTACAAAGTTGTACAACTACCACCACTATCTTTTGAAAACATTTTCATCACCACCCCTTCCCCCCTACAAAACCTTGTACCCATTAGCAATCATATCCTATCCATCCTCCTGCCCCCACTCCACATTCCCTGATAATCACTAATATGCCTTTGTCTCTGGATTTGCCTACTATGGGCATTTCATATAAATGGAATCATATGACATGAGGTCTTTCGTACCCTGCTTCTTTCACTTAGCATATTGTGGCCAAGGTTTCTACATGTTGTACCTTGTATTTGTACTCCATTGGAAAAATATTCCATTTTGTGGATAACCACATTTTGTTCATCAGTTCTTTCTACATTTCGGGCACTATAAATAAAGATGCTGTGAATATTTGTGTACACGTTTTGCATGAAATTTCTTTTCAGTTCTCTTGGGTGTATACCTAAGGAGTATAACTGCTAGGCCCTATGATAACTAACTCCCATGTTTGACTTTCTGAAGAACTGCCAAACTGTTTTCTGTGCAGCTGCACCATTTTACATTCCCATCAGCAATGTATGAGGGTTCCAACTTCTCTACAACTTTGGTAACTTTTTTTTTTTAATATAGCCATCCTAGTGGGTTGGAGTGGTATCTCATTGTTTTGATTTGCATTTCCTCAGTAACTAATGAAATTGAGCATCTTTTTATGTTCTTATTTATTTATCTTTGGAGAAATGCCTATTCGGATCTTTTTCCTATTTCTTGATTGGGTTGTTGTTGAATTGTAAATGTTTTTTATATATTCTGGGTACTAGTCCCATATCAGGTACATAATTTGCAAGTATTTTCTCTCATTCTATTGATTGTCTTTTCATTCAATTATGTCCTTAACATTTTAAAATCTGGGGGAAGCTCAAATTTATATTTACCTATTTTTTTCTTTTGTTGCTTTTGCCTTTGGTGTCATGTCTAAGAAACTGTTGTGTAATCCGAGGTCATGAAGATTTATCCCTGCTTCCTTCTAAGAGTTTTGTAGGTTTAACTCTTACATTTATGTCTTAGGTGCAGTTTGAGTTAATTTTTACATAAGGTGTGAGGTAGGGATTCTGCCTCATACTTTTGAATGTTAATAACCAATTGTCCCAACACCATTTGTTGAAAAGACTGTTTTTTCTTCCAGTGAATTGTCTTGGCATCCTTGTCAAAAGTCAATTGACTGTAAATGAGAGGGTTTATTTCTGTTAAATTCAATTTATTTAGATGTCTTATGCTTATTCCATAGGGTCTTGATTACTATAGCTTTTTATAGTAAGTTTTGAAATTGGGAAGTGTAAGTCCTTCAACTTTGTTCTTTTTCAAGATTGTTTTTGCTGTTTTAGGGTATTGGATATGTTCTCCTTTTCTTGATCAGGTCTTCAGAAGAGTTTAATAGGGAGTATTTAATATGCTGCAGAATCTGTGGTGACACAAAAAAGACCCTCCCCCTCTATTAGTAATATTCTAACTCTCGAAACTTCTTCCCTTTATATACACTCCTGTTGGTCTAGGGGGATAACTCATGTGATTTAAGCCTGTGTTTGCCAGCCTATGAGAAGAGCAAGTTGTCACAATATTAGTATTTGATTTTTTTTCATGTATCCTCTCCTTGACAAACCATGGGTGGTATATGTTTGAGAGGAGATAAAACTGAGGTGGGAGGAGATGGTTGGTTTTCATAGTTGTAGTCTGAATGCATTTGATGTGGACTATAGTCTGCATGAAGAATGTGGGTGGAATTTCTTTTTTTCAGGATAATAGACAAATGAATAAGTGGAACAAAATATAAACCATAGTAATTAGAGTTTTTGCATTTAGTATCTTCTAACAACTACTTAAGAGGTGTGAATCCAATATTTAAGTAACATACAATTTGCTTGACACCCAAGCTAGTGTTATCACCTATGTAATTAAATTGCAAAACAAATCTTAGATGTCACTGCTCAGATGGTTTCAATTATATTAAATTGTTAGTTATTTTCGCTCTATGAACAGTAAAAGTCTCTACTGTACTTTAGTACCTGTTTTACTTAGGATTTGAAAAGAAAAGTTTATTTTCTTTTAATTTGAAGAGAGCATTAATTAAGGCCTTACTTAAATCAGGTGCATGGATTTGATCTGTTATTCCTCCCCCAACAAAATTTAAAATAATATGATAATACAGTATCGAAGTACTTTTCTCTTGTGTATTATTATATTCTTGTTGCTAATCTGTTACAATCATTCACTCATTCTCTAGAAAAAAAATCAGAGTTTAGCTTAGGGTAGGATCTCTTCATGAATTCACGTCATACAAAATAAAGTTATATCTTTCATAAATTAGAGTCCTTAGCAGTCTGTTTGATTCTGATAGGTATTGTAGAGTGGATTTGTTTATTTGACAGTAATTTATATAGAGCCTACTATTTGATAAACTTTGTGCTGGGCTTTAGAATGACAAAGATGAAAAAATGTGGTTCCTCCCTTAAAGATAATTGGTCTTTTCACAAGCATGAACATTTCAGGGAACTTCTTAAAACAAGGTAAATTATTTATTCAAATTATATTTGTCCTTCCAACTCCTTTCAAATATTAACAGTTTTTTTTTAGTGTGTTCAAGGCATTGTGTACTTTAATTGCATTACCTCTTTTAATATTTTCATGGTCTTGTGACAGTCCAAGATCCTAAATGAAAAAGTGTGGATCATTGTTCTGTGTAAGTTGGATGATCACTATAAAGTTTAATGTTTGGATGTCATACTTCAGGAGTTTGATGGGTTTTAACTGGCAAGTTTAAAGGGGCAATGATTAAAAATGAAAGGATACAAAGTCCATCAGCATAAGGTTGTCTTGTGTTCATATTTAAGCAAAACCACAGCTGCTTCATTACATTCTGTAAACTCCAAGCATGTCCTGGTTCGGAGCCTTTAGCATTTGCAGTTTGTTCTCTCGGGAGTGTTCTTCTCTTAAATATCCATGTGGCTTCCATCTCCTACTAGTAGTGGTCTGCCAAGAGGCTTTCCAACTGTCTACTGTGTGTGTGTTGCATAAATACCTCAGGGGCACCAGTTTTAATTCTGAACCCATTATTTTCCCCTCCACCCCAATTTATTTTTACCTCCACCTTTGTAAATTACATTGCCCTAAAGTTACTTACTGTAGTCAGAAACCTCACATCTCATATCTGCTATTTCTTCTCACCATACACATTTAAGCAGGCGTTAAGTCTTGTAGGTTCTATCTTAACATCTTGGTTATTTGTCCCTTTCTCTGTTACCTTAATGGTTCTGCCATAAATAAAACCATCCTCTTTCACTGGCACTTATTTCACTAATCCTTGGCTCTGTCTACCTTCAGGATTATACCCCTCTAATTAATTCTTTTTTTTTTTTTTAAAGATTTTACTTATTTATTTGACACAGAGAGAGAGATTACAAGTAGGCAGAGAGACAGGGAGAGGAGGAAGCAGGCTCCCTGTTGAGCAGAGAGCCCAATGCGGGCCTCGATCCCAGGACGCTGAGATCATGACCTGAGCCGAAAGCAGAGGCTTTAACCCACTGAGCCATCCAGGCGCCCCCTCTAATTAATTCTTATTCTCTACCTTGCTATCAGAGTAAATGCTCTAATGTCAGTCTGGTCATACCACTCTTTTGACAAAAAGCCTTCTCATTTCTTAGATAAAGGATAAATTAAATTCCTTAATGTGGCATACAAGGCTATTTAGGATTTGGCTTCTGTGTCTATTTTTTAAACTCTATCCTTTTTTACCCTACTTTATTTGCTCTTTGTTTCTTAGTCATACCAAACTGTTGTAGTTCTCTGAACATACCAGACTATTACAGGCCCTGGGTTAATTTGCTTCTGCTGCTCTGGCTTCTAGAATCATAATAGCTACTATATGTTGAGTGCTTATTGTCCACTGGGTTAAGTACTTACCCATATATTCTTAAATAAACTTTACCAGTACCGTATGAAGATTTTGATTTTAATCAAAAATCGGAATTGCAAAAACAGGGCACCTTGGTTGCTCAGTCGGTTAAGTGTCTGCCTTTGGCTCAGGTCAAGATCTTGGAGTCTGGGATGGAGCCCGGCATCTGGCCCCCTGCTCAGTGGGGCTCAGGCTCTCCCTCTGCCCCTCACCCAGCTTGTGCTCTCCCTCTACCCCCCATCTCAAATAAATAAATGTTTTTTAAGGTTGCAAAAACAGTTAGTCCCAAATTACAGATGAGGAAACTGAAGCTTAGAGACATTGTGTGATGTTCACAGAGTTGTATGTCTAGTAATGATGGAGTTGGGATTTTATTTCATCTTTTAAAGATTTATTTACTTATTTGAGAGAGAGAGTGGGGGGGGGATGGGGCAGAGGGAGAGGATCCCAAGCAGGCTGTCCACTAAGCATGGAGCCCGGGGTGGGACCAGATCTCACAACCCCGAGATCATGACCTGAGCCAAAATCAAGAGTTGAATGCCTAACCAACTGAGCCACCCAGACATCCCAGAGTTTGTATTTTAATTCAGGTGTCTGGGATTCTGAAGCTCATGTTTGTTCCCCTCTTACCTATCCTGTTGGATATCTTCTTGTTTTAGAGTTGTCATCTCTAACTCATGTCCCTTATTACTACTCCAGTTGGAATCGACCATTCCTCCTTTTGTGTTCTCGTGTTGTCTGTATATAACTATTATAACATCTGTAATATTTTACTGCCTTTATTTGATAGTCTGTCTTAATTAGCAAGAGTCATGTCTTATTTTTGTGCTCCCAGTATATAATAGAATGTTTGGCATATAGTAGGTATCTAATAAATGTTGAATAAATATATCTGTAGTGCTTATATGCTCATGTTACCTGTTAGCTTAAAATGAGTATGATAGATTCTAAATTATTTTTGTGGAGTGGAGAGTAAGATTATAAGAAGGCAAGGCAAACTGACCTTAATGATAGTAATTGTGATAATATTAATAAGAATAATAGCAACTAATATTTGTTGAGCAATTACCATGTGTTAAGCACTGTTGTGCAATTTTAGATATGGTATCTTGCTTACTCATCAATAACTCTGTGATATGGTTACTGCTGTCCTTATTTTATAGCTGAGGTTAAAGAGGTAAAACAAGTTAGCTAAGATCCCACTATGAGAGATGAGCTGGTATTCTAAGAGTCCTTGCTCTTAGTCATTATGTTTTCCTCTCCTTATTGGTATTAATTGGAGGTTTATGGGTGTTTGAGGCTCTTTTTAACTTATTAAAATCAAGTATTTCTTTGGAGTGTTGAGTGCTTATTTTCTATTTGGGATAATGACTAGAAGCCAGGACTCCTTTCTAACCTCAACCTTACCCATTTATTATGATAGAGAAAATATGAAGTTTATCCTTTGAACATTAAGATTTTCTTGGCTTTAATTGCCAGATTCTTCATTCCTTGTGACTTTTCTAATGAGAATGTGAGCAGTCTTCTTTTTAAAAAACCTATTGCGGCACAAATTTTATTGTATATGTGTTGTGAATGTACATTAGAAATAATGTCGATGTGGGTGCCAGAAATTACTAAGTGAAAAAACATGATTTGTGTGTCTTTTTAAGAACTCTGCCAGAGAGGTGTTAGTGGGTTTTCGAATCTTGATTACACTTAGTTTTATTTAAAGAAGTGTTTTCCGGGCGCCTGGGTGGCTCAGTGGGTTAAAGCCTCTGCTTTCGGCTCAGGTCATGATCTCAGCATCCTGGGATCGAGGCCCGCATCGGGCTCTCTGCTCAGCAGGGAGCCTGCTTCCTCCTCTCTCTCTGCCTGCCTCTTTGCCTACTTGTGATCTCTCTCTCTGTGTCAAATAAATAAATAAAATCTTAAAAAAAAAAAAAAAGAAGTGTTTTCCTGGGATGCCTGGGTGGCTCAGTTGTTAAGCATCTGCCTTCAGCTTAGGTCACAATCCCAGGGTCTTGGGATTGAGTCCCACATCAGGCTCCTTGCTCAGAGGGGAGCCATCTTCTCCCTCTGCCTGCTGCTCCACCTGCTTGTGCGCTCTCTCTCTCTGACAAATAAATAAAATCTTTTAAAAAAATAAAAAGATTTTTCCTGACATTGTTACTGTTTTTATTTTTTTGTTTTTAAACTAAAGCATTACTGTACTTGTAGTTTTTCTGCCTACTTCGTTGGTTAGTATTTGTTTTAGTTATACTCCATTGTTGAGAAGATTCACTTAATAACACTTTGGTGTAGTAAAAACAGTATGAGCTTTGGAGTCCAAAATATATTGCTTCAGATCCTCTACGACTATGTGATATTGGGCAAGTCACATAACTTTTCTGAGTTTCAGTTACTTAAAGTGAAAGTCAGTTAATCTACTAAATCAGTGATTGAATGGGGGGCACCTGGGTGGCTCAGTCAGTTCACCTTCCAGTTCTTGGTTTCTGCTCAGGTCATGATCTCAGGGTTGTGAGATTGAGCCCCAAGTCAGGCTCTGCGCTTAAGATTCTCTCTGTCCCTCTCCCCTCCCCTGCTCTCTCTCTAAAATAAATAAATAAATCTTTTAAAAAAGATGATTAATTGGAATAATAAATAGAAAATGCTGGTAGATGAGGCATTTTATTACTGGTAGGCAATTTTTTTAATGCACTTAATTCATGATAGCTATTTTTTTTAAACAGCAGAGTTTTATTTTTATTTTTTTATCATTATTTTGTTAAGCAAACTCTTTGCCCAAGGTGGGACTTGTATGCATGACCCTGAGATTAAGAGTCGCATGCTCTACCAACTCAGCCACCCAGGCCCACCAAGTAGCAATTACTTTTAAGAAGACCTTTCTTGGGCGCGTGGGTGGCTCAGTGGGTTAAAGCCTCTGCTTTCGGCTCAGGTCATGATCTCAGGGTCCTGGGATCAAGGCCCGCATCCGGCTCCCTGCTCAGTGGGGAGCCTGCTTCCTCCTCTCTCTCTGCCTGCCTCTCTGCCTACTTGTAATCTCTCTCTGTCAAATAAATAAATAAAATCTTTAAAAAAAAACTGTACATAGAAATTAAGTTTTTGTAGTTGAGCAAAGTGAAGTTAATTTTCTCTAGCTTTAACTTAGAATTAGGAAAAGCACACTGGTTCTCTCTTGTACTATGTGAAACTAATCAACTTCAGAAAGCGCAAGGTACCATTACTGTTTTTTGAGAAGAGGATTGTGGCTCTGAAATTGGGAATACAATTTTCCTTGTAGAAAGAAACTTGGAAAGTTTTTATGTTAAGGAATATAGCCTCTTCATTCCAGTATTCCAAGATATTTTTGCTGATTTTATTGGGTCTTACAGTATCAGCAAAACTCATTTCTTAATTTATTATTATTTGGTCCTAAATTGCTACTATATTACTTTCTCCCTTTGAGTGCATCTTGGGGCATGTTTGTGGTGATACTACTGTCGAAACTTTTGAATACTGTGTTTTTTGCAAAGAAGAATTGCTCTGGCCTTCAGTAATTATCTCTTGGAACACTGATCCATACTTTTTGCCCTCCAAGTAGAGATTGATCGTAAACCACCTGCATTCTAAAATGGTATAAATGCCTATTCTGACCTAAAGTAGAGGGCTTACTTTGAGTGGGTAAAAGTAAGACATACTAGTCTATTCAAATATAAGGTGTACACAAGAGAAGAGATACAGCAAATACATTTTTAAAAGTGCTTCAGATGTTTATGGTGTTTTATTTAGATTTCCATTTTAAATTATCAAATCTGAATCTCTTTTTAAAGAGTTTTTTTGAATAAATTTATTTATTTTTTCGTAATCTCTACACCCAACGTAGAGCTTGAACTCACAACCCCAATATCAAGAGCCGCACACTCCCCTGATGGAGCCAGCCAGGAACTCCTCAAATCTGAATCTCTTAAGGGAGCTTTATTTTTGAAAGTTTGTGAAAAGAGGTGGTGTAAAACATTTACCCTTCTCATAGCTCCAGTTTGAATTCATGGTAGTGATGATTATTCTTAAAGGTTAGCAAAAACAAAATTTGTGGCTACTAATATTTTAGTCCCCAACTCAAAATACAAATTTACTTAACATGTTTAAAATGAAAGTTTCATAATTCATTGTTAGGTTAAAAGGTGTTCTATTTAAAACAATGTATTTTCAACTTATATTTGAGAGCTTGATAGTCTTTATTTGCTTGTTGCATGATATGACCAAATGACTGGAGAATATGTAAACAAATATATATAATGTACATGTTTCATGCTCAAATGTTCCTTTTTTACTAACTTACTAGCAATTGCTATTTCCAGAAATATACCTTATAGAAGGTAGCAGTTGGTTATTGACAAATGTATAGGTGAGGTATTGTTTTACTTTTTTAAGACATAAAACATACTAATATTGTTAACATTTTAATTATAATTAAATGCTTACTTACACTTGATAGAAATTGTGTGGGGTTTTTTTGTTGTTGTTGATTTTTAGTGGAATTGAGTTTTGGCCAAAGCATAGCTTGGTTAATAAATGATTTTTCTAACTAGATTTTGGCCAGGTAACTGACTTTGTTTTTTTTAAGATGATAGTAGTTGAGTCTGTGGTTAATCTTCCTAGTAACTGTTGCCATTCAGTTGTTCATTTCTGAAATGTCAAATAGGATAAAAATTGGAGAAAATGCTTGTTCCCCTTTTCCACCCTGCCCCCCCTCTTTGTTTAAATTCTAGTTGAAGCTACTATACTCATTTTTTTAAATTAATCTATAATGTATTACTTGTTTCAGGGGTACAGGTCTGTGATTCATCAGCACATGAATTACACAATTCACAGCACTCACCATAGCGCATAACTTCCCCAGTGTCCATCACCCAGCCACCCCATCCCTCCCACCTCCCTCCACTCCAGCAACCCTGTTTGTTTCCTGAGATTAAGAGTTTCTTATGGTTTGTCTCCCTCTCTGGTTTCCTCTCGTTTTATTTTTCCCTCCCTTCCCTATGATCCTCTGTCTTGTTTCTCAAATTCCTATCAGTGAGATCAAAATAAGTCAGAGAAAAAGTTACCATATACTCATGTCTTTTTAAAAAAAGAAGGGCGAGAAGAGACTTTTGAGAAGGAAGACATAAAGTGTTTTACCTATAGCATTTAGAAAAGATTACCTATAAAAGAACAGTTTTTTGGGACCAGATTCCCTCTCATCTTTTTTCTTCCATCTTTTGTTTTTGTACCTAATCAGGAGATAGAAAAAAAAAAATCCGCAATCTTTAAGACTTAAGCTTTCTTGTCATGGCAAAAACAGTACCACTATAGGTAAATGTTTTCTGTTTGCAGCTCAGTGTAGCTGCTGAATCGAGAGTTATGTAATTATCATTGGGTAGTAGGGACATGTCTGCGATCCTTAGCTTCGGGGACACTTCGGGGCTTCTATATTCATTATATGATAAAGACTAAGTTAATGAGATATAACGTTGTTTGGACTTACCCATTTTCTAGATTTTTTTTTCTTTTGGGCTATATATCCAAGCCTTTTATGTTAAATATACAGAATTGGTCTAGTTTAGTATTTCCGTGTTGCTATAAATGGTTTCCATGTTGGCTGGTTGAGCTAATGCTGTCGCAATTTGAATTATAAAAATATGTCTTTCAACAGGTTTACCAGGTAAGATATTTATGAACTGCCAAAAGCAACCCCCCAAATTTTCCCAAAGTAATAGGCATACCTGGATATTTTGATCTTTTATTGATTCCACATTGAGGTAGGCTTTTAACATTTTAGAGAGGGTTAGGACAAAGGATTTATTAGAGTTGAGTACTTTTTGGCATATCTAATTGTATTCAAATCCTCTGTGTGTATAGTTGTGTATAATTATAACTCATTCTGGGAAACTTAAGATTTTTCCCACAAGTGCTGTAGATATTTAAAATTTGATCCATGGGCGTCTGGGTGGCTCAGTGGGTTAAAGCCTCTGCTTTCGGCTCAGGTCATGATCTCAGCGTCCTAGGATCGAGGCCCGCATCAGGCTCTCTGCTCAGCAGGGAGCCTGCTTCCCCCTCTCTCTCTGCCTGCCTCTCTGCCTCCTTGTGATCTCTCTCCCTCTGTGAAATAAATAAATAAAATCTTTAAAAAAATAATAAAATAAAATTTGATCCTTTTATTATTCATTTATTTATTTTTAAGTTTTATTTATTTAGGTAATCTCTGCTTCCCACGTGGAGCTTATTAAACTCACGACCCTGAGATCAAGAATTGCACATCCCTCTGACTGAAATGCCTAAAACTACACTTGAAAATTGAAGTGATCATCACAAGAAAAAAAATTTTAACTGTGAAATGATGGATGTTAATTAAACTTTCTGTGGTGATCATTTCACAGTGCATACATATATGAAATCTGATCTTTTGGGTCAGAACTTAAATATAAAATGCCTAAAACTATACTTGAAAATTGAAGTGATTATCACAAGAAAAAGATTTAATTGTGAAATGATGGATGTTAATTAAACTTTCTCTGGTGATCATTTCACAGTGCATACATATACGAAATCATTATACTGTACCCCTTAAACTTATACAATGTTGTATGTCAATTATATCTTAACAAAACTGGAAAAATAAAGACAATGAAAAAAAGAATTTAAGTGAATTCTGATGAAAACATATCATGTGAATATCATTCTCAGTGAATATCATTCTTCCAGTTTGAAAGGGCATTGAAGATAGACACTGTGGTGAGGGACAGGACAAGCATTGTAATTACACAGAATTAATATTCCAAAAATTACATTTATATAGTGTTTTATTATTTTCAAATTATTTTACCTTTATTTCATCATTTCAATAGCAGTGTAAGATGGGGCAGGTGTTATCTTTATTTATTGAGGAACCACGAAGTTACTTTCTGTCTCTATGAATTTCTGTGCTAGACATTTCATCTAAGTGGAATCATACAATAATTGACTTCTTGTTTTTCGCTTCTTGCACTAAGCATAATATTTGCATGGTTTGTTTATGCTATGGCACGTGTCAGTACTTATTCCTTTTAATGGTGGAATAATGTTCCATTATTTGGATATACCCCATTTTGTTTCTCTATTTACCAGTTGATGGACGTTTGTGTTTTTTTTTCTACTTTTTGTCTGTTTTGCATAATATAGCTATGAACTAATGTATACAAATTTTTGTATGGACATGTTTTGAATCCTTTTATGTACAAAGAAGTGAAATTTCTGGGTCGTATGTTTATTCTGTGTTTAATTTTTGGAGATCTGCAAAACTGTTTCCTACAGTGGCTGTGTCATTTATATTCCCACCAGCAGTATATGAAGGACCTTATATTTTTTGAGAGTGGACCATTCATCGCTTTCCAAATGCATCTTCAAGCCCCTTTTTTATTTCATTCCCTTGGGCTTCTATCCCCATGTCTGACTGTCTAGTGAAATTCTCTGCATCCCTCAGAGCCTAACCTAAATGCTGCTTCTTGTGTAAAGTCTTGGATTACTGGGGCTAGAAGCAAGCTCTCTCTATTTAATGCATGTAGTTGTACTATTTATTTCTCTTTGAGGCCCTTTGTGATAGTCATGTTGCCTTTGTCTTAAGTCTTCTACATTTTTGTATTGTTGAGGTGCTTCATATGAAACGGGACTTCAGAGCGCCTGAGTGGCTTAGTCGGTTAAGTGGCTGCCTTTGGCTGGGATCATGATCCCGGAGTCCCAGGATCTAGTTCTACATCGGGCTTCGTGCTTGGCAGGGAGTCTGCTTCTCCCTCTGTCCTTCACCCTACTTGTGCACGGGCACTCTCTCTCTCTCTCTCTGTCTTTAAAATCTTTAAAGATTTTATGTGTTTATTCGTCAGAGAGAGAGAGAGACAGAGACAGGGAACAAGCAGGGAGAGTGGCAGGCAGAGGGAGAGGGAGAAGCAGGCTTCCCGTTGAGCAGGGAATCTGATGTGGGACTCGAACCCAGGACCCTGGGATCATGACCTGAGCCTAAGGCAGATGCTTAACTGACTGAGCCACCCAGGTGTCCCAGAAATGTTAACATCTAAATACCATCTGTAATTAAAAATTCCAGAATTTGACATGATGGTTTTATCTATCCTTACAACTGGCAAGTATACCTGTTTGCAAATACCTAATAATTTCTTGGGCCTGTGAAAAGATGTTTATTGTACAAGCAGTTATCTTTTCATATCATTTAACAACTGATAGGATACATTTGGAATGGATAGGATATATTGGAATGGATCTAGAATGGCATCTTTGTAATTACACATCAGAGAAGTTGTATTGCAGCATAGTAATGTAGTTCACTGTTAATAGTTGCGAAGTTAAAGGTTTATTTTGTAAAATTTTAGTACTTCATTAGGTAATAAAATGTATCCTAATCATTTTAACTTTACCATCTTTCTTAGGATGTTTATTTGGTTGCCATTATGAAACTGATGACAAACTAACCAAATATGCCAAGTAATGTAGTCCAAATACTGTGGCCCTCTGAAGTAGCATTGCCTAGTAGTTAAGAGCATAGACTGTGTAGCTATGTGGTGGGGTTTGAAAACCATCTTTGTCATTTATTAGCTGTGTGACCTTGGAGAAGTACTTAACCTTTCTGTTCCTTTTTTTCTATCTGTCTACAAATATGTTAACTTCTCTGGTTATACATATTTACATATTGTAGACATATCTAGGTACATAAATATATACTCATTATATACATAATAGTCATGTTCGTGTTCACATACATAAATATACATATATATATTTTTTTAGCAAAATAAAGCTCGTACTATTTTGAATCTTACGATTTTCACTTCACTTTATGAATACTTTCTCATGTCACCAAATTTGCTTCAGAAACATTGTTTTTAATGACTGCATGGTAGTCCATCCTGTGAATGGACAGAATGTATTTACCAAATTACCAATTGTAGTTTTTTTCCCCTCTCATTTTTTGAATTTGAATTAATGTGCAGTGACCATCCTTGCATATTTTTGTCCTGCTTTCATATGCCTTTGTTTTTTAAAGATTTTTATTTATTTATTTGACACAGAGAGAGAGAGAGATCAGATCACAAGTAGGCAGAGAGGCAGACAGAGAGAGAGGAGGAAGCAGGCTCCCCGCTGAGCAGAGAGCCCGATACGGGCCTCGATCCCAGGACCCTGGGATCATGACCTGAGCCGAAGGCAGCAGCTTTAACCCACTGAGCCACCCAGGCACCCTCATATGCCTTTTTTTTTTTAGAACATTTTTTTTTTTTTAAGGTTTTATTTATTTATTTGACAGAGAGATTACAAGTAGGCAGAGAGGCAGGCAGAGAGAGAGAGGAGGAAGCAGGCTCCCTGCTGAGCAGAGAGCCCGATGCGGGCCTCGATCCCAGGACCCTGAGATCATGACCTGAGCCGAAGGCAGAGGCTTTAACCCACTGAGCCACCCAGGCGCCCCTCATATGCCTTTTTAAGGGTAGATTCCTTAAAATGGAATTACTGAATCAAAGGGCATGAGCCTTTTAAAGCATTTTGATACACATTTCCAAATTGCTTCCCAGAAAGATTGTACGTATTTTATTTATTAAGAAAATTAATAAATTAAGTTGATTTGAAATTGGAGGGTTACATGTTTATTTTCATAAGTTGCTTTTGTTTATACCATTCATTCATTTCAACAAATTCTAATTCAATACCTACTGTATGTGAGATATTCTTAGGCCCAGAGGACAGAGCAGTGAACAAACAGGCGTGGTTCCTAACTTCGTGGAGCTTTCTTATCTATAGGGCTCCAGATATTTGGCAGTGTATTAAATCTTATTTTCTTCTAAAAATCAGAATTTAATAAATTGATTAAAAGAGAGGAAGAACTGAGTCTTAATGACCTATCCATGCTATCTAGTCTTTTTACTATCTAGTCCTGTTTATATCTTTCCAGGGACTATGTTCATGTACTTGTTTCATTTAAAGAAAACAAAAACAAAAACTGCTTTTCAAGCTCTATGCTAGGCACAGAAGGTACAATGCTCTTCAGGAAACTTGAATCTGGTGTGTTTGAGTTATATTGTAGTCATGTCTGAAGATAAGCAGATAAGAGGCTCCCTCAAACTCCCTTCCCACAGCCCCATATTTCTATAGTAATTTATCTGCTTATACCTAAATCCCAAACCAGAAATCATATTATCTAATTTAAGGTAGTCTAACAATATTGAGATAACAGTTATTCTAACAATATTGAGATCAGTTTCATGGATATTGCATTTTTAATTCATAAACAGGTCGAATCATTTATTTTGGACCAAGAAGATCTGGATAACCCAGTACTTAAAACAACATCAGAGATATTCTTATCAAGTACTGCAGAGGGAGCAGACTTACGTACTGTGGATCCAGAGACACAGGCACGATTAGAAGCATTGCTAGAAGCAGCAGGTAATTTGTTTCTGGTTTTCTTATTTTCATTTCTTTAAAAGTCTGGATCTCTATACAAGGCTGTGTGAGATTACCCCCAAATTATATGACATTATATGAAATTTGAAGTTTTTTATTTTAAAAAGATTTTATTTATTTATTTGACAGAGAGATAGAGAGCACAAGTAGGCAGAGCAACAGGCAGAAGGAGAGGGAGAAGCAGGCTCTCTGCTGAACAGGGATCCTGATGTGGGACTTGATCCCAGGACCCCAGGATCATGACCTGAGCCGAAGGCAGCGGCTTAACCGACTGAGCCACCCAGGTGCCCCGAAATTTGAAGTCTTAAGATGTATTATATTTTTTATTTCCTAAAGAAAATGTTCACATTTTATATTTTAAAAATTCTTAGTTAAAAGTTTTCAATGAATGATCCTAGGGCTCAGTACTGTTTTTAAGGTCTTAGATAATCAGCTGGTTATTAAGGAAAACTTAGCTTTACCAATTACATTATAAATGTGGGGGATAAATTCATCAGATTATGAATCTTTGATCATAACTGATTTAGGGTATTCTGCATGTATTTATTTACTTATTCACTTTCATCTGGGGTAACTTAATTATAAATTGCTATTTTTTTCTTAGAAGATAGTTAAATAAAAATTGAACACAAAATTAGACTGAAATATACCAAGCTTTATATCAACTACTTGTTCTATGGTAGCATAAGAGAAAAATTTGTGATAAGCATGCTTTCTCAATAATATATACTCATCACTATTTTATACTGTACAACATGAATATTATTTGTTGTGCCAAGTTTCCATTCCACTATAATGAAAGACTTTTATCAGCTAAAATTGCTTTAAGAAGGAAGTTTACTTTTTCTGATCTTTGTATATTGCTTTTCTTTTTTTCTGTATATTTGAGATATGTTCACTTCATTGTTTGTTTTTTTTTAAGATTTTATTTATTTTATTTGACAGAGAGAGAGAGAGATCACAAGTAGGCAGAGAGGCAGGCAGAGAGAGAGGAGGAAGCAGGCTCCCCGCTGAGCAGGGAGCCCGATGACCCAGGGCCCTGAGATCATGACCTGAGCCGAAGGCAGAGGCTTTAACCCACTGAGCCACCCAGGCACCCGAGATATGTTCACTTTGTATGACACTTCTTTTAGTTACTTATCTAGTATAAATATATGTACATATTAAATACAAATAAGAATTTATTTAAAACAACTTTTTAAAGATTTATTTATTTATCTGTTTGAGAGAGAGAGAACATAAGCAGGGGGAGGGGTCGCGGGAGAGGGAGAAGCAGAATCTCTGCTCAGCAGGGAGCCCCGCTCAGGGCTTGATCCCAGGACCACATGATCATGACCTGAGCCAAAGGCAGCTGCTTAACTGATTGGGCCACCCAGGTGCCCTAGAATTTAATCTAGAAGAATGTATAGATTATTTTTGAAAACAGTGCCCAAAAAATAAAGTAGTGCCTAAAAGCTTATTAGAGTGCCATATGCATACCTTATCCCATGTTAAAGCCATTAAAATGCAGAAAATTCAAAATAAAAAAATTTTGGGCTTTTTTTTTAAGATTTTATTTATTTGTTTGAGAGAGTGAGAGAGAGAGTGCATAAATGGGGACAGGCAGAAGGAGAGGGAAAAAGAATCTAAGTAAACTCCACACTGAGTACAGAGCCAGACGTGAGGCGCAGTCCCACAACTGCAATATCATGACCTGAGCCAAAACCAAGAGTCAGGCATTCAACCAACTGAGCCACCCAGGTGCCCCACAAAAAGGTTTTAAAAGTATAGAAAATTTTGGGACTCCTGGGTGGCTCAGTCCTCTAAGCATCTCCTTTTGGCGCAGGTCATGATACCAGGATCCTGGGATGGAGCCTCACATGGGGCTTCCTGCTCAGCGGGGAGCCTGTTTCCCCCTCTGCCTGCCACTCCCCCTGCTTGTGCTCTCTTTCTGACAAATAAATAAAATCTTTTTTAAAAAAGTATAGAACTTTTCATTTGGTTTCTGAGTACCTTTTTTTAAATTTAAAAACATTTTAAATGTTTATTTAAGTAATTTCTATGCCTAGTGTAGGGCTCGAACTCACAATATGGAGATCAAGAGTCACATAATCTTCTGACTGAACCAACTGGGTGCCCCCAGTTTCTGAGTACTTTAATAAACATGATATTAAAGATAGGTATTCAGAAAAATCACAGCAGCCTTTTAGCATATTTCATATTGACTAAAGAAAAGCTGTATTACATTTGGCCAAATGATGACTAGGACAAATAAGAGCTAAAATAAATTGAGCATTTTTATATTATTCTTGGAAAGACATAAATGTTAAGAATGAGCTTACTTGAGATCATCATGTTATAACTTTAACTTTGTCCTGTTATGGAAAAGTATAGGTATAATTTGTAGCAGATTGACTTTTAGTCTACCAACTGTGTCTTTTTGGAACTGATAGAATCTTAAAATTAGACACAACAGAATAAGACTGTTTAAACTGAAGGAGAACTAGTAGTTTTTTTAAGAAAGGTATGAAGATCACGTTTGTAGGAACATTGAACCTCCCTCCCTTAGAGTCTGGATTTCCAGTGCATCTCCTACTTGTGATACAGGGATATATTGTATAAGATTTCTGAACTGGCAGTGCCATGACCACCCTCTAATTTTGGATTTTTTGTTTGTTTCGCTTTGTTTTGTTTTTGCTTTGCTTTGGAACCTTGAATTATTTGGCTTAGAGCAGAGAGAAATGTGGAGAAAAGACATCTCTCTTCCCCAAGTCTTCTCTGCTTTCCTTTTCTTCCCCAGATCAAGCTTAGTTTACTGGTAGTAGTACATTTTTACTCTGGTTTAGGCTCACACTTCACTCATATTGTATCACTCCTTAATCCCTAATTAAGAGTTTTAAACTCATTTTTCTTTTTTTCTGGGCACCTCATGATTCTCATTCAGGGCTATTTTCTTTTGGCGTTCAGCAGGAAGTCTGCTTGAGATTCTCTCCCTCTGTCTATCCCCCAGCTCGTGCTCCCTCCTTTTCTCTCCATCTCTGTTTCTCTCTAAAATAAACAAATAAATCTTAAAATGCATCTGACAGTTTCTTTAGACAGAATATTCTATCCAACCACGTATGGAGTGTAAATTGTCAAAATACACAAAATTTAAACATTCAGTTGTTTTTGACACCTCGTGGAAGGCAGATAATCATTATTTTCAAGATTTCCTTGATATTCTTAGAGAAAATTAACAACTAAAATTATTCAGGGGTGCCTGGCTGTAGTGTTTTTCTAATGTGCATGTAGGGGAGACTTTTCTAAGCGTGAGACAGATTCCAAAAGCCACATCAGTTGGAAGAACGTGTGACTCTTGATCTCAGGATTGTGAGTTCGAGCTCCATGTTGGGTATATAGATATTTAAGAAAGTAAACTTTATAAAAAAAGATTAAAGCTATTTCAAGAAGAATTTTAAAATTATTTTCTAAATTATAATTTAATACAATTAGAAATAGCTAAAGCAATATGAAATATATTAAGTAGATAATAAAACCTTCCCACTGTCAAGGGTTACATATACTTCCAGACTTTTTCCTTTGTAGCTTTAATGTATATGTTAAATATACATAATTTTTAACATAATAAAGTAGGTTCATATTACACATAACCTCCTTTTTTTTTACTTTATTATGAGCATCCTTCTATAATATGGTATATCTCTCTTCCTCCTTTATTTATTTATTTTATTTATTTTATTTATTTATATTTTAGAGTGGGGGAGGCAGGGGGCACAGGGAGAGGGAGAGAGAGAATCTCAGGCAGGCTCCACACCCAGCATAGAACCTGTCATGGGGACCTGGAGATCACGACCCAAGCCAAAACCAAGTGTTGGATGCTTAACCTACTGAGCCACCCAGGCAGCCCTATCTTTCTCCTTCTTTTAAAGGATGAGATAATATTCTCTTGCTTAGATGTACCATAATTTATTTTACCAGTTCCTTATTGAGAGATATTTAGGGACGCCTGGGTGGCTTAGTTGGTTAAGCAGCTGCCTTTGGCTCAGGTCATGATCCTGCGGTCCTGCATCAGGCTCCTTGCTCAGCGGGGAGCCTGCTTCTCCCTCTGCCTCTGCCTGCCACTCTGCCTGCTTGTGTTCTCTCTCTCTCTGACAAATAAATAAAGTCTTTAAAAAAAAAAGAGAGAGAGATTTAATTATTTCCTCTTTTCCAATATCACAAATAATGCTGTAGTTTATATTCATATGTAACTTTTCTTATTTGTGCACATATCTTTATAGGACAAATTATTAGAAAGTGGTATCGCTGTGTCAGAGGATGTTTACATATAAAATTTTGATAATTTGTCAGATTTGCCCTGACACTGCCAACTTTGTACCAATATACATTCCTGTCAACAAGTTTCAGAGGGCCTTACTCCTCAATCAATTTTTTTGTCAGTTTTATAGTTCATGTTCCTTTAATATTAGTAAGTTTCATCTTACTCTTCATAAATGATAATAAGTTTATTGGGTACTGATTATTTTCAGTTTTTATTTTGACTTAATTTTATGTTGTGCTTAATTATATGGAAAATTTTACTGAAATTAGAAATGTTTCATATCCCATGTATTAATCTTTTATTTCCTGGCTTTTGGAATTTGTCTCATGCTTAAAGAAGTCTCCTCTATATTCACATTAGAAAAAAGCTACATAGTATAATAGTATAATTCAATGTTTTTGTTTTGTTGTTGTTGTTTTTTAACATTTAAACCTTCAGTCTACCTGGTATTTATTTTTGTGAATGCTGTGAATTATAGATTTTACTTAATTTCCAAATGGTAACCAATTTCTGAACAGTGTTCAGAAATAAGCCCTCCATCTCCTTTGATTTGAAATTGCACGTCTATCACACACAGAATTCACAAATGATCTAGGGGTTTTTTTTGGTCTCTATTGTATATCCTTTATAATTATAATTATCTGTTTCTGTGTAAGTATCATACTGTTATAATATGCCTGGCATCATAATACATTTTATATCTTATTGGGCATGTTTTCCCTTCTTGTTTTTCTTGTTGTTCTCCATAATTTTATTGACTATTTTTCTTTCATTTTCAGCAATGATCAGACAGTGATATTATCATCAAAATTTTCTTTTACAGTTGTCACTGATTCCTCACTGAATTCAGAGAAAAAATTTCATTGGCAACTTAGACATCTAATAGTCCTTCTAGACTGAGCTTTGTAAGGACAGGAACTGTGCCTCATCCCTTTTTGTCTCTCTAGTGCCATGCACATCATAAGCACATAATAAATATTAGAATGAATCTATTTTAATTTACACTGTTACCGTAGAAGATGGTTCTAGGTGGCTATTCAACCAAAGGGAGAAACTGTTGGATTGTTTGTTGTATTAGTGGTGAACACCCACTTCATTATTACTGAAAATAGTATGAATATGATCTCCTACTAGAGATCTTATAGTATGACTATGTATTTTGAAAGAACTTTCATTCATTTACCTCAATGAGCATCATGTTACGCTACATTTGAAGTTAAGTATGGGACAAATTGATACTATGTGGCTTGTAAAGATGTGGTGGTCTTTTGACATTAGTGGCAAAATTGTTATCAACCTTATATTCTGATTGTCAGCCTTATCTATGGAAACTATGCCGTTTTTGCCCTAGATAATAGTGTTTAGTAATGTAATACAATTTGTACTTTTTTGCTCTTTCTTCCCCTACACTACCTGATTGATTGACACACCACTGAAGGAATTGGCAAATTGTCGACTGCTGATGGTAAAGCTTTTGCAGATCCTGAGGTACTCCGGAGACTGACATCCTCAGTAAGTTGTGCGTTAGACGAAGCTGCTGCTGCACTGACACGGATGAGAGCAGAAAACAGCCACAATGCAGGACAAGTAGACACGTATGTGTATAATGACTTTTCCTGGGTATCAAACATTTTCTTGAGTGGAATTTGGAGAAGTAGCAACTTTTGGTTAATTCTGTCTTTTGGAGGGGATTATAACTTTACCTAAATGGACATTAGAATGGGTATTATATTTTAAGTAGATATATTAATGTATATGTTACATACATATAAAAACAGACTATATTTTTATTCTTGTATTCCACTCATATTCATTGAGTGTTCTCATGGCATGTACTATGCTAGACTCTGTAAGAAATCCAAAGTGACTAAGATCCTAATCCTCTTTCTAAGGAAGTTACTTGTTCTAAAGATTATAGCAGTAAAGTGTAAGCTGACTGCTTGAGTAAATAATAAATGAAATGGGTTACTAATGCAGTAAATCCAGATGCGTGCTACCCAGATATGGTCCATAACCAGCAGCATCAGCATCACTTGAGAGCTTGTTAGAAATGCAGAATCCCAGACCTCACCTCAGAACTACTGAATCAGAGTCTGCATTTTAACAAGAAACATGGGTGATTTGTATGCACATTAAAGTTTGAGATTTATCGATTTTGTTAACCATTATGCAGTAAAATAGATACATAGATCACACCTTCTGTAACCAAATAAAATTTTAAGCCATGGAGTTATATCCCCAATATCTTTAGGAATTATTGCATTGGTTAAGTTTAAAATCTTGTGCATCTAATGCTTTTTAAAACTTTATTTAAAAATTAATATGACAATATGTTAGAACATTTTGAAAAATAAAAATGACAGCTGTTTTCGTGTTCAGTTTATTGTCTTTTTGGCTTGGTTGGCCTCCATGAATAATTAGTATTACAAACACACAAAATGTTCATGCAGTTTTTTTCCTTACTGTATCAACATTTTTCTATGTATGACTCTTTGTATTTAATATAATTTATTAGCATAGGATTCTGAGTCTTTCTTTGTTGGTTAATTGTTGATGGTTTTGTTTTCAGTCGTAGTCTGGCAGAAGCTTGTTCAGATGGGGATGTGAATGCTGTTCGTAAATTGCTAGATGAAGGCAGAAGTGTAAATGAACATACAGAAGAAGGAGAGAGTCTGCTGTGTTTGGCCTGTTCAGCAGGGTATTATGAATTAGCACAAGTAAGCAGAAATTATCTTCAGTGATTGAAATTATGGAAGGATTTTGATGTTTTATTTTTATTACTAATCAAAGAAATTCTCACTAGAGGCCAGATTCCTTCCTTTTGGGCAGTAGGTAAAATGCAAACTGGTACATAATTAATTTTGTTGCCTCCACATGTAACTGGGCATGGTACATTTTTCTGCCATTTACTCAAAACTGTTCCTAATGAATAAGAAACACATAAAAGTAATAGTAATATTTTCAGCTTATCTTTAGAAATAATATACAGCTATAATGGAAAGTAGTGATTTATTATCATTTCATCTAGATTACCTCAATTCTTTTAATTTTTTCTGTAGGTTATAGCAATATTGAGACATAACCAGGTGTTGACCAGTTAGGTTCTGTCTTGGGAGTATAGTTTTGCTCTTCTCTTGCCAGGTAATCCCAAGCATAACACATATTCTTTGACAAAAGCAGTTAACATTTTCTGTTGCATTTATGCATTTATTTCTTTAGAAATGCTATTAATAGTAAGAACTGACCGTTTCTCTCTCTGTGTAATGTATTTTAAAGGTATTGCTTGCTATGCATGCTAATGTTGAAGATCGAGGGAATAAAGGAGACATAACTCCCCTAATGGCAGCATCCAGTGGAGGTTATTTAGATATTGTGAAATTATTACTTCTTCACGATGCAGATGTCAACTCCCAGTCAGCAACAGGTAAGTAGAACATTATGTGTTAATATGAGGAATATAAATTGATATAGTTAATTATAACCTGAGAGATAAAAATTTGATTTTTACAACTGGGAAATCAGTTGTAAACCTACAGAAAAATCTTAGTTGTTGTTTAGAAATTCTGAGTAAAATATAAATTAATTTGGTATCTTCAAAAGACGGAGATTCTGTTTGGCCAAGATTGACAGTTTTTCTGCTGCAGTTTCTTTTTTGCCGTAATGATATATAATGTATAAAGAGGCAAAATTAGATAATTCTTTATCTCATTTAAATCCAACTGCCTTGACTTTCGATTATAGATTAACCTGAGAGTATTTACCTTGTGGGGTTTTTCATGCCAGGCATACTGAATGCATTTACTACTAAAATATTCTTGTGGCAGAATGAAAGCTATTCTAGTAAGAGTTATTCTTTTAGTTTGTACTTCTCAGACACATAGATAGGAGGAGCCTTGGTCATGTGTTTTGAGTTACAGGTATAGTTTTAGTACTAAGATGACTTGGATCTAGTGAGGCAACAACACAATTTTTAAAAATTTATATAATGAAAGCTGTATCATTGTTCCATACCATGAAGTGAATATTAAATGTAAATGAGCAAGACTTCCTAGAAGGAACTGTAGACTATTTTGCTGACCATTTTGTCTTAGTTGTAAAGATAGTAACATGCATAATGTGTAAAATGGTTGAACAGTTGAATTCTGAACACATTGGATTCTGGAATGTTACTTTTCCTGCTGAATCTTTCAGTCTTCATTAGTGCATTACTGTTATGTAGTTAAACAATCTCCCTTACCTCCTCTAATAAATAAAAATCCTCAAAACAAAATCAGGAAAGAAATAAGTAGCACACCAATAGTGGGATAATGACCTTTTATTATTTTATTTTATTTTATTATTTATTTGACAGAAAGACAGAGAGAAAACACAAGTAGTCAGAGCGGCAGGCAGAGGGAGAGGGAGAAGCAGGCTCTCTGCTGAGCAAGGATTCTGATGTGGGACTCGATCCCAAGACCGGGACCTGGCACCAAGGCAGCCACTTAACTGACTGAACCACCCAGGCGCCCTGGATAATGACCTTTTAAAGAAATTTTTCTTTTAAAGGAGTTATGCTGGGGGGGATTTATATCTTCCTACTTTATTAGCCTGTCAGTAAGATGAAATGTCATCTTGAAAAATCCCTTTCAATGTATTTTTATTTAAAATATTCTAGTGTATCATTCAAAATTACTCCTTTTTCTTTCGATACTTTACAGCCTAGAAATCCTTAATGTTTTCTGTGTATTTTAATTTTTTAATTTTCTTTTACCTTTCCTTTATCTATGCATATTTATTCATAAGACTATTCATTGTTTTAGGTACATTTTCCTTCTTACATATATCTTTAATCTAGTAGGAATATAAGTAAATTGGCCTGTTTATAACAAATCTTTTGCTTATTTTTATTTATTTATTTGTTTGAGACAGAGAGAGGGAGAGAATGAGCTGGGGGGAGGGCAGAGGGGAAGAGAGAGAGAGGGAGAGAGAAGCATATTCCCCACGGAGCGGGAAGCCCAATGTGGGGCTCCATCCCAGGACCTGGAGATCATGACCTGAGCCAAAGGCAGACACTTCACCAACTGAGCCACCCAGCCACCCCTTTAATAACTTTTAATTAGTGAGAAAATTAAGATGATGTTTCTAGCCAATAGAACAAAAAAACGTGAGATGATAGTTCTGGTGGTTTATATTAAAGGAATTGAAGAGGTAGAACTAGAGCATACATAGTTGTAATTGTATCCATTTTATCATAATTCTGTGTATGTTTTTGTTCTTTGTTAGGAAATACTGCACTAACTTATGCCTGTGCTGGAGGATTTGTTGACATTGTGAAAGTGCTACTTAATGAAGGTGCAAATATAGAAGATCATAATGAAAATGGACATACCCCCTTAATGGAAGCTGCCAGTGCAGGTCATGTGGAAGTTGCAAGAATTCTTCTGGATCATGGGGCAGGCATCAACACTCATTCTAATGAATTCAAAGAAAGTGCTCTTACTCTTGCATGCTACAAAGGTACTCTCTCTATATATGAATATTTACAATTTTTTTCATAACAGCTTTGAGTATTTAAATATTTGAGTATTGAGTATTTAAATTAATTTTATAGTACTAATATTTTCTCTGTGCTGTCAAATTTTGGAAATTGTAAGAAATTATATAGAAAGTCCATTTTAGCCTGTATTTTGTAAAGTATAAATTTCACTGTTTCTTTATTATTTTAATTCAGATTTATTCAGGTAGCTATAAAGTCAATGAAACTCATAGCACAGATTTAGAGGCTTTCCACTTTTTAATAACTTTTGTTTTATATGATTTTTCCAACCTTTATTTCAAAAATAATACACACTCAAGTAATAGTAATAATCACAGTTGATACAGAAAACCTCAAAAACACAGAAAAGCATAAGGAAAAGAAATTTTACAGTGACATGTTTTGTTACTGCCTAAAGATTAAAGCATGTAAGCAGTATTTTAGTATATTTATTTCCAGCATGTTTTTTAAGCATATATGTAAACAAACATAGATATATATTTAAACTAAGCAACCATATGTAACTGTGTTATAGTCTCCTTATTTTATTTAGCAATATATCATGAACATTTCCCATCTCAATAAATATTTTTGTTACACAACTTTTGATGGTTACATAGTATTTCATTATTTCCGCTAGGAGTGGGTATGGCTGCATGCGTCATGAAACCTAAATTAATAATGATTTAAACAAAAGAGAAGGGTTTGTTTTTGTTTTTGTTTTTGTTTTTTTACATAAATCAAGTCCAGGGTGTAGGCTGTCTAGAGCTAGTATAGCTGTTCTACTGCTATCAAGATCTCAGAATTCTGTTTTTCTCTTCTACCTTCCTACTATGTGGTTTCTATCCTCAAAGTTACCTGTAATCCAAAATGGTAGCTAGAGCCCCAGCAATCTATATTGTAGGAAGGACAGAGAGAGTAAGGGCAAAATGGGGAGTGCCTTCCAGATCAGTTAGCTACCTTTAAGAAATCTTCTTAGAAGTTCTTCCTTACAGCTCCCACTTGTATCTCATTGGCTACACATAGCAAGGAAAGCTGGGAAATGTAGTCTTTTAGTCAGGCATGTTGCCACTCAGATAAAAATCAGAGTTCTGTTATTAAGGAAGATTGAAAGAGTGGGTATTGAGTAGGGAACTAGTAGTCTCTGCAAATACATCAAATGGATGTACCATAATTGCCTATTGTTGGACACTTGAATTGTTCCCAGTTTTCACTATTATTAAAAACACTGTAATAACATCCTTGTGCAGACATCTTTGCCTAATCTCTGATTATTTCCTTAGGATAAATTCCTGGAAGTGGAATTGCTGGGTCAAAGGGTATGGACATTTTTAAGGCTTTTGATACATATTGCCAAATTGCCTTCTAGAAAGGTTGAACCAATTTACACTCCCACCAGCAGTGTTTGAAAGTGCCCTTTATCCCACCCTACACCCTCACCAACACTGGGTATTATCATTCTTTTTAATATTTGCCATTTGATAGTTAAAAATGGTGTCTCATTTTAATTTGCATTTGTTTAATAGGAAGGTTTAATATTCTTTTTCAGTTTAGTATTCATTTACATTTCTTTTTAATAACCATTTCATGTCCTTCATCCATTTTTCTATTGGAGTGTTTGTCTTTTTCTTACTGACTATTAAGGCTTTTTATATATTAAATGTATCCAGAGGGGTGAAATTATTTTGAATGGAGTTTTCTGTGCCTGTTTATTGCCACAGTGAGTTTATGGTCATTATTTTAATGCTGTTTTTATGAAAAATACGATCCAAACGTATTTTACCTGGTATTGATTTCAGTGTTTTGATTTGATAGTTTGATAGTTTACATAGATTAAATCAAAGAATAAGTATTACTGCTTTACTTAACTTGGGTTATGTGCTTTCTACTAATTCAATCTTTAAAACCTAGATACCTTGATGAGAGCGTACTTTTATTTTGGATTGGCTTTGTAAAACTGTCATTCCTTTATTGAAAAAGTTCTCTTAAATTTTGTATAGATATCTGAAAGAAAATGATTCCCTATTTTAATACTTAATGTATTAAATTAATACTCCGTTCTTTAGAAATACAGTTTAAAAATTCGTGTTTTTTGTTTTTTTTTAAGGCCATTTGGATATGGTTCGCTTTCTCCTTGATGCTGGTGCAGATCAAGAGCACAAAACAGATGAGATGCACACTGCCTTAATGGAGGCTTGCATGGTAATTTTAAATTGCATTCATTTGTGATGACATTGAAAAGCAATGTTTCGTTTCACCTTTGGTTTTGTTTTATTTTAAAGATTTTATTTATTTGTCATAGAGAGTGGGAGAGAGAGAGCGTGCACAAGCAGGAGGAGCAGCAGGCAAGGGAAAAGCAAGCTCCGCACTAAGTAGGGAGGCCAGTGCAGGACTCGATCCCAGGACTCTGGGATCATGACCTGAGCCAAAGGCAGATGCTTAACGACTGAGCCACCCAGACATCCCTGTTTTGGTTTTTTTTTTTTTTTGACACAGAGAGAGATTACAAGTAGGCAGAGAGACAAGGAGAGGAGGAAGCAGGCTCCCTGCTGAGCAGAGAGCCCGATGCGGGCCTCGATCCCAGGACGCTGAGATCATGACCTGAGCCGAAAGCAGAGGCTTTAACCCACTGAGCCACCCAGGCGCCCTGTTTTGTTTTTTTTAAAGAAAAATTTTTATTGCTTTTATGTACAGAGAATTCAACAGCATACACTTAGACCAGTTTCGCGGCTAGTCCTTTAGCCTTTGTTTTTTCCATCTTGGCAGTGTGAATCACTGAGTTTGGACCCAGGACCTTGCCTCCCCAGTGACAGCAGATCTCATCATATCCGTCATTATAATTGATCCTGATAGCTTCTGCTAGCTTAGCCAGAGCTCCTCTATCTTCTGAGTTAACCTCTGTGAAGGCGACAGTGTTGCAGGTCTTCCAGTGGACCAGAAACCTTAGCCTGGCCTTCCCCTTGATAATGAAGTAGGAAACCCCCATCTTATCACACAGGGCAGTCACGAGGATAACCAACCATGATGTGGGATCCACATCATGTGCAGTCACTGCCAGCTGAGCCCTCTTATTTTTCCCTAAAGTGGTGACATTATTAAGCCCAGCTTGAAGGATAGGCAGCCTCTTAGTGGGGACATTCCCTTTGCTAACAACAGCTTTCTTCTCAGCCCATGTCAACAGTCTCTCCTTCTTTTGCGTTGTCTCTGGTGTGTATTTGTGGGCCAGCTTAAGCAGTTGAGTAGCTATTTAGTGGTCCAAGGCCTGGGTGAGCTGGTTAATTGTGGGAGGCACTTTTAGGCATTTATAGAAAATACCCTTTTGCTGCTACCAGCAGATGTGGTGGCACCATTTGACAAAGCGGATGAGGTCCCTTTTGGGCTGGATGTCCTGTCTGATGCCAAAATTCTTGGGTCTTTTCTTAAACAGGATTGACCACCTTCTTGGCTTTCTGCTTCTTCATGATAGCAGGAGCTGGGGCCACTTTCTTCCCCTTAGCCTTTTCTTTCCTTTTGGCATCTTGGGTGGCTGGAAGAGGCTTGTTTAACTTTTTTTTTTTAATCATTTTTTTGAAAGATTTTATCTGAGGGAGAGAGAGCATGAGCAGAGGGAGGGGCATGAGCAGGGGGAGGGGCATAGGCAGAGGGAGACTCAGACTCCCTACTGGTCAGGGAGTCTGCTTTGGAGCTGGATCTCAGGACCCTGAGATCATGACCTGAACCAAAGGCAGATGCTTACCCGACTCAGCCACCCAGGCACCCGGGCTTGTTTAACTTCTGATAGTAAATTGTCAATGTAGGAAACAGTACAAAAGGCAGGCTTGGCTCTGTCATTTCCAACACACTGATAGACTTTTCTTTTTTTTTTTTTTTTAAGATTTTATTTTATTTATTTGACAGTGAGAGAGAGATCACAAGTAGGGAGAGAGGCAGGCAGAGAGAGAGGAGAGAGGAGGAAGCAGGCTTCCCGCTGAGCAGAGAGCCCGATGTGGGCCTCGATCCCAGGACCCTGGGATCATGACCTGAGCCGAAGGCAGCGGCTTTAACCCACTGAGCCACCCAGGCGCCCTCTGTTTTTAATTTTTTGAGGAATTGCTACCATACTGTTTTTCCGCAGTGGTTTTTCCATTTTTCCATTTTCACAATGTACAAGGGCTCCAATTTCTGTATATTCTCACCAACACTTGTTATTTTCTGGGTTTTTTTTTTTTTGGTAGTAGCTATCCTAACAGTTGTGAGGTGGTATCTCATTGTAGTTTTGATGTGCATTTCCCTAATGATTAGTGATGTTGAGCATCTTTTCATGTGCTTATTGGCCATTTGTATATCTTCTTTGTTGAGATGTCTATTTAGATCCTTTGCCTCTTCTTGAATCAGGTTGGTTGTTTTTTGTTTTTGAGTTTTAGGCGTTCTTTATTTGTTTTAGATACTAATCTCTTGTACTCATTACGAATACACCCAAATATTTTCTTCCTTTCTATGGGTTACCTTTTTACTCTGTTGATAGTGTCCTTTTAAATATAAAACTTTTTAATTTCATGAAGTCCAATTTATTTATTTTTTTCTTTTGTTGCCTATGCCTTTGGTCTCATCTCCAAGAAATCATTGCTAAATCCAATGTCATGAAGCTTTTATCCTATGTTTTCTTTTAAGAGTTTTATAATTTTAGGTTTTTGATCCCTTTTGAGTTAATTTTTGTATATGGTCTAGGTAAGAGTCCAACTTCATTCTTTTGTATATGGATATACAGTTTTCCCAGCATCATTTGTTAAAAAGACTGTTGTTTGCTAATTGAATGGTCTCATTGGCCATATATGGAAGGGTTTATTTCCAGAATCTCTCTTCTATTCCTTTTGTCTATGTCTATCTTTATGCTAGTACTAAAAATTGTGATTAGTGTGGCTTTGTGTATGTTTTGAAATCAGGAAGTATGAGTCCTCCTGCTTTATTCTCCTTTTCCAAGATGGTTTTGTGGTCCCTTCAGATTCCATATGAATTTTAGGATGGGCTTTTATATCTCTGCAAAAAACACCATTGGGCTTTTTATAGGAATTGCATTGAATCTGTAGATTGCTTTAGGTAATATTGACATCTTAACACTCTTAAGGCTTCTGAAAGTCCATGAAAACGAAATGTGTTTCCACTTTTTTATATCTTTTTAAATTTCTTCTAGCAATGTTTTGTAGTTTTCCTTGTATAAGTATTTTACTTCCTTGATTAATTCCTAAATATTTTATTCTTTTTGATGCTGTTGTAAATGGAATTGTTTTTCCAATATACTTTTCAGAGTTTTCACTGTTATGTGTTGAAATGCAACTAATTTCTGTGTGTTAACTTTGTATCCTGCTACTTTGCTGAATTCATTTATAAGCTCTAACAATTTTTTGTGTGTGTAGTCTTTAGGGTTTCCTACATATCATCTGTGAACAGAGAACTGTTAATCAGTGTTTTATTTTTTGAGTATAGGTCTTTCAGCTCCTTGGTAAGATTATTCCTAGGTTTTTTATTATTTTGGGTGCAGTTGTAAGTAGGATTGCTTTCTTTTCTTTTTTAAAGATTTTATTTATTTATTTATTTATTTGATAGAGAGCATGAGAGAGAGATATCATAAGCAGGAGTAAGGGGTAGAAGGGAGAAGCAGGCTCCCCACTGAGCAGGGAACCTGATGCAGGACTCCATCCCAGGACCCTGGAATCATGACCTGAGCGGAAGGCAGACACTTAACCAGCTGAGCCACCTAGGCACCCTAGGATTGCTTTCTTAATTTCTCTTTCTCTTGCTTCATTATTATTGTATAAAAATGCAGTGAATTTCTGTACATTGATTTTTGTATCCTAGGACCTTACTGAATTCATTTATCAATTCTAGTAGCTTTCCAGTGGAGTCTTTAGGGTTTTGTATATGTAGTATCATGTCATCCGCAAATAGTGAAAGTTTTACTTCTTCCTCACCAATTTGGATACCTTTTGTTCCTTTCTCTTGTCTGATTACTGTGGCTAGGACTTCGAGTATTGTGTTGAATAAAAGTGGTGAAAGTGGGCATCCTTTTCTTGTTCCTGATTTTAGGGGAAAGCTTTCAGTTTTTCACCATTGAGTATGATAATTCTACTCTGTTCTTTAGAATTTCCTTCCTTCTCCTCCTCTGGGTGTGTTTTGTACTTCTTTTTCTAAGCTTTTGAAATATGAGCTTAGATTACTGATTTTTCTCTCTTCTAATTGTATGCACTTAGTGCTATGAGTTTCCCTCTCAGTACTACTTTAATCGTGTCTTACAAATTTTGTTATGTTGGGGGTGCCTGGGTGGCTGAGTCGGGTAAGCATCTGCCTTTGGCTCAGGTCATCATCTCAGGGTCCTGGGATTGAGCCCCATGTTGGGCTCCCTGCTTTTCTTTTCCCTCTCCCTTTGCTCCTCCCCCTGCTTGTGTTTTCTGTTTCTTCTCTCTCTCTCTCCCTCAAATGAATAAAATCTTTAAAAATTTTTTTTTATTTGTTATGTTTCATTTTCATTCAGTTTCATGTATTTTTTTTAATTTCACTTTACACTTCCTCTTTGACCCATAGGTTATTTTAATATGTGTTCAGTTCCTAAACATTTGAAGATTTTCTTGTGATCTTTCTGTTAATGATAGTTAGTTTGGTTCCATTGTGGTCAGAGAATACATTCTACATGATTTCATTTCTTTAAAATTTTTGAAGTTTGTCTTGTAGTCAAGATGTGGACATAAATTCCTTGTGCATTTGTGGAGACTGTATATTCTGCTGGTTTTGGTAGAGTGTTCTGTGAATGTCAGTTAGATCCTGTTGAGTGATGGTAGAATTCTTCTACATTCTGATTCTTTGTCTAGTTTTTCTAACAATTACTGAGAGAGTTGTTTTAAAATCTTTAGCTGTACTTGTGGATTTGTGTAGTTCTTGTTTTAGTTGCTTTTCATTTTTTTCACATGCTGCAGCTCTGTTGTTTGGTACCTCTACATTTTTGGAATTGCTGTGTCTTCTTCGTGACTGACCCTTTTATCGTTATGTGATGTTTCTCTTTGGTAATCTTTGTTCTGAGGTCTATTTTGTTAACATTGTTCCTGATATTAATATAGCTATTCTTGTTTTCCAGTGATTGTTTCCCTGATAAATGTTTTTATCCTTTCCTTTCGATCTTTGATATGTTTGATATGCCTATATTGTTATACTGAAGTGGGTTTTTTGCAGACAGCATATTTTTAGGTCATGTTTTGTAATCCACTCTGTCAGTCTTTGTTTTTTAATTGGTTTGGTTAGACCATGTATGTTTAAATATAATTATGGATATGATGTTCTTATATTCTGATTCTATGTTGAAATTTATTTATTTATTTAAGATTTTATTTATTTATTTGACACAGAGAGAGAGAGATCACAAGTAGGCAGAGAAGCAGGCAGAGGGAGAAGGGGAAGCAGGTTCCCTGCTGAGCAGAGGGCCTGATGTGGGGCTCGATCCCAGGACCCTGAAATCATGACCTGAGCCAAAGACAGAGGCTTAACCCACTGAGCACCCAGGCGCCCCTGAAATTTATTTTTTATTCATTTTTTCCATTTTCCCCACTTTATTTTCTTTAATATATCATTAAGAGTCCTTTTCTTCCATCTCCTGTATTTTATTTAGTTGTAGGTTTGCTTTTATTGATTATTGTATATCTTGACAATCTCCACATTTTCATGCTTTTTAATATGTGGTATTTTTAGTTATAAGCCATATGCTGTGGATGATCCCTTTTCAAGTATCTTGATTTTCCTGTTCTTGTAAAATTGTTATGTTTTGTTCTAGCAGGTGGTTAAATTACCAATGGATTACTGGTCATACTGAGGTTTAATTTCAGCCTTATTCTTATATTCCTACTTCCTTATTCCTTGATCTTTGGGTACTCCTTTGGTATGGCTCTCTACCATCTCATTTGAAAGTCAGGATATTCACCATTGGTCTTTCTATTCTGGCTGAGTGTGAACTCCTAAGGTCTCCAGCCTTTCAGCAGCCATTCTCTGCCAGCCTCCTAGAGTGTCATCCTTGATGTGTTCAACTCAGGAGTTGCCCAAGTATCTGAAGATAATTTTGTATAGATTTTGAGATTACTCTGTATTTTCTTTTTCTCAGGTATCCTGGCCATACTCCTCAAGTCCTAACTATTTTGGCTGCTTTGTGTTCTGATCTTTATTTTCTTTGTTGAAAGAGACCTTCACTCTTTGTTTAGCCTCAGTTTCCTTAGACCATGGCTTGGAAGATGCCTAAAGAGACAAAGCTGGAGTGAATGTAGGGTTCATCTATGTGCTGCCTTTTTTTGGAGCTTAACCTTAGGTTGGTTTTTATTCAGTGTTTCCAGTTGCTTTAACATTTAAGATTGGATTATTCTCTTTTTACTTCTTTATTTTATTTTTATTTTTACTTCTTTATTTTTTCCTTTGACAAAATTAAAATTTTTTTAATAAAGCAAAAAGTGCTTAGTATAATTTCTCTCTTAATACATGTACTCAAGATATAGTAGCAGAATCAATATAGAAATTGAAGTAAATTCACACAAAAGTATTAGGAGCCTACGGGAGCTACGTATGGTAGTAGTTCCTTGATCTGTGAATACTTGTAAATTCTATTTTCTTTTCAATTAGAAATGTATTTCAAATACCAAATAACTAAATACAGTAATTTGGTTAAAATATACCATATTTTACATATATTTGAAGTATTAGTGTTTAATAGTAAAGCTAGAATTTTAGTTCAGGTTTAGTAAAACTGAAATTTTAATGCCAAGTCATTTGTTTTTGACATCATGTCAAAAGTGATTAAAGCTGGGCTAGTCATTTAGTTAAATATAATGAAACTCTTGATGGATATTGAAATCTAATGCTTAATTAAGGTTTCTTTAATTAATTCTTTAATAAAAGTATTGCCCAACCTTATAAAATCTTATTTTTATACTCAGTCTTTACCTTTCATTAGCAGTCTTTTGGTCCTTTTTGAAATACAGAACAACACAGCGTTTGACTTTATATGCTTCAACAAGAGTTAAGGCTTATATAAAGTTTTGAAATAAAGAATTTGAAACTAAAGATGTGCCTGGGTGGCTCAGTTGGTTAAGTGGCTGCCTTGGGCTCAGGTCATGATCTCAAGAGGTCCTGATAAATTGAGCCCCACAGCAGGTTCTCTGCTCAGTGAGGAGTCTGCTTCTCTCTCTCCTTCTGCTGCTTCCCCTGCTTGTGCTCTTTTGCTTGCACTCTCTCTCAAATAAATAAATAAAATAAAATAAAGAATTTGAAACTAAAGAAGGATATTTATGGTGATAGAGGGATAGGATGGATTATCCTTCATGAGAATGTTTTATTAATTGCCTTACTGTTGGGGCACCTGGGTGGCTCAGTTGTTAAGTGTCTGGCTTCTGCTCAGGTCATGGTCCTGGGGTCCTGGGATCGAGCCCCATGCTCCACAGGAAGCCTGCTTTTTCCTCTCCCACTTCCCCTGCTTGTGTTCCCTCTCTCGCTGTGTCTCTCTCCATCAAAATCTTTAAAGAAAAAATAATTACCTTACTGTCTATACAGATGGACCCATGGTAATATTATTTATAAGTGAATAGATATTTGTTTTTATATCTTTGTAAAATTTTTCTTTCATTGCAACAAGCTAGTGATGAGGAAAAATATAGGATACTATCAGCCCACAGGGGTTTTCCTTGGTGACATAATCCCAAGTGGTAATGACTTCATAGAATTTGTTGTTATTTTTTTGTCAACTCTTTGTTTCTTAAATAGCTCTAGTACAGTTTCCTCACTTAAATATGACACCTAGGTTTGAGGGTAGAGATATTTGACTTGGCAGTAGTATAAATAATAATTATTTTGAGGTACTATGGTATATGGATTTGACAGTTTTTTGAACTTCAAAGAATGTGAAAATTTGAAATTATTTGGAATTGTTAATATATGTTGCAAGTCTGATTCTTATGGAACATTTTGGGTTTGCTCAAAAGTCAGGTAAATTATTTTAATGGAATTTAATGGAATTTAAAATTTAATGGAATTTTTGATAAGACATCTCAGGTTTTCAGATGGGCATGATAGTATGTATGTATCTAAGGTGCATCTCCTTTTCTTCCTTCCTTTCCATCTTTTCTCACTCTCTTTCTTCTTTTCTCCCAATTTAAAAATCTCAAAACAACAAAATTTCTTCCTTCTTGCTTTACTTCTAAAAATCTGCAGGATGGACACGTAGAGGTAGCACGTTTGCTTTTGGATAGTGGTGCTCAAGTGAACATGCCCGCAGATTCATTCGAGTCTCCGTTAACGCTAGCTGCCTGTGGAGGACACGTTGAATTAGCAGCTCTACTTATTGAAAGGGGGGCAAATCTGGAAGAAGTTAATGATGAAGGATATACTCCTTTGATGGAAGCTGCTCGGGAGGGACATGAGGAGATGGTGGCCCTACTCTTAGCACAAGGTAAAGTAGTTTTACTTTAATTAAAAAATTAATTTCCTTTGGATGTGTTATGTATCAGTGAAGTTTACTACAACTCAAATATTTTTTTGCAATATTTGCATTGATGTTAAAATAAATTATCAATATTCTAGAAAGACAGAAGCAGAGAGAGATGATGAACACAGTTTAGAACAATATTTTTTATCATAAGTATTGCAGCTAGTGTATCAATTTTTATGCTTTCCTCTTAGGAGCAAATATAAATGCCCAGACGGAAGAAACCCAAGAAACTGCTCTGACCTTGGCTTGCTGTGGAGGATTTTCTGAAGTTGCAGACTTCTTGATTAAAGCAGGGGCTGACATAGAACTCGGCTGCTCCACCCCTCTGATGGAGGCTTCACAGGAGGGACACCTCGAGTTGGTTAAATATTTGTTGGCTGCTGGTATGTGTATTTAAAAATGCCTTTTAGAAGAAGGATTTTATATTGCTTTCATAACTTTATCAATTAACCTTAACTTTTTCAATTTACGAAAGTTGAAAGCCAGCTCCACAATTCGATTATTCTTCTTAGGCTCCTACATCTTTAAAAATGTCATTTTTAAAACATTTTCTTATTGTTAATGTTTGCTTCATGACCATATCCTTCACACTGACTTTCTCTCTCCATTGAATAGTTTGTGGCTTCTGGAAGGGAGAAGTTAGTTCCTCTTAGTCTCTGTTAGTAAGTGGAGGTGGGGATGATGACATGGTAGAGGTCATATTTGATACTTTTAAGCCTGTTCATTTCTTGACATTTTTAAGTCTTCTTAAGAGAAAAAAAGAAAAAAGAACAAGTGGGAATTTAATTTTTGGCAGAAGTACTTAGTTTTAAAATAATTTGTGCTTTATGCATTGATAAGCAATAGAAAGAAATAAGTAGTTTTACATAAAATATTTGTAGTTTTATAGCATAAAATAAGAATATACCAGAGGACACCTGGGGGTCTCAGTCAGTTAAGTGTCTGCCTTTGACGCAGGTCATGATCCCAGGGTCCTGGGATCGAGTCTTGCACTGGGCTCCTTGCTCAGCAGAGAGCCTGCTTCTCCCTCTGCAGGCTGCTCCCTCCACCTGCTGCTCCCCGTGCTTGTGTTCCTGCTCTCTCTCTCTGACAAATAAATAAATAAAAATCTTAAAAAAAAAAAAAAGGAATATACTAGAAAAAATCTGATCCAGATAGACATATACCTTTATATATATTTTAAAAATAATATAAAATATTTCTTTTTATCCATGTCTGACATATTGTTTAAAACTTGACATATGAAGAAATTAATATGTTAAAGGAAAATAAAATATTTAGCAAAACTTTATTCATCATTTTTAAGCTTTTATTGTTAACATTAATTTCAATAATAAAAATAAATATAATAAAAAATAAAAACTAAAACAATAATTATAGCCCAGACTCAATTTTCCTTTGAATTATTACTGAAATAATTTCTTAGGATTGTTAATGGTTCAGGTAATTGTGTAGTTTTTGAACAAAAGCATAGACCAATCATACAAGCTGACCTCTCCCCTGACTCAAATATTATTAATCACTGCAGTTAATGTGTGCATTATTCAGTCATTATACCTACATCATTTTCAGCAACTATCTTTGTCCCCTTCAGGTGTCCTCTACCAGGGATTACCTTTCCATAGTCTTCCCACATCCCTCTACGTAAAGTCTTGCTGTTGTAAGAGGCTTTTAAGAGAAGGCATAGGGCGCCTGGGTGGCTCAGTGGGTTAAAGCCTCTGCTTTCAGCTCAGGTCATGATCTCAGCGTCCTGGGATCGAGGCCCGCATCGGGCTCTCTGCTCAGCGGGGAGCCTGCTTCCTCCTCTCCCTGTCTCTCTGCCTGCCTCTCTGCCTACTTGTAATTTCTCTCTCTGTGTCAAATAAATAAATAAAATCTTTAAAAAAAAAAAAATAAGAGAAGGCATAAATGTTTAATAAGAAATTATTGAAAACAGAGACATTCTGCTCAGCTCTTATGTTATCTCTATTAATTACCACTGGTCCCTGTATAGTAAGAAATTAAACACATTCTTACAGATATGGAAACAATACACAACACACCCTAAGGCAACCAAGCTAATAAGTGACAGAGTAATGTTCATACTTAGAGCTCTGGACATCATTTTTCCTGTTGTACCACCATGGAGTCTTGTTTAGCTGCTTATGCTAATCTGAAGTACATAGTTTCCAGAACTATGTCAGGGGTTTGAGAATCACTTTTTTATATGATCACTATCTATAAAATTTTTTTTTCCAGTTTAGAGTGTTCTTAGTTTACATGAAGTTCTTGTTAGAGTGTGGCACTAAACAAACAAACAAAAAAACCTCAATAAGTTTTTTAATACATTGCCTTTACCATTTTCAAGAACCTTTATGTTAAAAAAAAAAAAAGAACCTTTTTGTTAAGGCATTTTTTCAAACATAGAAAATAGTATAATGAACCCTAAGAAACTATCACCCAGCTTTCTTTACCAATTTTTAATTTATGGCTTATCTCATCTCATTATTTGACAGAGAATGAGATGGTGAGAGAGGGAATTCATGCAGGGGGAGTGAGAGAGGGAGAAAAAGGCATCCCACAGAGCAGGGAGCCTGCCACGGGGCTCGATCCCAGGACCCTGGGATCATGACCTGAGCCGAAGGCTGACGCTTAAAGACTAAGCCACCCAGGTGCCCCGACCCATCTTATTTCATCTATATTCCTCCATATCCCCCATTTATTATTTTTTTAAAAAGATTTATTTATTATCTGAGTGAGAGAAAGAGAGAGAGATCATGAACGGGGGGAGAGGCAGAGGGAGAAGCACACTCCCCGCTGAACAGAGAGTCAGATGCAGGACTTAGTCCCAGTACCCCAAGATCACAACCTGAACCAAAGGCAGACACTTAACTGACTGAGCCACCCAGGCACTCTCCCCCATTTATTTTTATACAAATTGTTTTTTGAGATGTAATTGATATATATAACATGAGTTTCAGGTGTACAACCTAATGATTTGATATTTGTATATATTGTGAAATGATCACCACACTTAAGTCTAGTTAACATCTGCCACCATATATATTTATAGAAACATTTTTAAATTTAAAATTTATTTTAATTTGAAAATAAATTTCCTTTATTTCTATAAGTGATCAATAAATGTTTTAATATGTGTCTCTGAAAGAAAATCTTTAAAAAATAACCACAGTATCATTTTCCTACCTATAATTTTTAAAATAATTCCTTAGTATTATTAAATGTCAAAGCACTTTTCATATTTTTCTTACAAATATGTATGTGTGTTTTTAATGACTTTTTTGCATCAAGATTCAATAAGATTTATACAACAACTGTTGATCAGTGTCTCTTAAGTCTATTTTGTCTGTGGGCTCCCCTTCCATCTTTCTCTTTCCTTGCAAACTTTGATTGAAGAAATGAAATGTTTATTCTTTAGGCTTCCCACGGTGTGGATTTTGCCAGTGGCATCCATGATTTTATTTTACTTGTTTTTCTGTCTCTTGGATTTCCTGTAAAGTAATAGTTAGATCTAGAGACTTGATCAGAATTCTGGTATGATCAGAATTCTGGTATGATGTAGTTTTTTGTTTGTTTTTTTACTAGACTGCTTCATAGGTAGTATTTGTATACTTTCTTCCAGAGGTAATAAATGTCTGGTTATCTCTCTTTCTTTTGTTTTTTAAGATTTTATTTCTTTACTTGACAGAGAGAGAGAGAGATCACAAGTAGGCAGAGAGGCAGGCAGAGGGAGAGGGGGAAGCAGGCTCCTGCTGAGCAGAGAGCCCGATGCGGGCCTCGATCCCAGGACCCTGAGATCATGACCTGAGCAGAAGGTAGAGGCTTAACCCACTGAGCCACCCAGGAACCCCTGGTTATCTTTCTTTTTGTGATATTATTAGCCATAAATGATCATTAATTCATAAATGATCAGTAGATCCATTAATTCATTACAAGTAGTCTCAATTCTTTTACTCCTTCCTTCTTTATTAGCTGGAATATGTCTATAAAGAGAAACTTCCCTTTATCTACTATTTGGTTACCCTTAGGTATAAATCATATGAGAATGGCAATTTGATTTTTTCCCCCCTTTATTTACCAGTTAACAAAACAATAAGGTGATCCCCTAGCATCCTTCAGTGGTGACTAATGAAGTGTTGTTTTGTTTTTTATTTAACCATCATTTGAACTTTCAAATTTAAGCATGTATGATGGCTTTTTTACTGCATTATAGTTCTCATTCTTTTAGAAGCAGAAACTGTTGAATGGTGGGAAAATTTGGTTATCTTTGATCCATAAGGTTAGCTCCCAAGTCCTTTTGATGTGGCCTCACTATAGTCTCTCATAATTCCCTTGCTTTCAGATATGGCCAGGTATTCCAGGCATATCTTACACACATTCTGCCCCAGTCTTGGAACCAATTATTTTTCTAAGCCCTAATTGCATTTAGTAGAAAATAGTATGTAGAGACCACAGTGTAAGCTAGAGACGATTGCTGCTTGGTCTGTCATTGTCTAGCATTTATTGGCTTGTCAGAGTTAGGAATTACTTATTTTTCTTATGAATAAAATACATCATGAGTTCATGTCAGTAATTCCAGTTCAGAACCATAGAGTAACTTCAACAGTTTTCTGTGTTTTCTCTCAGTTGTGCCAAAAATTTCACTTTTCTCCAAAGGATTACTCATTTACTCATTTGATTTGAAGGTATCCATAGAACTATGTCAGACTACAAACCAGCAGTACCACTAATGTGATTTCTGAGAACTCTTTAATATTTTTTGTTTTGTAGTCCCCCCCCCACTTGGGCTATATAAAATAATTTGGTATATTTCCTTTTTTTATAAAAAGATTTTATTTATTTGTTTGATAGTGTGAAAGAGAGAACACAAGATGGGGGAAGGTCAGAGGGAGAAGCAGACTCCCTACTGAGCAGGGAGCCTGATAGGGGGCTTGATCCTGGGATCATGACCTGAGCTGAAGGCAGATGGTTAACTGAGCCACCCAGGCGCCCCTAGTATAATTCCTTTCTGTGTGCCTAAATGCATAAAAGAAAAATAGGATACTTAAAATACTGTAGTATTTTAATATTTGAATGTATCAATTTCATCAGATTGCAGAATTAGACTATTTAATATAATTTTACAATTCACAAAGTAAATGTTTGTGTTTTTTTTGCTTGCCAGGTGCTAATGTTCATGCTACAACAGCAACAGGAGACACAGCCTTAACCTATGCTTGTGAAAATGGACATACGGATGTTGCAGATGTTTTACTTCAAGCAGGAGCCGATTTAGTAAGATATTTTTATTTTATTTTATTTTATTTGTGAATGTTGATATTCTTTCATTTATTTTTAACATTTGGAAAACACTTGTAAAGGAAATCACTGGTTTGCATACTTTGTATAAAATAGCTTTTGAAAAAGTTATTGTGGTTGTTGCGTTCATTAAATATATATGAAAGTACTTGGTTTTTAATAGAGCATACTGTTTCTTTCCTAGGTAAAACTATTTGTTGGTTTCTTCCACTCACCCAAGTCCCATTTGACATTCCTGAACTTTTTAAACTGCTCTTTATGAGACATATAATTTCAAAGATATGTTTACAGAATAGAATAACCTATCAAATCACTTTGATTTCTTTTGTTTCTTTAATTAGTTTGACTTTTGAAAACAAAACTATCCTCTTCCTAACAATGTTATTGCAGCATTCTATTATTTTTCTTTTCTTTATTGTTTTCTATTTTGGCTTTTCAAATTTTCAAATTAAATGGTAGGTTCATAAATGTAATAATCTTTTCAACTGTGGGAAATTGTAAATAGCTTTTCACTTTAAAGGTTCATACTTCTTGATGAAATGTGTGCTTTGACTAATTTTTATTTTGGAGGGTACTTTAGACTGCTTTCTAGAGTTTGTCTCCGAATTTTCTTATGTATTTCTTAAAAATCTATGTGAGACGAGCACAGCAATAAATGTTGTAGAGAACCAATATATTAAAGCTATTTAGAAAAAACTGTGCAAATATTGCCTTTGAAATCATTTCAAGTAACAGACATTCCCACAGATACCTGAGAACATTGTTGGAAAATAAGTACTGTGGTTAACATAAATGTATAGTATGATTATGCTATTTATCATTATTTCTACTAATACTAAATATTATAATGATAATAATAGGATTCATTCTCATCAATCAGGATCTGCCCCATAGATTAGAATTTCTGAGAGGTGTACTTCTTTTGCTTGAAAATTATGCAGAATAAGATCTACATTAAGTAGATCTTAACCTCCTGTCGCCTTTCCTTTTTTAGACTTGCTTTGGGTCATCCATAAAAATTAGGAATTGAAATATTTCATCATTTGAAATTAAGAACTAGGATATAGCATAAAAGCTATATACAAAGTTTAATACTCTTATCCTCTGAATTCTGATTCTCTTCTTTTCATTTTTTTGGCAAAGTCATTTTCTTAATCTGTTTAAAATTATTCTGAAAATATTAAATAGTCTAAAGAGGAACTATCTGTTAAATAGAATCTAACATATAGCAAAACCTTATTGATTCTGACTAATCTAAGAGAATATAAGCAATAGGATTTTGGGTTAAGAATCTATTATGAAATTTTTTTTTTAAGATTTTATTTATTTATTTGACAGAGAGAGAGAGATCAGATCACAAGTAGGCAGAGAGGCAGACAGAGAGAGAGGAGGAAGGAGGCTCCCCACTGAGCAGGGAGCCCGATGCGGGCCTCGATCCCAGGACCCTGAGATCATGACCTGAGCCGAAAGCAGAGGCTTTAACCCACTGAGCCACCCAGGCGCCCTATGAAATATTTTTAAATGTTTTATTTTATAGTCTTCTGGAATTATAGAGTGTGATTAGAGTTCCTCACAAGAATTACGTTAAATGAACAGGTAGAAAGATTTGAATTTATCATCCGATTTTACATTCCAAATGTATGATTAAAAAAGTGGCTCAGATAAATATATATCTTAATTAAATAGGGTAATATTGTTATTCTAATATAATCGTTTATTCTATTTTGCAATCTTAACTTTGCATTCATATTTATGTGTAATTATAACCATAGTGTAAGATAGTTGTTTTCTACTTTTTCCACTGTGTGTTCTATCATAATCTTTCCCATAGTCTCTACATAGTCTCTATATTTATAGCTCTTCCGTTAAGCTAACAAACCATAATCATTCAACTTTTGACTTGCTTTATATTTTTTACTGTTATAAATACTGTTAGATTTAATAACTTCATGTGGACAGCTTCTTTTTCTTTTGAATAACTTCATATATTGATTTTAACTTTAAAAATATATTGCTTGTTCCATGCTTTTGCTATCTGTAGATAGACATTTCAATTTTAATATTAGTTCTTTTCCTGATTAATAAGAAGCAGTACTTGTTCTTTATAAAAAATGTGGCAAGTATGGGGAAGTATAGTAAGTGTGGTATTTAAAACCTACAAACAAACTTTGTGATTTCAGGCTTTACTATGTAAGCCAGTGAGGGAAACAAGACATAATCAAAAATGAGAAGTGAGTAAAACAGGCAAATCAGTCCAAATCCTGAGAAAAAGTGACTGATCATTTTTAACTAGCTGGACCTTACAAGGCAATAGCATCTTTCTTGTTCTCCATTCTTTGCTGCCATCTCCTAGTATCTGTTTTGGGCTATACTAATTTCCTCCATTGCTTTGCAATTAGAAGACTCTCCACTCCCATTCTATCCCTGGCATCCCACTGGTGTGTTCTGATACCTATATTTATTAGTTGTTTAAGTAAAATGAATTTTTTTGTGTGTATGGGCTGGCTGAGAACCTTCAATTTTGGGGGAACTATTTTTACTTTCAGTTTTAAATAAGGATGTCCAAGACAACCTTTGGAACACAGCCTGAACCAACCCCTATGCTTTGTTAAATTTTAGAGCCTAACTTTGGCCACAGTTCAAAGTTTTGGTATAATAGTTTGTAAAAAGAAGCTTAAAAGCTATCGTTTCTCATTCTTTAGAATATTTTGTACCAAAATCAGTTAGAATATTAATTATGGTTTAAAAACTTTTAATGCAACAATTTGGTTTTCTTGTATTGTTGCCTGAGGTGAAACTGAAAACTTTTATGGCTTTTCATTCTAAATATATAGGAGGTATAATTGAGAATTTAGTTTTAAGGGAAATCTAGAATTTTCTTATTGAATGCTTTTAAAAAATTCTCATCAGCTAGAACTGATGGCATACTTGAGCGTTTTCAGGTAGATCCTCAAAATAGGTGCATGTTCTAATTTGAAACTTAGTTATTTAAAATGTCACTTTTTCTAGTTTTAAAAATATTTTAAAATAAAATGATATATAGATATTTCTAGTAAACAGGATACTGAATATCATATTTAGAGGTTGTGGATTGATATATGTAGCTTGTCTAACTTTTTAAATAACTGGATAAATTTGAATAATCTATTTAAAACTTTTGGACTTGATTAGTATCCTTAAATAGACCAGTTAAAATGTTCTTTTTGAAAATAAAAAATTAAATGAAAAATTGTCCCATTAATTCCAGAATTTTTTGAAAATTCTCCCTATTTAGCATGCAGAATCATTTTAACTACTCTATGAGTAGAAAACCTTGAGCAGATCACCTAATTCATATCTTCTTGAGCTTTGCATCTCTTATTACAACAGTAATGGGAATCGTTATATATTGAAATAAAGATTATTCCTTTATGTATTTTCTTTGTCTACATAGCATCCTTATTTATTTGGCCCAGGTTTATTTTTAGTACTTGATACGATTATAGGCATATGACATAAACACATTTTAAGAAAATTTGTATTGAAATGCATTAGCATTACTTAAAATCTAAAAGAAATAGTTTTAAAAATTGCCTTTGGAAACTACTTAATCTTGTTTCTCTGAAAAGGAATTTTCATATATTTGTATCCTCACACATTTGTTACTGAACTCTTTGATCAGAAATTACCAATAACACCATTTCATAACTGAAATTGATCAACTCCTGTAGTCTTTTAGACCCTACTCTGGTGTTCTTTATTACTCTGGGCTATTTTCCGCAGTTACTGGTCTTTCGACCAGAAGGTAAAGTTGTAGTATTTCATACTTGTTCTCATCTCTGTAGCAAGCTAGCTTTAGCTAAAGCACTGTGGCTTGATTTCTTTTACCACAGTCTTCTTTTTTTTTTTTTTTTTTTTTAAGAAACATTTTTTTTTTTAAAGATTTTATTTATTCATTTGACACAGAGAGAGAGATTACAAGTAGGCAGAGAGGCAGGCAGAGAGAGGAGAGAGGAGGAAGCAGGCTCCCCGCTGAGCAGAGAGCCCGATGCGGACCTCGATCCCAGGACCCTGGGATCATGACCTGAGCCGAAGGCAGCGGCTTTAACCCACTGAGCCACCCAGGCGCCCCACAGTCTTCTTGTTACTATTACTTTTAAAGTTCAAGGTGGAGAATTTGCATGNGATCATGACCTGAGCCGAAGGCAGCGGCTTTAACCCACTGAGCCACCCAGGCACCCCACAGTCTTCTTGTTACTATTACTTTTAAAGTTCAAGGTGGAGAATTTGCATGAACTATTCTGCAGTTTGATTTGATTGTAAAACTCTGCTTTTTTTCTCTTGCTTGCTTTCAATTTTGACTTGTGTTGACTAACATGTCAGAGGTGTTTTGACTTGGTGTTTATGTTTTCCAAGCCATTTGCAAAGATGATAGAATCTTAATGTTTTCATTGTGACATGTTAATTTCGGTATTAAAACTTTGGTACATTTGTTAAGATAGAAGAAATAATTGTCATCTGTAGAATTTCCTTCACATGTATTTGCCAGCAAAACTGAATTTGAAATGGGAGAACGAGTGATAATATAAATCAGTTAAATAAGTCTTCAGCTCCTTGCCTTTCTTTCTAAAAGGGGTATATGGTAGTATAACTGAACGGTAAGTTCCGCACTCAAGGAGTACTTCCTATGATAAACAACTAACATGGGTATTAAGGGAATGTAAGTACATTCTAGTTGTGTTCATATGGAGAGATTTAGTGACCCACCTTACCATTTTATAGCCCAGCATTGCTATCGAAAGTGGAACTTACTATAGGAAGAAATGCTGATGGAAGATATCCTATAATCGTATGTCTGAATGGAAGTCTAATGAGCAGCAAAGGCTAGACTTAGTTGTTTAAAAAGAACTAACACTATGGGACGTTAGACAGGACATCTAAGTTTTCAGCATAGCCATCAGATCACTAATTAATATAATAAGCAAACATTTGCCTCAATTTTCCCGTCTATACAATGAAATTTAGTATTATTTTCTGACCTATTTTACCAAGTCATGTAAATATTCTTACTTTGGCTCTGCTGGGTATCCTTGGGCAAATCACTTAAATTCTCCAAGCTTCTTTGTTTCTTTTCCTTCTCTTCTTCCTCACCTCCTCCTCTTCCTTTTCCTTTTTGTGTGAGGGGTTTAGACCAGATCATCTTTAACTACCTGAGTTAGATCTAATTTTGTGGTTTCTGAAGAACAAGTGAATTCCTTATTTGGAGGTATTAGATGGATTAAATGATCTCGAGTGTTTTGTTAGTCCAAGAATATGTAAAGTGCTGTGAGATCTTTTTTTTTTTTTTTAAAGATTTTATTTACTTATTTGACACAGAGAGAGGGATTACAAGTAGGCAGAGAGGCAGGCAGAGAGACAGGGAGAGGAGGAAGTAGGCTCCCTGCTGAGCAGAGAGCCTGATGCGGGCCTGGATCCCAGGACGCTGAGATCATGACCTGAGCCGAAAGCAGAGGCTTTAAACCCACTGAGCCACCCAGGCGCCCAGTGCTGTGAGATCTTAAAGAAGATGAATTTTTAAGATTATAAACCATTATTACTAATAATGGTGATAATAAGTATTATATAAATTATTCTCCCTTCTAAAATATTTGTATATATTAGATATATTTTAATTACCACGAACATTATTTCGGGTATTGATTATAATTACTAGTTAGCAGATTTAACTTTTCATAAAATACCTTATAGTTTATCTTAATAGATAGAAGTTATTTATCCCTGGGGTGCCTGGGTGGCTCAGTTGGTTAAGCATTTGACTTTTTTTCTTTTTTTTTTTTTAAGCATTCGACTCTGGATCTCAGCTCAGGTCTTGATCTCAGGGTCAAGAGTTTGAGCCCCATGCTGGGTGTGGTGTCTACTTAAAAAAAAAAGTTATCAATCCCTAAAATACACAATTGAGGGCGCCTGGGTGGCTCAGTGGGTTAGAGCCTCTGCTTTCGGCTCAGGTCATGATCTCAGGGTCCTGGGATTGAGGCCCACATCGGGTTCTCTGCTCAGCAGGGAGCTTGCTTCTTCCTCTCCCTGTCTCTCTGCCTGCCTCTCTGCCTACTTGTAATCTCTCTCTCTGTGTCAAATAAATAAATAAAATCTTTAAAAAAAAATACACAATTGACTTAGTAAGGCTACCCCAATAAAGAATAATCTGGCATTATAATGCTAAATCATTACCCCTTAGTCATCTATTAATATTTTATTCTACTTAAATACTGTTAAAGAAGTAGGAAGAGTTTCCTTGACATGGATTTTTGTTTTAAATGAACTATTTCCTCAAGAATATAAGTCTCCGGGCGCCTGGGTGGCTCAGTGGGTTAAAGCCTCTGCTTTCAGCTCAGGTCATGATCTCAGGGTCCTGGGATTGAGGCCCGCATCGGGCTCTCTGCTCAGCAGGGAGCCTGCTTCCTCCTCTCTCTCTGCCTGCCTCTCTGCCTACTTGTGATCTCTCTCCCTCTGTGAAATAAAATAAATAAAAAATTAAAAAAAAAAGAATATAAGTCTCCATTATCTTTGAAATTATTCAATTATAAATACATTCTTTTTTCTTGCAGTTAAAGTTTATTTCAAGTAGCGGGATAAACTTGTGTTCCATCTTCTCATCTTACATACCTTAAAACTTCAAAATGTCTTTTCTGTAGGATTGTTTTTACAACTTTGGCTTTCAAGTATACAGAGGCAGTGTTCAATGAGAGACAGGGAATTTAGAATGCCATTTTACTTGAAGATGTTTGCCACCTTGTGGCACCTGGGTGGCTCAATCTTTAAGCATCTGCCTTTGGCTCAGGTCATGATCCCAGGGTCCTGGGATCGAGTCCCACATTGGCTTCCTGCTCTGTGGGAAGACTGCTTCTCCCTCTCCCATTCCCCCTGCTTATGTTCCCTCTATCCGTGTGTCTCTCTCTGTCAAATAAATAAAATCTTAAAGAAAAAAAGATGTTTGCTATCTTGAAGAAGGGGTGGAAGAGGGAGAGGATACCAAGGACATGAGATAGAGCATCTTTTTTTCTTTTACTCACAAGGAATGTGTTTTAGATGAAATGGATCAGAATAAATAAATAAATAAAACCAACCTAAAGAAGTGTGGTAGGTAGATAGCATTGCTAATTATGGTGTCTTTGCCATATTGAATAGAAGTTGGTCCTGTACCAATACTTATTTTCCTTGTTATTTTGGCTAAATTATTGGGGTTTTTTTAAGTTTATAATTGATTGAAAATTTTTTTCTAAGTTTTAAATAGGTGATATCTTTACATGGTCAAAATTCAAATGTAAAAGTACCCTGTAGGCACCTACTTTCCCTTTCCATTGGCAATAATGTTCATTTCCTCTATCCTTCCAGAGATATTTTATGTATGATGAAAAGTCATATATGTTGAAAGAAACATTTGTCACTGTTAAGTGCTTTGTATAATTCCTTATTGAGATAGAATTTTGGTTTTCACTACACTGATTTTCTCTGTAGTATTGACCATAGCTTTTAAGGGTTTTTTTTTTTAACATTTTAATATTTTATTAAAGTTGAAGCACTTTGGCACTGATGAGGAAATTGGGCACTTTGAATATATCATAATGGTCTGTCACCGATTTTCATCCCTAACCATAAAGTAGGCTCTCTGACTCCTTTTGCTTTCCTTCGATTGTATTCTACCAGCCAGATGAACTTCTTTGGACATTTTTTTAGAAAGTTGAAACTACATGACTTGGACATGGATGTATTAATACTCTCTGGTTGTTATTTGTGGAATTTATTTCCTTTGAAATGAGATTTGATATGGACCTCCCTCAAAAGAAAAAGTTTTGAAAGATTAATTTGTTATCTATATTAAATCTTATGAAATAGAAATGCGGACCGGGTCCTCTTTCATCAATTTTTTTTTAATTCAGCAATATGTTATTTGTCCTTCTAGACATTTCTGTCCCCCAAGCATATATATAGTCCATGTATGTGAGCAATATGACTTTTTTTATATGAATGGATTTGTTACCACATATACTTTTCTGTAACTTTTTTCTTATACTATTTTTCTGTGTTTCTATAGATTTCTCATTCTTTTTTTACAGGTACCCAGGGTTCTATGTAATTTATTGACCATTTATTTATTCATAAACTTCTGGGTTATTACAGTTTTTAAATATTATAGGTATGCTACACTAAGTATTCTTAAACATATTTACACATTTTTGCTACTTTTATGAATATATCTATAGGGATAAACTCCTAGAAATTAAATTACTGGTTATCAGAGGATCCACATCTAAAATTTTGATAAAATTGTTCAAAATGCTGAACCAGATTCTGCATCTGTATTAACAGTTGAGACCTGATTCCCCACATTCTTACTGAATTATAATGAGTTCTTTTTTCTCCTTTCTTTTCTTTTTTCTTTTCTTTTCTCTCTCTCTCTCTTTCTTTCCTTATGGTTTAATTTTCTAATCTTTAATCATAGTCCCCATGTTTGTTTTATCTAAAAAATTTTTCTGTGTTCCAAATAGCTCTATGAGCTACTTATTAATTGCTCCCAAAGGTTTTGTGAACTACATTAAATATAGGTGTAAAATTACTTTCCGAAGGAGTATTCAGACATCATCTACAAATGCAAATTTTGGAATAGTTTTTAATTTCCTTAACATTGATTTTTTTTTCAAGAAAATCAAATATTCAGGCAATATTGACTTCATTCTGAAAGAGGAGAATGTATCTTCCATAGACTTTGCACAAGTTATTTTATTTTTGCATTGTCATGGTTTTATAACATTTATATTTTCAGTCTTTTTTTTTTTTTTAACACTATTTCTCACTTTGTTTAACTTCAGCTGTGGATTTAGGGGATTCGGTGTTTATCTTACTACTCTTGTATGTAGCCTCATAATTCCTAAGTTCCTAAAGCTGACTCACCTTTTGGCTAGCTGATATTGGTATTTTGATTTGAATTTATTTTCCTCCTCCCAAAAAGGAATTCACAGGTACTTGCATTTTTGAGACTACTATATGTTGTATTTATAAATGAATGTGACCATATATAGAATTATTGAATTGCTTCTTTTTTCTCCTCAAAATTTAAAACCCTCTATTGTACTGTCTTCTGGTACTGAATATTTCCAAAGCTTGCTGGAATATTCCCTATTATGTGTAAGTAACTTCCTTTTTTTGCCTGGATTATCGTAAGAGTCTTTCATTGTACTTTTAAACCTCTGTGATTTCATCAGAATGTGTCTTGGTGTTAATTATTCTATATAATTTTTCCTGGAAATTAGTGAGAAGATTTTAGGTCATCCTCTTAGGTCTTCTCTCCTTCCCTTCAAGTTTTCTTGTATTATATCCATGAAAACTTCTTTTTTCTATTCTGTTTTCTTCTAGGATATTTATTGCTCGTATAGTGGATTTTTCTTGGTTTTTTTAATCTTTATTCTAATTCTTTGCATTTCTTTCTTTTTTTCCTCTGCATTGTTTTTCTTAAGCCCATCCTCCAGGTCACTATTTTTTCAGTACATTTCTGCTTCTATGTGTTTTTCATGATTTCATTATTACTTAGTTTCTTCTGTTCTTCCAACTTACTCTTAGATCTTTTCTTGTTGTTTTATCACTTTGTTTGGTTATTTAAAGAACTCAGGTTCTCTTTAATTTATTTGGAAGTGTAGGAGATAGTTGACTAAAATTTTATTGTTTCCATTTTTGTAGGAATTTCTTAGTAGGTTCTCTATTGGATACTCTGTGCTTATTATTTGTATTTGAATGAGGCTGGCTATTTGTTGAACATCATGTAGGGATGGGGCAGGGAGAGGCAGTGAATCCTGATAGCTATTTCAAATTATATAGTTGTCTCAGCATATTTTCTCACCAAGTCTCCACCATAGGAGCATACATCCCCTTAAGGTAAGCACATCACCCAAAGAAGAGCTAGGAGTGATTTAAGAGTCAAGTTTTCTCAGAGCACCTGGGTGGCTCAGGTGGTTAAGCGCCAAGACTTACGATTTCAGCTCAGGTCGTGGTCTTAAGGGTAATGAGATGAGCCTTGGCCCCTGTACCCGAGTCCCTACTCAGGGGGCAGTCTGCTTGAGATTCTCTCCCTCTCCCTCTGCCCCTCCCCTTGTGCATACTGCGCATGCACTCTCTTTCTCTCTCTAAAATATATAAATCCTTTTTTAAAAAGTAAAAAAAAAAAGAGTGAAGCTTTCTCTAGGCCATGTTTCTTTTATTTGGAGACTTAGTTGACCCTGCTTAGTGACTAAAAAGGTTATTGTTGTTTCTTCTCCTGTATCCCTGTCTCACCATCAGGTACTTTCTGTCATGAGTCTAGATTGAGAAAAAATAGATCTATTCCATATCTCACGTTCTTTGGAAGTTCCTGATTTGGTTGAAAAGTATAAGTACTAAGGGCATTTATAATCAGGGAGAAAACTATATAACTATTTAAACACTTTATAGTATTTTCCTTACTTTTTCTCCCAACTTCTGATATTCCCAAATCCTTTTATTTAAATATTTTCCTTGGTTGGATGTTAAGGCACTGCTCTTGACTCTGTGGCTCTAGTTGTATTTAAAGACAAAGGCATGAGTCCAAGTAATTCAGTAGAATTTTTCTGTGTGTTAAAGTTTATATTGAAGTTATATTATAGAGAACCACATTATCAGACCCTTAAAAAAAATCATAGTCTGCTTCTGAGATTATGGTCTCTTTTAGATGAGAATCTTTTTAGTTGAAGATCCTGAATTTACAAATCCCAGCACCTGAAATACCAGTCACAAGGTCTTCATGGCCAAATGTGATTTTCATTTTTGGAATAAGATCCGTGAGTTCTTCTTTTTCCTTTCACAGGACAAGCAGGAGGACATGAAGACTATTTTGGAGGGCATAGATCCGGCCAAGCATCAGGTGAGGGAGGCCTTTGATGCTTGTAAGCTACTACATAAGGAATAGATGTTGTAGGTAACCAGAACTCTGGATATCTGAATGCCAGCCAAGAAGTTCCAGGACCTTGCTGGGTGACAAAGGAAATCTTCTTCAATTGAAAAAGATTATGAAGTTCCAATAAAAAGAGATTTATGTTACTAGTAGTTTGCTTCCTTAGTATTCTTTTTATGTGGTATTCCTAAAAAATTTCTTAGGTGAAAATAGATTTTCTTATTCAGATAGTTCTTTTGCATTCTTCCTTACTGGGAGATTCAACATACTACAGAGAGAAATTCTCAGTTTTAAAGTCCTTTGCATTCAACTTTGTTCATCAAAAATCTGAAACTCAGACTTAGGGAGTTACGTTGGATTGTTTTTTATATAATCCTCAAATAAAAAGGTGAAAATTTACTATATTATTCATGCCATTAATTTCTATAAAGTTAAAATTATTTTTATAAAATTGCCCCCTGTAATTTCATTTTGAAATTGGTTTTTAAGAAGGTAAATGCTTATTCATAAGCAAACATTTCTTTTGAGAAAATATTTTAAATTTGTGCCTCATGGTTTTAAGAGTCCAGCAAATTTAGTATCCATTTTAATTCAGAGAGATTTGTTTAAACTCAGGAAGCAGTGCTTAATTTTAAAATCAGGAATAAATCGTGATTGTATCACAATTAGCTTAGGCCTTCTAAAATAAATTTTTTAGTATCAAGCACTCTTAATCAGAATGCTTATTAACGATCTTTATTATTGGCTTGTTGAATGAGAAGTTGCTATATTCATTCTATTTTGAACCAAGTAAATAATACATTTCACAAAACATGTGAAAATGTGAATTTTTACTCAGTCGTATAGTATCTCAGGCTCCTATCAAGAATGTAAAGCTGAGTATTATTTCAGGTAAAGTATTTTTTTCTCCCCAGATTGGTTAAAGGAAACGTGATTATAAATCTCTCTCTAAGCTGTAAGTCTTAAAAACTTGGGATACTTTTTTTTAAATGAGTTTTGTGGCCCCACTTTTATTAGATGTTCAGATTCACTAGATCTGAAATGGGGAATCTGCATTTTAAGTGATATCCCAAGAGATTCTGATGGCAAGCTTTCCATATTCCACACTTTGAGACATTGCTAGAGTCCGTAGATTATTCTGCATCAGTGTTGAGTTCTCTTCCTTTTCCATCTTTGCTTTATAGTCCATCATTCTTTCTCCAGCCAAACCGAGTAAGTTTGGTTTCTCTCTTTGTTACTTGTGATTTTTAGAAACTGAGCTGAACACAAGCCCTAGGTAGTGCCTCAGTCTTTTTTCCATCTCAGTTGTCCTGAGGGATATGAATAAGATCAGTAACAGCAGATCACTAAGGTAATAATTAAAATACAGTGGTGGATTGGAAGAACATACCCCCCCCACGGGGGAACATCAGAATCCTCTAGTACATATATAGTATAAAACAGTCTCCCTCCCTCTCCTGTGATTCTGGTCTTTCCCTTGACAATGTCCTCCTCCAACTCGAAGAAGTACTGCCTCTGTAATATAGTTACAATCCTTAGATGTATACCTTGGGTGTCCATGGCTGTGATTTTAAAGGAAATAAACTTACTTTTTAAAAAATAAACTTAATTTTAAATTAAATTTTGGTATCTAAGTCCAACTGGGGAAAAAATGCATCTTTTTCCTCCTAGTGCTTATTCCTCAGAACCAGAACTTTGCAGTGTATTTTTTGTGGATAAGATTTTAGGGGACTTACAAAGTTCTAATTATCCATTTATCAATGTATTTCAACCATTATTGATCAGCTTACCTTAATTAACTTTAAATATGACCTCCCATTTTTTAAATGTTAACTTTTTATTAAGGAATAACATATACATATTATTTAGTTTTACTATTCAAAGTTGGAAAACTTTTATCTATTTTTCCTTGATCTAAAACTATTTGTGAAATATACAAAATTCCTAATACCTTTTCTTTTAAAGGCCAAGTTCTCTCTTTCTAGGTTATTGTATGTTGAATGAGTCCTTTTCAGCTATCTCAGGTTTGTTTAAATATAAGTACAAATGACATCCAGTCAAGAAGGTAAAGTCAGTATTAGTATAATTTGAAACCTCTCTGCTCTCTGTTGTTTCATGTACATAGATATAATAAATTAAATGTGGGAGAAAAACAAACTAAACTAAAAATTTGTAGTTATAGTCAGAAACAAGATTAAAGAACACTGGACTAGAAATGGAGCGTTGATCCGCAGCTGAAGCTATAGGCCCAAGGAGAATTAAAATTTAAAGAAAGCGGGGAGCATGGGTCCTGGGATTTCAATTTCCGTAGGGCGATAGGGACTGAATGCATCACAAATGGAACAGGCCAGTAGATGTAGTCTATTTGACTGAAGCAAGGAACTGGGGACCTTAGGCCCCACCTTTGAACAAAGATGGGAAAAAAGCTACAAGCAACTTCCTACGGTTGCAGTTAGAAATGATCTACTTGGTGGAATGAAGATGCAAAGACAACAGTGTAACTAAGAACTTGGAAGACACTATTTTTTGATTTAGTGAGCAGAACTAAAATAACTCCACGAAACCAGAAGTTTAAGTTGCCAACGAAAGATCTTTTGCTGACATGGACTTTTAGGGCCAGACTCAGGCAACTTTCAGATCATCTGATGAGAAGGGATAAGTTTGTGAATAAAAATAAAAGAAAAAACTCTCATGCAAATTGAGCTTTTCAAAAAAAAATTATGAAGTTCAAGAGCAAATCTACATGGAGAGATAGTCAAAATGTAAGCAAATAAACAAAAAGCAGCAAAACAGGAGACCAGGCAACTGAAATAAAAGACTTTAAACATACTTATTTTAAACTATAACCAGTAGCCATAAAACAAACAATGAAGCAAAAGCCAATAATTATGAATTAAGAACAGATGATTATGAAATAAAAAATTTAAACTTTGTGAGAGGAAAAGTTATGGAAATAAAAAATACATGGGATAAATAGTACATTGGACATAGTTGAATAAAAAATTAGTGAATCAGGTGATTAAATAAGAAATAACACAATATAGCATAAAGATAAAGAAATGGAAGAATTTATGAAAGAAATTGAGAAAAATAGGGTAGATTGAGAAGCTCAACCACACATTTGAAATTTCTGAATGAGAGGATAGAAATACAAAATAGAAGCAATGTTTGAAGAGATAATGATAGAGAATTTTCTGAAATTGAAGGCAGACATGAATACTTGATTGAAAAATTAATAAGTAAAATGAATGAAACTGTAGAATTTGAAAGATAAAGAACAGTATCTTAGAAGCTACTAGAAGGGAAAAAAATGCATTACTTCAAAGGAACAACAATCAAATTTTTGACAGCAGATTCTCATCAACAGTAATAATCACAGAAGACAGTGGGAAGTAATATCCTCCAAATACCAGAAAAAAAAAATAGAATTCTGTACTCAACTGCTCTTCCCGAGAAGGAAAAATAAGCTTATTTTCAGATCTACAAAGAATAAAAAAGCTTACCGCCTCAGATCCTTGCCAAAAGAACTACTTATTATACATCAATAAGGAGACAGATATATCCTGGAGGAAGGCGTGGGATGCAGGAAGCTACGGTAAGCAAAGAAATTAGTAAAACATATTACAAATATAAATTTTTAAATACAAAACCTAAATTGTTATGCTTAAAACCAAAGTAATGCTAAAATTCTCGATACCAATAGCACGAAATTCAGAAGGATGTGTTAGAAGGTTGAAAAGCCATGCTAGGGTCCCTGTGTTGCTCAGGAGAGAAGGATCAGGTACCGAATAACTTTAAAGATTTGGGGGGGGTGCAAAATAAATCAGTAATCAGAACAAATATAAATCTGTTGAACACAGTTGTTAAAGGGAAAGACTTTTGATTTAGATTAAAAATGAAAATCTAGCAAATTCTGTCTTCAGGGGATAAATCTAAACCGAACTGATAGGGGAAGATTGACAAAGTGATGGAAAAAGTTACGTAAGGCAGTATTAATATCTGATGAAATGAGATTTTAACCCAAAAGCATTTCTAGAGATAAATGTTCCTTCAACTGATGTAACAGTCAGCTATTAACAATCAGTAACAGAAACAATCTACCTTCTAAAGAAAATAGAAAATTAAAAAGTTACAAAAAAGATGAATCTACATTTGTGGTGATAGGATTTTTTTCACAGACTTCAGTATGAAACTGATCAAATAGATAAAACAATTGTTAAGAACAAAAAAATCAGATTTTCTCGTAAATAGCTAACATTCTCTTTCCATTATATATACTGTGTATTCTTTTCCAGTACATGGAACATGTATAAAAATTGTCCATGTTTTAGGCTACAAAGTCTTTAAAACAAACTCCTTAGTCACATGGACTAAATTCTTCGATCTCTATTGGTTTAAAATTACAAATTAACAATAAAACCTTTTTTTAAGAAAATCCCATTCACCTAGAAAATGAAGAAAATACTCAACACAATTCATGGGTTAACGAGGCAATCATAGTAAAAATTATGAAGGAATTATCGCAAAAACTACACATCAAAACTTAGATGAGAGAATACAGCTAAAGTGGTCCTTAGAAGGAAAAGTTTTTTTAATATATAAAATGAAAGTAAATGAAGCTACTAAAAGAACCACAAACTGCACCACAATGTAAGGAAATAATAAAGATAAAAGCAAAATTAATAGAAAACAACAAAAAATAGGAAAAAATAGGGAAGAAGAGCAAACTTAAAAGCTGATTTAACAACAATAAAATACAACTACTGAAATAGATAAAATAAGGAAGGCTTTTTAAAAGGGGAATGCACAGACAAATGGTAGAAATTTAAAGGGAGTTATAACTATATGATACAGTAGAGATTGTTAAAATTTATAAGGTAATCATATGAACATTCAATAAATTTGAATACCTACATGAAATGAATCCTGATTTTTTCCATGAATATATAAATTTATCAAAATTGAATCGTGAATAGGGAACCCCAGTAGAACACTAAGTGTATTACACATTGAATCGGTAGTTTAAAATCATCCATCCAATGAAAGGAAGAAGCTCAGATGAATTTATAGGTGAGTTTTACCAAATGTTCAAGAAATAAACGCTATATTGTTCTATCTATTCTCTTCTATCTATTCTCTATTATTTTATTCTCTACCAAGAACAGAGAAAGAAGATATGTTACAATGTGCAATATTTAAATTTATAACCTGGAAAATCATTTTCTGTGTTTATGAAGGAAAAATACCATAATTTAGATCCTAAAATTTGATTGATCTTGAACAAATATTGGCTTTGCTAACAAACCCAACATTCATAAGTAAGTAGTATATACAAATTTGATTCCTATTTTAGGGGTTTATTTAGAGTGAAGGAGAGAGCGCATGGGCACACAAGAGAGCGGGGTCAGGGGGCAGAGAGAGAGAGAGAAAGAAAGAGAGGCTCAAGCAGACTCACCACTGAGTGCAGAGCCCAATGCAGGGCTCTGTCCTGGGACCCCCAAGGTAGTGACTCATGCCAAAATCAGGAGTTGGCCACTCAACTGACTGAGCCACCCAGGCGCCCCTGATTCCTATTTTAAGAGAAGGATTTAGTGGTCAGGTATCATGGGGCAAATTATATATGTTGTAGGATTTACATTATTGATTTTAGGACATGAAATATAATAAACACATTATATAGTTGGGGCATTGTTTTACCTACCATTTTCTCAAATATAATTGTGTTTTTCAAAACCAAAGAATGCATGTATATATTTTTAGGGAGGAAAATAGAATAGCTTTTCACACCTTTTATCTTAGAAATTTTATTAGTATGTTGAATTTTGAAATTTGACTTGGGGTGAGGATCTTGGGACTATATTTTCTAATTTTTTATCATTTAAGAGCTATAGTAATATTTTATTTATGCAGAACTAGCAGTTGTTTTAAAAGTTTATTCTAAAGGAGGACTTCCACAATCTTTTGTCTTTGCCATTACTCACGGGATCTAGTTATGCTGATGGGTGTCACTGCTAGGCCTAAGAGAGAAGAAAGAAAGAAAAAGGAAAAGAAAAGAAAAGTGACGTTAATATAGCCCACCCATGTTCTAGTAACAATGTATTATAAAATGCAGAGAATGAATATCTAATTCTGAGTTTAGCTACTACCCTCAATTTCTTGTTAAATTAACTTTTCTTTCTCTTATTTACCTAGTAGAAAATTAAAACTTCAAACCTCAGTACTAAGAGGGAAGATTTAAGATTTGAGAGGTCAGTTATACTTAGGCTCCTTCTTGGTAAACCATATTCATGCACTTTATTGTTTTAGATGTAGGTACATAATGGTAAGCAAATATGGACACGATTGGTGTTCTCATGGAGCTTACAATTTAGTGGCAGAGACATGTTAGCCAAATAGTTATACAAACTAATATATGATTGAAACTTATGAAGGAGTGGTTCATATAGCTATGTCTATAGAGATGGTCCCAGACTTATGATGGTTCAATTACGATTTTTCGACTTTATGATGGTGCAAAAGTGATACGCATTCAGTAGAAACCATACTTCGAATTTTGAATTTTGACATTTTCCTGGGCTGGCGATATGTGGTAAGATACTCTCAGGATGCTGGGCCGCAGCAGTGAGCAGCAGCTACGGTGAGCCACATGATCTCAAGGATAAACAACCAATGCACTCGCAACCATTATGAACTCATAGAACCATTCTGTTTTTCACTTTCAGCACAGTATTCATTCATTAACTGAAATTTTAAGTCCTTAAACTTATGGAGGAGACTTTGTGCTTGATGATTTTGTCCCAACTGTGGTCAAATGCTCTGAGCATGTTTAAGGTAGGCTAAGCTAAGCTATGATATTCGGTAGGTTAGGTATATTAAATGTGCTTTCAACTTAAGATATTTTCTACTTAAAATGGGTTTATCCATACATAACCCCATCGTAAGTCAAGGAAGATTTGTAATAGAAAGAGTAATTGAGTCAGGAAGTTCATCTCCCGAGGAGATAACACTTAGCTTGAGATGTGAAGAATGAAAAGGAGCTAGTCGAGAAGTGTTACAGGGAAGAAAGAACAGCTTGAGCAGAAAGGCCGTGAGTCAGGAGTGGAAATAACAAATTGCCAAAGGAGCAATTTACTTCCAATGTGTAGTTGATTGCATTGATAATTCAGAAAAAAATGGGACGGAGAAACTTAACAACTTTCTAGGTCTTTCTGAATAAGGTTTTCATAATGTATATTCCATTTTGTTTTAAGTAAATTTCCAGAATGTTAGATTTGCCAACATTTGAACGTAAATTCAAAATCCATTCCAAAGTCAAATGATTTTGGCATCACCTATATTAACCATCTTCTATATTTTAAAATTAGTAAAATATAATCAGTATGTGTAACAAGAAGTCAAAACATAAAACGTAAATTTTTATAAGAGATTGAGAGATTCTGTACTATCAAGATAAAAATTTTTAAATCTCTTTTAGAGTATTATTCATGTCACTGCAGGCCAGTTTAAAGTTTCCATTAGGTTGACAATCTACTTATTTCTCATTGTTAGTTTGCCTAAGTTGTAGGTTAGGTATAGTTATATAAACAGACTGAAAAGTATCCTATCGGGAGAGCACAGTATTTTTTTTTTTTTAAGATTTTATTTATTTATTTGACACAGAGAGAGAGATTACAAGTAGGCAGAGAGGCAGGCAGAGAGACAGGGAGAGGAGGAAGCAGGCTCCCTGCTGAGCAGAGAGCCCGATGCGGGCCTCGATCCCAGGACGCTGAGATCATGACCTGAGCCGAAAGCAGAGGCTTTAACCCACTGAGCCACCCAGGCGCCCAGTATTTTTTTTTTTTTAAGATTTTTATTTTTTAGGGGCACCAGGGTGACTTAGGTGGTTAAGCCTCTGACTCTTGATTTCAGCGCAGAGTATGATCTCAGGGTCATGTTATCAAGTCCCATGTTGGGCTCCACATTCAGCATGGAGTCTGCTTGAGAATTTCCCTCCCTCTCTCTCTGCCCCTCCTGCTTGTTCATGTGCACTCTCTCTCAAATAAATAAATACATCTTTAAAAAAAGAGATTTTATTTTTTAAGTCGTTTCCACACCCAGTGTGGTACTCGACCTTAACCCCAGAGATCAAGAGTTGCATACTCCACTGGCTGAACCAGCCAGGTGCCCTGAGCACGCTATTGTTAAGTTGACTGTGGTGGTAGCTAAAGGATTATCTGAGTTAATTAGAATAGAGCTGAAGTAAAGCTTGACTTAAGCATTGTTCTTTATCAAGTTAATCTTTTTTAAAAATATTTATTTATTTGAGAGAGAGAGAGCACGCACACGAGTGAGGTAGAGGGGCAGAGGGATAGAGAGAAGGAGAGTCCCCACTGAGCAGGGAGCCCTGTGTGGGGCTTGATCCCAGGAACCTGGGATCATGACCTGAACCAAAGGGAGAGACTGAGCCACCCAGGCACCCTTTATCAAGTTTTTCTTAGTAACAAAAGACCAAAACAACAGAAATTAATGGTTACATACGTAATGAAATGGGATAGGTGAGCGAGCTTTTCATAGAAGCAGTGTATCAGCTGCATTTTATTTTATTTATTTATTTGAGAGAGAGAGAGCAGGAGCAGAGGGAAGAGGCAGAGGAAGAAGCAGACTCCCCGCTGAGCAAGGGAACCTGATGCAGTACTTGATCCCAGGACCCTGGGATCATGACCTGAGCCGAAAGCAGACGCCCAACCAACTGAGCCACCCAGGCACCCTATTTGTTTATTTTTATTTAAAATTCAGTTAACATAGACTACAAGATTGGTTTCCGGAGTAAAATTCAGTGGTTTATCACTTACATACAACACCCAGTACTCGTCAGTCAGCTATATTTTAATACTTAGCTGAATGTAATAAGAGTTCACAGTTCTCCCATCAGTATTACTTGGCATATTAGCAAGCTCCTTTTAGGGACATTTGATATTAGGATGGTAACAAGCTGTTTTATCATTCACTCCTCTTGGTGGAATAGCAATCTTTCTGCTATTATAAAACTGCTTCTTTTGCCTTTCACTATTCACATATTTAATTTCTAGTCTAAAAACAATCTCTGCTCATTGGTATGTTTTTTCCTTTTTTCTTTTCTCTTTACTCTTGAAATACCATAGTGTTTTTCTTTAGAGATTGGTTTCTGAATAAATAAAATTTAAAAAGAGAAAGAGACTGGTTTCTGTTCTATGATAGAGTTCTGATTGGTTTCTAATACGATAAGATCAGGATCTTCTTTTTTTTTTCTTTTATTTTTATGAGATCAGGATCTTCTTAATCATGTGTAAGACTAAGGTTCATTTTTCACAATTCATATGAGTAGTTAGGAAAACATCTTTTTGACCTTGGGATTGGAAAAATGCAGGTATTTCTCTTTGAGGCTCAAACTAAACATAAGTAATATCTTTAAATGCTGTTGTTTGGTATGCAAAAGTGAACTTGCCCTTAAAAAGGTATGCCATGTACTGTGGACTGAAATTAATCCTACATTTTGGAGGAAATGAGATAGGTAGTATAAGTGGGTACAGTAAGTATTAAATCTTATTTCTCATGTCATTTGTACTAAGTCTTTAAAATAGATGGTTAATGAATTGGCACTGATGGATTATTTTTTTTGTTTCTTTAATAGGAACATGAATCTGAGGGGGGGAGAACACCTTTGATGAAAGCTGCGAGAGCTGGTCATTTGTGCACCGTGCAGTTTCTTATCAGCAAAGGTAAGGGAAACACAAGTAATCATTTGTAAGCGACTCTAACTTCTGAAAAAAAAATTCCTAAACGGGTCCAATTTATGTTAGAGCTATTTTTCCTACAGTACAAGTGTTGTATCCTAGTCTTTTATTGCTGTATTTTATTTAGTAAGTGTAGAGTTCATGAGGTACTTACTGGGATTTTTCTGTATTAGTTTTGAATTTGAAGTTCGGCAGCTTATTATTCCTACCCAAAGTTGATGAAGCCAAATATAAAACATCCAGCTATATTTAATAGATAGAGTATTGTTCAGCACTTAATGATAAGGCAGTTCTGCTGGAGGGTGGGGTGGGGAGGCAGAAAGTCTGCAACTATTGTTTATTGTACAGTTGATTTAACCACGTATACCAGGATGTTACGTATTATTTTTATATTCCCCTAGAGGTTGTATTTTTTTTTTTAAGAGTTTATTTATTTATTTGAAAGAGAGAGAATGAGAGAGAACATGAGAGTGGGGAGGGTCAGAGGGAGAAGCAGACTTCCCGCCGAGCAGGGAGCCCAACGCGGGACTCGATACTGGGACTTCAGGATCATGACCTGAGCTGAAGGCAGTCGACCAACCGACTGAGCCACCTTGGTGCCCTAGAGGTTCTATTAGAATATATTTAGGCAAAGAAGTTTGCATGATGGATGAAGAGATAGGTCAAGACTTCACTATCGAACGGTGAAATACTGTTAAACCCATGTTAGGCTGAACCACAGAATTGTCATTTTAAACTTCAAAAATGGTAATATCAGTGATTTCATTTGGTTCAGCCTAACTCTGTGTATAGTGTTAGAGGTATTCTAGTATCTGATGAAAGATCCTGGGGTAGGATGGTAAAATACAAGGAAAATTCGCTTAGGTCATGTTATTAAATTAAGAATTTTAAAATATATATATTTTAAGATTTTATTTATTTCTTTGAGAGAAAAGAGAGAGAGACAGCAACAGAGATAGCAAGAGAAGGCATGAGCAGGGGGAGAGGGAGAAGCAGGCTCCCCAATGAGCAGAGAGCCCAACACAGGGCTCAGTCCCAGGACACTGGGATCACGACCTGAGCTAAAGGCAGGCGCTTAACTGACTGAGGCCCTAAAAATAGAAATTTTATTAAAAAAAAAAAAATTTTATACCCATGTTCCAACAGAACTTAAATATTTTGTGCCACTATGAAAGCAGTATAAAATTCTATCCTTTTTTTTTTAAAGATTTTATTTATTTATTTGACACAGAGAGATCAGATCACAAGTAAACAGAGAGGCAGGCAGAGAGAGAGGAGGAGGCAGGCTCCCTGCTGAGCAGAGAGCCCGATGCGGGCCTCGATCCCAGGACCCTGAGATCATGACCTGAGCCGAAGGCAGAGGCTTTAACCCACTGAGCCACCCAGGCTCCCAAAATTCTATCCTTTTAAATATACTTTTCTTCTTTAATTGGATACAAGTAGGTTTATCTTCTTAATAGCACATTTTTGCTGCCAAATTAGTCATATCTTTACATAGTGTTATAACATAGTCTGTAAAAGCTATTTACCTCAAGCATGCTGAAGTAATAATAAACAGATGGGTAACCTTTGGAATTCTCTCAGGCTCCTTGACTAAGGAGGTTATCTAGCCATACCCAACCCCAACCCTACTAAGCGTGTAATCAGACTTGTCAGGAAGAGGGTCATATTGATTACAGCCTTTCTAGGCTGTAGTAACTGCTAAACAATCCTACCATCTAAATTTATTATTAACAACTTTAAAAATAATCACATGTTGCTAATGTAAAAATGTTTATTGTTGTGTCTTGCTTGCCCTTCCCAAAAAGTACTTTTATGATTATTGTTAGGATCAGCTGGATATTTCTGAAAATTAAATTATAATAATTATAGTGGTTTTGCCCATAGGCTTATTTTTCTTTTCAGAAACTAAGTCTGGAATTAAGGAAAAAGGAATATTGCTATAGTCTTAACTATCTAGTTGAGACTTTGGCGTGTTGTAATTTTTTTTAGGGGTCAAAAACAATTTATCAAAAAGGAGGGCAAGAAAGGGTTTTTGCATTTAGACTTTCTTCAGGTCATGTCAAACAAAGCTGTTGAATAAGCTTACTAAATAGCCTTTCGGATAACATTTTTGGATGTTCTTGTCTTCTCTCCATATCCAGGTCCCCCTGACTCCTAAAATACACAATGTGAAGAATTAAAGATCTCTTAAATATTGTTTAAAAAATCTTGTTTTCTCTACTTTGAGATCTGGCTATATTGCCACATTCTAGAAGTAGATAAAAAAAATGTCTTTACAACATTTTGAGACTTACATACAATGATATTATTTGATGCTTACATTAACCTGTATATATTTATTAATCTTAGTCTTCTAGATTTTCCATTTTAAAAGTGATATTGAATGAACGAACTACAGCTACGCGCAACATTTTGGATGAATCTCACAAATATTATATTGAGCGAAAGAAGCCAGACACAAAAGAGTACACTGTATGATTTCATTCATATACAGTTCAAAAACTAAAACCAGTCTGGAAGTCAGGATAGTAATACCATTGGAAGGGTGGGTAGTGACTGAAAGAGGGCACAAGGTGTGGGACTTCTGGTATGTGGATAACATTCTGTTTCTTGATCTGGGTGCTGGTTACACAGGTGTGTTCACTTTGTGAAAAATTTTCATTTATGGTTTGTGTACCTTTTTTTTATCTGTCATACTTCAAAAAAAATCTCTAAAGTGATATGTTTTGTGAACTTGCTTGATTCCACCTTTTTTTTAAGATTGCTGTTTATGTTTCTTTGAAGGCGCCAATGTGAATAGGGCTACAGCCAATAATGATCATACGGTAGTGTCGCTGGCATGTGCAGGAGGTCATCTGGCAGTTGTTGAGCTACTCTTGGCTCATGGAGCAGACCCTACTCATCGACTCAAGGTATTCTACCTAAAAATAAGTAAATAATATATGTGTTGTTATTAAAAGATATTGAAGATATGTTGGCCTGGTCTCAGTGCTTCATAGTCATTACTTTTTATAAATGAGTTTTGATTCTAGACAGGCTGCTAAGAAACAGGATGTCTATAGCAGTTATAAGAAGAAATTTACAAATTATTGATTAATGGTTTTGTCGATCTTTCGCAGGATGGCTCGACAATGCTCATCGAAGCTGCAAAAGGTGGCCATACTAATGTTGTTTCTTATCTGTTGGATTACCCAAACAATGTTCTGTCAGTTCCTACTACAGATGTGTCTCAGCTCACCTCACCTTCTCAAGATCAATCTCAGGTAAAGTAAAAACAGTTGATTTATAAATATAAAGCCTCCAAATTGGGAGTTTTTGTTTAAAATTAATTTTAAGGAAAATGGATTTGTTTCTCTTTTCTGTTATGTACTAAGATAAACATGATCCTAAATTCTTTAAGACTTATCTCCTTCAAAAGTACGTGAAAATTACTTATTGCCTTATTTGCTGAAAAAAAGTTCTTTTTAAAAAACACTTAATACCAAATATAAATATAAGTTTTCCAAGTTGTCAAACTGCTATAGCTAGGTCTTTAGGGTTATTTATTTTTAATGAATAGGTTACGCATAACCTTAAACCAAGGGACAACTTCTTCCTTAGTACCTCCCAAAATAGAATTAGTTATTCTGGAAATAATTAACTTTTGTTAACCAGGAAAGTATAGTTAACCAGAATCTATGCACCAAAAATTGATTAAAGTAATTTTTAAACTTACCTAAAAATATGGAGAGGGCGTCTGGGTGGCTCAGTGGGTTAAAGCCTCTGCCTTCGGCTCAGGTCATGATCTCAGGGTCCTGGGATCCTCTCTCTCTGCCTGCCTCTCTGCCCACTTGTGATCTCTCTCCCTCTCTGTCAAATAAATAAATAAAATCTTTAAAAAAAAAAAGATTAAAAAAAATATGGAGAGAATATAGAGGATATACTAAGTATACAAAGTTCAGTGAAATCTTAAGTTCTTGGGCGCCTGGGTGGCTCAGTGGGTTAAAGCCTCTGCTTTCGGCTCAGGTCATGATCTCAGGGTCCTGGGATTGAGGCCCACATCGGCTCTCTACTCAGCAAGGAGCCTGCTTCCTCCTCTCCCTGTCTCTCTGCCTGCCTCTCTGCCTACTTGTAATCTCTCTCTCTGTGTCAAATAAATAAATAAAATCTTAAATAAAAAAAAAAGAAAGAAATCTTAAGTTCTTTTCTACAAAGTTATCCTGCAAATTGCTAAAATACCCAGTTAGGGACTATGTTGGATTTTCTTTTTTGACCCATAAAGAATCTGAGCAAGGGTAAATTGGCCAGTCAATACGCGACTTGTACTCCTAGCTATAATCAGAACCACCAAGGCCCAACAAGGCTTTCTCTCTAATAAGAGAGTAATACTAATTCAGTTTAGCTTAAATCATTCACTGCGTATAGATAGCCTGATTTTGTCCAATTCAGTATTCTCAGAAATTATTCCTTGATGAAGGCTTTTTTTGTTGTATTTTTGTTTGCTTGTTTTTTAGAAACAAAAGTGAATTTGGTAGTATATGAAGAAATTCTAAATTCCCATGTCATTTATGGGCCCTTAGTTTATTTTTCGGTCTGAGATGATATTTTTTCTGAGTTAACTTTTTAGGTCCCACGTGTACCAATGCATACGCTCGCCATGGTTGTACCTCCCCAGGAACCTGACAGAACATCACAGGAGAATCCTCCTGCCGTTTTAGGAGTACAAAAAGGTTAGTTACTGAATTATTGTCCTTAAAATGGGTATTTTATCACCTAATTAATGAATTCATGGGAGTACTTTAATGGTATACAGTTAATTGTGTACCCACGATTCATTGAGGTAGGTAATTCTGACAAATGCTAATAGTCTTGCAGACTGTTTATAAAAGAAAGAAGATAAACACTAGGAAAAACGACTTCTAATTTTCTTGTTAACATACTGGTAGTTATAGTTTTCATCTGGCACAGTTAAAAATACTTACCAAAAAAAGCATATCAAATTATTGATTATATTACAGTAGCAAAGACTTATCAGACATTCATTTTCCATTTGACAGTTCTTTTGTTAAACAGTAATACAATATGGGGAGTAAAAATGCGTGTTTGCTGTCTCGTTAAGTCTTCATTACATTGATGCAACTGAGGGAGTTAGAGGTTTAGGAATTAATTACATTTAGTTTCCTTCATGTGATACTGAATATGGTGGGCTAACATCTATCATGTGAACCTAGACAAGTAACTTTCAAAAAGTATATAAAAAATATCCGAGTAAATATTAAGAAGAAGCATATACTATTTAAAGGACTCAAGTTTATGAGCTCTGATATTTTCCTCCTTTTTCATTTGTAGATATAAAGTGCCTTCACTTGATAATCATTTATAGTTGTCCTGAGTTCTCTGAAATAAAATAGGTAATATGTAAGATATTAAAAACTACATAAACAAATCTATGAGCATATTTCATTCAGTATATGATAACCAAGCTCTAGATTTTTGAAATCACAATGAGGTGTGTAAGTATATATTAGTTTCTCTGATTTAAGAAAAGTTGGAGAGAGTTGACTGTTACAGCAGCAAGTAGAAGCTTCTTTTAAATTATGTCCATTTGAGTTGTTTAGAGTACTGAGGGCCTTGACCAAGGGCTATTTCATTTCTAAACCATTAATTTCAGAGAGAAAATATCTGTAATCTCTCTGACTTAAGCTTTTTAATGGAGTTTTCCATTGGACACCTAGCTATTCAAACTCTTCAGAAAATGAAGACTGCTGTTTTTAATTTTAACAAATAAAAAGCAGATTAAGCATGTACTTGTTAAGGAATATAAGCATCCTAATTGACTATTGGTAAAATATTTACACCTAAGTGTCTCTGTTTTTGTTTTATGTTTGGCTATGTATTGTAGAGGACAATAGTAACTTTGGCTGGGGAAATTCAATACTAAATAAGAAATGATTAAAAAAATATATTAGTAACAAAGTAACAAAATAATCAAGAAATAATCTAGGAAGGACATGGAGTGTTTGCAGAGACAAATTAACCATTTTAAATTTAGATTTAAATTTAGATTTTATGTTAATGCACAGGTGAATAGTCATATTTTTTTGAATATTGAAATACCATCTGATACTGGGTACCTACTTATTTTCTTCACTTTGATGTTTTATTACTTACCTAATAGCATAAAAATGACTAACCTTTTAAGTAATCTTTCATTTTACTAAATTATAAGAGAAGGAAAAAATTAACACTTGTATTTAGATACTTGGGTGCTTGCTGTTGCCAGATGCCATGTGGCATTGCCAACCTAATATTTTTTTGTGTAGGATCAAACTGCAGTGATGCACTGTATTAAGATGTTATTTTAGTATAAATCATGTGCATCATAGAATATTTTATCACTATGAGTTAGGAAAAATTAGTTGATGATATCGATTTATACAATGAATTACCCATATAGATAGGAAAACATATCTTAAATCATAAAAGATATATTGTCGCCTTTTCCTCCTTAAAGTGGCTTTTTCTCCTTAAAACTCCTCATTTATGTCTCTAAGGAAGTTCCTTTGAGTGATGAACTGTTTGACCCTGTTGTTTTTGTTTCTTCTAAGTCCATAGATTATATCTGTATTACAAATGTGATTAGGGATGAAGGAAGAATTCTTATTCTGTAACACTCTCTTCCTCTCTTAGCAGTCATCTTTTAAGTTCTTCAAACATTTTACTTCTGCCAGAAGTCTTTTTATTATTTGTATCTGCATCCTTCTAAAATATTTTCATGCCCTTAAAGCTTACCTAGGTGTTTTACATGTATACTACCCAGATATTCTTTTCTTTCATGATCCATGTGCACCATTTGTTCCATCCATCTTGACCCATATTCTCCTGATTTAGGCAGCTAATCTCCCTTACCCTTTGTTGGTTTTCAAAGTATTTGACATTCTAGGTGGCATCTGACAGAGGCCTCAAGATCACCTCTATGAACAAAACATGAAACCACGTGATGGTGATATGCTCAGTTTTCTAGTATTATTTTGCTTGATTAACTATAGTTTTGAATGTTCAACTGGGAAAGGATGCATAAGTAATATCAACTTTATGCCTTTCCAAATCAGTTTTGTAAATAAATTTGTTGATTAAAGCCACTGTTGCATCTAACTTATTTGTTATAACTGATTCTACAGAGATTCTAAAAGATAGGACTCATGATTATCCTCTGAGGGTTGTACAACTTAGAACTAAACCACTACAAAACATTAAAATGATGTCAAGATAAACAAAACACATCTTTTGTGTGCACCTCAAGTCCTCTTGAGGAGTAATTTCTTTTCTTTGGAGTACTGCACAGCTCTTTATTGGATCTTTCTTCTGACTCTGGTCACACCTGCCCCTTCCCCTCCCCTTGGACTTCAAGTGTAGTGGGTTGGGTTAATCATACTTTCCCTGTAGACAATCATTCTGTTGTGTTTAATGCAAATTCTTTTGTTTTTATAAGTTCTTATAAAAGGTTTACTACTTTGTGCATATGTTTAATTTACATGAATGGTATTGTGCTATAGATCATGTTTTCTTTTTTACTTTTTTCACTCAGCACTGTTTTACAGATCTGTCCATGTGTCTGCCTTTAGACTGTTTCTGCTGGCAGCATAGTGCTTTCATCCTATATATCTTCCATTTTTTACTTGTCTTTTTCCAGTGATGGGTATCCAAATTGCCTCTTGTCCCCCACCACCATAGACAATGCTGTGATGAAAATCTTGGTACGGTCCTCTTAAGGATCTGTGTGAGAATCTCTTTGGGATAAAATCAGGAACAGAATTACTGTCATAGGAGGTGAGCCTGGGTGACTCAGTTAGTTAAGCATCCGCCTCTTGATTTCGGCTCAGGTCATGATCTCAGGGTGGTAAGATGGAGCACTGTGGCCTTGGGCTCCGAGCTCAGTGGGGAGTCTGCTTGAGATTTTCTCTTGACCTTTCCCTCTGCCCTCCCCACGACACGTATGTGCATGCGCTCGCTCTCTCTCACACACACATAAAATATAAGTAAATCTTAAAAAAAAAAAAAAAAGAGGGGGGCGCTTGGGTGACTCACTGGGTTAAGCCTCTGCCTCTGCCTTCAGCTCAGGTCATGATCTCAGGGTCCTGGGATCAAGCCCCGCATCGGGCTCTCTGCTCAGCGGGGGGCCTGCTTCCCCCTCTCCTTCTGCCTGCCTCTCTGCCTACTTGTGATCTCTCTCTCTCTCTGTCAAATAAATAAATTTTTTAAAAAATCTTTAAAAACAAAAGAAGAAGAATGACCTCTTACAGGACTGCATTATGTTTATCTGACAAAGTGCCGCAAATTGCTCTCTAGAATGGCTATAGCAGTTTACATTCCAACTAGCAATACATGAGGGTTCCCATATTACCCATATTATACACGCTCCGTCCTATTCCCAAGCCTGCCAACCCGTGGCTTTATCTTTGTATTTGGTTTTGTACATCTTTATCTCCCCCTTTTAGACTGTAAGCTCCTCAAGGGCAGGGTTTATATTGCTTGTCTTTGTATGGTCCACTATGCCTTGCTTGTACTAGTTATTCAGGTATTTGTTAAATAAATTCATGAGTGCCAGGCTAAGATTTAGATTATTCTGAAGACATAAAATTATTAAGAATTTTTTTTTTAAGAAGAGAGACATTGTAATTAAAGAGGCTGTTTAAAAAATTAATGAAGAAGTGCTATTCTAGAATGGTTGGGAAAAGATTGAAAACCAATTTGAATATAAACTAAGAATTAAATTAATATGCTTCTTTATATCCCAGAATCGCTTATTGGAGTAGATAACATGAAAAGTTCTCATTTTCATATCAAATCAGTAAAATTGTTTTGAAATTATATGTACAGTGAATGAAATTGAGTGTTCCTCTGGAAATTTTACTACTAATATTCTCTAGTAGATTTCCATTATGTAATCATGCTTATGTGAATTTATGTATGTCCAAATTTAATGTCTTTTAATATAAGTAAAAGGCAGGAGGTTCAATTAATATTTTAGCATGTTAAACAGATGCTCTGTCTTTAGATAGGATGCCCTGTTACTTTGGGAAATTTTGAGACAGAAATTTAGGTATAAAGGAAAGATGAGTCATTTCTAGGCCAATGGCTTTCACTTTCGACTGTGACCATAATAAGAAATACTTTGTATTGAAATTCAGAAAACGATATACATATATTTATCCAAATAGAAATTCCATTAAACAACATACATGTTACTACACTTACGTACTATGTTATTTCCAACTATACTTCATCCACCTTTTTTTCCCAATTAAGACCCAGTTGGGAGTGTTTAAAAATCATTCTAGGAGTGCCTAGGTGGCTCAGTTGGTTAAACATCTGCTTTTGGTTCAGGTCATGATCCCAGAATCTTGGGATCAAGCCCTGTGTTGGGCTCCCTGCTCCGTGGGGAATCTGCTTCTCCCTCTGCCCTTCATTCTACTCATGCTCTCTCTTGCTCTCTCTCTCAAATAAATAAATAAAATATTAAAACAACAACAACAACAACAAAGAAACAGTTCTTTTAAAAAAAATCATTCTAGTCAGATGCTGTGTGGTAATGTAAAAAAGCAAGGGAATTGCGGGACGATGTTTAAATTTCCTTAGACAAAAACAAGTAAGGAAAAATCTAGATCCATTTGTATGTCAGGTATTTTTCTCTTTGGCCATTATTTTTTTATTGCACCAAGTACTAATTTAGACACAAAAATGATTGATGGAATTAAAGTGGCGCAGTGGGTTAAAGCCTCTGCCTTCGGCTTGGGTCATGATCTCAGGGTCCTGGGATCGAGATCTGCATCGGGCTCTCTGCTCAGCAGGGAGCCTGCTTCCTCCTCTCTCTCTGCCTGCCTCTCTGCCTACTTGTGATCTCTCTGTGTCAAATAAATAAATAAAATCTTTAAAAAAAATCTTAAACTCATTTTAATAGTAAATTTAATTTTTGGCAAGTATATGTCCACTTCATTCCCTCACTATGCTTAAAATAAAGGCTATATTCCAAACTATCTCTGTGTCATGGTTTCCTATTACAGACTTTTTTAGTTTTATTAATGGAGGAAAAGGGAAAGCTGAGAAAGTAGGAAAACACCTATATTCCTTAATAGTACTTTATGATGTCACTCAGTGTTACTAGTGAATAGATTTAAGTTACTTGTTTCTGACAGTGGGGGATGTTTTAAAAAGCTAGAACTCTTTTTTTTTCTTTAAAGATTTTATTTATTTATTTGACACAGAGAGAGGGATTACAAGTAGGCAGAGAGGCAGGCAGAGAGAGAGGAGAGAGGAGGAAGCAGGCTCCCTGCCGAGCAGAGAGCCCGATGTGGGCCTCGATCCCAGGACCCTGGAATTATGACCTGAGCCGAAGGCAGAGGCTTTAACCCACTGAGCCACCCAGACGCCCAAAAAGCTAGAACTCTTATATTCTGGCTTCTTACACTACAGCCTTCTTACCTGCTAAAAATTTTGTTGCTAAGTGGATGCTTGTCGCATTCTGTACTTTTCCCAAACACTAAGGTGTTGCTTTAGCTTCTAGGAATAATTAGGTGACATTATTTGTTTTTACCAACTTGTTTTATTCCTCATTTATAAATTATATTAATGGTTTAATGTGCATCTGTGCAATCCCACTAACACCATGACTACAGATACTCAACCATTAGCTATTTTGGGAAGAACTGCTTTTTGTCCATTATTTTCACCATCCTGTTCTTATTGCAACATATGTCCTGGGCTTAAAGATTTTATATTATGTTAAATTTAATTTAAAAAATAAATAACTGAGTTAAATAAATATATTAAGTTAAATAAATAAATTCTATTAAGTTAAATAAATGGTATATTAAGTTAAATAAATATATTGTTAAATTTTAAAAAATAAATATATTAAGTTAATTTTAGTAATCTTGTGCTTATTATATTTTATTTGTTAACAAGATAGGGCTTATTCCTATCTGTTACTGTCCTCAAAATTCCAATCTTATTTTGGGTCATACTGTTTATAAGATTTTAGATCTGAGAATGTCCAGAGTGGTTGTAATTACCAGTCTGATTGGTGTTGATCTCTTACCTAGTTTTTCTTAATCTTAAATACAAATTAAATAGTAAGTACACTAGCATGTTTTAAAATTAATGAACCGTTAAAGAAACATTCATTCAGTCTTTGCAGAGCTTGAACTGTCATTGAATTTATTACGTGATGAAAATTTCTTTGCTGAACTGGCAGATATATCTACATTGCTATTTGGCAGTTAATCTCCCTTTTCTCCCCTGTTGATTGTTACTAGATACGTGGAACAAATAAATCAAACCATGGATTCCTGTAAGATCTTATAGAAGTTATTAAATTATCTCACAAGGGTGCTTGGGTGGCTCAGTCAGTTGAGTGTCTACCTTTGGCTCAGGTCATGATCATAGTCCTGAAATTGAGCTCTGCGTGGAGCTCCCTGCTCACTGGGGAGTCTGCTCCACCCTGCTGCACCTCCCCTTGCTAGTGTGTTCTCTCTTTCTGTTTCTCTCGCTCTCTCTCAAATAAATAAAATCTTTAAAAAAAACATTTATCTCACAAATATAATGGCTTTTGCTCTGGAAGGATAAGGTCTTGATGCATCCCTTTGCTCAGATATAAATTAGAAATTGAATGTCGGTAATATGTTTTGCTGAAGGTTGCTTTTAAGGAATAATTAAGGCTCTTAAAATGATTGCAATGGTTTTGGAACTGTGGTATCCTGAACCTGTTAAAGTCAATATCTAGGGGGAAAACTGTTGTACTTTTTCATTAATAACATGTTGAAGATGTTTGAGGTGCCTGACTTTTTGAGATTTCCTACTCTAGCAAAAACAAAACAAAACAAAAACAGTTGAATCCCTAATTTTTTTTCTCTAGTGGTTTTATTACCCTCTTGTAACTCAGAGTATTTTAACATCAAATGGATGATGACGCTTTTCCTTTGGACTTGAGAATCATGTTGAATGCATTGGATGATCTTATTTTTAAAAAACTTTAAGTTACCTGTGTTATTCATATATGTTGATTGCAATTCAGGAGAGTAAACAACTGTTTTTTACCCAGATCTTTTTTAAAAGCGGATTTACTGTTCTTTAATTTATATACCATTAAGTTCCTTCATTAAGTGTACAATGCAGTGAGTTTTAGTAAATTTACCAAATTATGTAACCATTACCACCATCTAGTTTTAAACATCTCTATCACTCTGAAAATCTCTCTGAAGCCAGTTTGTAATCAGTCTTCATTCTCAATACGATAACCCTAAACTACTCTCCTTTCTGTTTCTGTTTCTGCCTTTCTCTATAGATTTGATATAAATGGTATTGCACAATATGTCATCTTTTGTGTCTGGCCTCTTTCACGTAACGTAATGTTTTCAAGGTTCGTCCACCTTGTATAATGTATCAGTTTGTTCCTTTTCATTGTTGAATAGCCCCAGTTCTTCCTAAACGGGAAGAGTAAACCTTCAGTTTGCCTCAAAGTAATTATTGTATAGTTCCTCCATTTTATGTCCAGATGATAAGATTATTAATAATGATAATTTTTTGTCATGAGCGGAGTAGCTTAATTTAAGTGCAATCTAAAATCTTAAAATAACATACATTTATTTCATTTTTAACATATACCATCAATATGAGAAATCCTATATGAGAAGTCTGATTTTCTCCTAGGTAAAATCAATATTTTCTCATAGACTTTTACATGAAAACTTTATTTAAACTCAGAATAATTGTCCTCTGTGATTTAAGTTTAATGTAGTTTTCAGGTAAAGAAATGTTAAAGACTTACTTAATGGAAATTTTTAGAAGGATAGGTCTGGAAAAAACTGATTTCATGTTATATTTTAATATAATAAGACAAAGGTTTTGACCATTTGAAAAACATTCTTCACTATGTTGATTTACAAGTTATAGTTTTCTGTAGTAACTTTAATCACACAGTTTATATTGTGAAGAAACAATTGGAATATCTTTAATGATATCCTTAATATGATTTTGACTCTATTCTAGATTTGATGTTCTTTAAAAGTCCAACCTAATACGCAGAATTTTGAGATTCTTTCCTCTTAGATCGCCTTTCTCCCTACCTCGTCTTAACTTCCAAAATTCTCCTACCCTAAAATTCCGATTTTTTTAATTTAAAAATTCAGGTTTTTCGAATCGGCAACATCCAGTGTGTGCTGTGTTGAAATAGATGAGTACGGTCTTTCATCTACCTTCCACTGGTGTGAATCTTTGAACATTCATTCTACAGCATTAGTTATAAATGGGTTTGGGGAGGGAGGTCCGTGTGTGGGGGAGGGGGAGCTGGTGTTTTTT
>LNAC01000164.1:1339036-1414360 GCA_002007465.1 Ailurus styani | reverse complement strand
TGGTGTTTTTTTTTTTTTTTTTTTTTTTTTTAGCATGGCACTTTTTCAAACATTTTTCATGTGCTTAGGTACATCCAAGCAGAAGTCCAGTTCCCTGCAGGTAGCAGATCAGGACGTACTGCCACCTTTTCACCCATACCAGCCTTTGGAGTGCATAGTAGAGGAGACTGAAGGCAAGCTGAATGAACTGGGACAAAGAATTAGTGCTATTGAAAAAGCACAGCTTAAGTCACTGGAGTTAATTCAAGGTGAACCTCTGAACAAAGATAAGATAGAAGAACTTAAAAAGAACAGAGAAGAGCAAGTCCAGAAGAAGAAGAAAATACTGAAAGAACTACAGAAAGTGGAAAGGCAGTTGCAGATGAAAACACAGCAGCAATTTACCAAAGAATACTTGGAAACCAAAGGTCAGAAAGACACAGTATCTCTACACCAGCAGTGCTCTCATAGAGGAGTCTTCCCAGAAGGGGAAGGAGATGGTAGTCTCCCAGAGGATCACTTTTCAGAGTTACCTCAGGTTGACACAATCTTATTTAAAGATAATGATGTTGATGATGAGCAACAGTCTCCACCATCGGCAGAACAAATTGATTTTGTCCCAGTCCAGCCTTTATCATCTCTGCAGTGTAACTTTTCCAGTGACTTAGGTTCTAATGGGACAAATTCTCTTGAACTTCAGAAAGTATCAGGTAATCATCAGATTATAGGACAGCCTCAGATTGCTATTACTGGACATGATCAGGGGCTGTTAGTTCAAGAACCAGATGGACTAATGGTTGCAACTCCAGCCCAGACGCTTACCGACACTCTTGATGACCTGATAGCAGGTGGGTTAAGAAATATATCTGTAATAATTTCTCTTTAATCTGTGTGCTCAACTTCTTTACACAACCCTCCAAAACACCAACTTAGTGCTTTTCCATTTTAGAACTATCTTTGTAAAATTACTTATTCCTTGAAATGTTTTGGAAGTGAATTTAACTAAGCTGTACACCAATAACACATAAAAGTGTGTTTTCCCCTTTCTTTCTTGTTATTTGCAAAGGCACAAAATAAAGTTGCCGTGAGCTTTTATTTTAGAACTTTGGTATCAAAACCACCCTGTGGGGCGCCTGGGTTGCTCAGTTGGTAGAGGATGCAACTGTTGCTGTCCGGGTCGTAAGTTCGAGCCCCACATTGGATGTAGAGATTACTTAAAAAACAAAAACAAACAAACGAAAAAATAAAACATCACCTTGTATTGTATCTTGGGTAGGACATCTCAAAGTAGAATTTCTTTGTAGGCTTTAGAAATATTCACATAAGATTATACATTAAATTTTCCTGCTAGTGATTTTCACATCTGAAAATCATAATTCTAAATTACATTGATTTCTCTTTATTCATAACTTTATTAGATCAACTTAAATATTTTTAATTAAAAGGGATGTTCAGAGAAAACTATAAGCATTCCTTGTTCTTGTATTTGTGGTTAGAAGATTCAAATTACATTGAAATTATTATCAACTGGATGGTGATTTGGAGATTGGGGTTTTTATTTTTTATTTTTTTATTTTTATTTTTTTTAAAGATTTTATTTATTTATTTGACACAGAGAGGGATCAGATCACAAGTAGGCAGAGAGGCAGGCAGAGAGAGAGGAGGAAGCAGGCTCCCTGCCGAGCAGGGAGCCCGATGCGGGTCTCGATCCCAGGACCCTGAGATCATGACCTGAGCCGAAAGCAGAGGCTTTAACCCACTGAGCCACCCAGGCGCCCAAGATTGGGGTTTTTATATTAACTAACTTGATGAAAGCACACAGACAGACACAACACACATACACACAGGAAAAGAAAAAAAGAAAGGCCTGATAACCTTAAAGTATATGTTTCTGTTTATTGTTGTGTGGAAAATTACAACTAGATATGAAATGAGGTGCACAAGTTTACTTTCCCTTTCATTGTCCTTGCAGCAGTGGGAAAACAGTGCAATTAATCATTTACCTTCCTAAAGATGGCTGGTGAATGTATCACCTCCATGAGAGCCCAGTTCAGAAATGCAGCCAGAATGGCTGTTGACAGTGGATGAAGACCAAGAACTAAGATGTAGCTGGAGTGATATTCAAAGGCAGGCCAGTCCTCTGTCTCTTGATTGCAACATTTTTTTCCTTACTGTTGTCTGTTTCTTCCTGTCATATTCTCCTCCCCTCTTCCCATCCCAATTATGCTATCCCAGTTTCCTTTCTTCTTTTGTGAGCTTTTAGCCTTCCTAATCTTTACTGAATCTTTAAAAATGTGGAATAAAATTACTTAAATCAGGAATTTTATTGGGCATTTGTATGACTTGCAATGGTTATAGAATTGTGATACTGCCTATGAACCTCCTCTGATATATAATAAATATTACTGTCCAGAGGAGGAATACTTAGTTTCCCATACAGAATATAAAAATGCTGGGAAATGTTTTAAGGAGTTAGTTTCTTTATTCTTTAATTTGGGTTTTTATATCTTCAGCCCACAGCCACTTAACTCAAATTAACTTTGTGTCATTGGTGTTTGAGAGTTGTTATAAATTATGAATAAACTCTTAGAGTTCATTTATATTCCTGATTTCTAATCTGGGTGAAAGCAGATATTTGAGCATCAAGTACGATTAAGAATAATAACAATGAAACCGATAATATGGGAATAACATTTTTAAGATTTAGGATTACGTAAATAACATAATGTTCCTAATTGAATACTCAGTTTGCAGGCACATTACTGCTCAATCTAGTTTTGTTATAACTTAGAACTTGTCTTTTTTTTTTTAATGTAGAAACCACTCTAAAAAGAACTTGTAGATATTAACTTTATGGTAATATTTATGGATTGTTCTTGTAGGGGAGGCAAAATTTATTTCATCAAACTATTTGTTACATTGAAATGGTATTTATAAAGTTCAAAAAATTTGTTTAGAAACATATTTAATTATGTATTGTGTTCATGTAAACTAAGAAAATTTAATATCTGTTAGACATTAATGTCTAGTGATAGTTGGCCTATCATTTTGTATAATATTCTTTTATTAATAAACTTTAACTTATAAATCAGCCAATAACTAAAAAAATTACCTTCATATAAAAACTTTCCATTTTGGTTATCTGTTTTATAATACATAGCAATAATTAGATTTTCTTTGTTCAAGATGATGAACTATCTCACTTAAAAAGTGTTATTTTATTAAGACCCAGTTTCTTTTAATTTTCTTTATCAAAGGTGAAAGAAATTAGACAAGGATGGATTAGGTGAATACCTAATTCTGTAATTGCGTGATGTATTAATATATCAGTATGATTATAGATTATATCAAAGATGTGATTAATTTTACCCAAATTTAGTTCTTATCCCTCATATTTAATAAAGGAGAGAATATTGTGTATCTTACAGTTTTATTTTAGAGAATATTCATATATAGTAGCAATAAATTTCACTCTTTAAATATAGTAATGTTTTTTCTTTATTGCTGTTATATCAAAATATTTTCATGTAACTGAGTTAGATAAATAATTTATTAAAGTCATCACTTGATAAGCTTAGTATTTTAGTATATAGTCTAAAATGTGTCATACTTGATATAATCCCAGACAGAATGTATGTAAACTCTTGATTGGGAGCATGGTCCTTTTCTTTTCATGGTCAGGTCCCTTTCTTGTGAAAGTAAGTGCTGGGCTTCTAGAAGGTATCATAATAACAAGTGATTCTCAGTTCAAATGCTAGAACTAAGGTTTGGAAATCTAAAAAAATACAAAGTACCTTTGACCATTGAGCCATTCCAGAAACATCTAGTAAAAATTTTATTATTAATATATAAAGAAAATCGATTAAAAATCAATTCAATATCAATTTATTCATATTTATTGATCATTTACCATGTACTAAGCTCTGTGCTTAATGTTTTATATACATTATCTGATGGGCTATTTATAATAATCTTATAAAATAGGGCCTTTTCCCTCATGGAAGTTGTTACTAGTGTCGACTCAAACTCCGTTCAGCCATGTTTAAGAACCTTAAGTGTAATATGCATGCATCTGATTCATGTTTAAGTTCTGAACTTATCTTAAAGATATTTGTTATTTCCTTAGACTGCTAAAAAAAATTAACAATTTCCCCTATTGTTTTTATGTTAAGATTTGGTATGTACATAAGGTTTAATATAATTTTGTGGCCAGCACATTGTTACCATTGGTGACACCTTAATAGGTTCTCTTAAAACAAATTCCAATTCAAAAGTATCTTGCTTTAAGTAATCCTGTAGCAGTCAATATAAGCTTAAGAATAAAAAGGTAATTAGGAAACCCTCTTATTTTTGAGGGAATTTGCAATAAAATATCTTTTTACATAATTTCTTCTAATAGATGTTAATATTTTATTTAAAGATTTTTATTTATTTGCATTTATTTAATAAAGTTACTATTACATGAAACAGATTATGGTGATTTAATTTCCTAAAATCTCACAGCATAATTTGTGTACACCTAGTGTCTGAGATTTTTATATGGTAAGGTTTATTATCTTCCATATTGCCTATAAAACCATCTTAAATTTCATAAAGAATTAAGTAGAATACTGCAGTTAATTCTTCTATTACCCCATTTTAGGATGGTGCATACATTTAATTTGAATTATACAGTGACTTTTGGGGTAGTGATCTGTCATAATCATTTTCACAGAGACATTTCATTCAGAGGTAGGAAACATTTTAGGATTTATGAAAATGTAGTAGTCCTGGTATAATTTTATATTAATAAAACCTTTATTCCACATGTACCTTTTAAATCTTGCTACTTTCTACTTTTTGTGTGTAATTAATGCTATTAAAGTCACTTTTGTGGAATGTTTCTGATTGTCATTATTGCAAGGAGGGAAAAATGTTTCTAGGGTAATGTACAAATATGTACAATAGTTGATATATCAACACATTTTTGGTAATAGAACTGTTAAATGCACAAAGTATTTTTTAAAAGCCGTCTCTGTAAAGAAGTCTTTTATAGTATCACATCTGGCATAGTACTCTAATCAACTGTTTAAAAATTTTTAAGTATCTGTTTTTCATGATAACAAAAGGATAACATGGATAAACAACATTAATAATGATAAAAGTAGTTCTTCAGTAAGGTATTTGTTAATCATTATGAGACCACTGTTAAAATCTTACTATTACAGAGTAGCTACAAATCGGTCTTTAGTGCTTTATTTTCTAGAGTTGTTTTCCAAATATACCAGCTGTTTTGAGGAAGTATAACAAAATACTGTCTGCTTTTAATTTGCTGAATGACAAAGATATTTAAAGCTTTGTTTCCATTTTGTGCATGTTCTTATAGGTGAAACAAATATATAAAATAATAATTTCTACTTGTAACACGAAAGAAGCTACAGAAATTCATATAGCCAATGTGGTTTTATATATATTAGTGGGGAAGAGGATGGGACAGTTCATGTAGAAACATGTCTGAACATATTAAAATTTGTGAAGTTATTTAAAATAGTGTACTAAACTTAGTTGTTTACATTTGTGAACAGTATCCTTGATTGGGATTCAGTCATATTCAAATTCTAGAGACTAAACATTCTCTAACCCTCGAAAAGCTTACATTTCCTTTGAGACCTATGTGTTTTTTATTTACTTTCAGTCTAGATGAGAGGTTATTGCCATCACCGAAGCTTTGTCTTTTTTTAAATTTTTAATGATTGTAGGTTTTTTCTGAGTTTTTTCTTGAGTGAGTAGTAATGTTTTTATTTTTCAATACAGTGAGCAATAGTACTGAAAGTCCTATAAAATATCTGATAATTACATCTAGTGAGCCCTTCGCATGTACCATACACTGTGTATTTTAAGTGCTTTTTGTACCTTATTTAGCAGACAACTCATAACATCCCTCTGAGATAGGTCCTATTTCTCCCACTGTGGGACAAACTCTGCCTGTTATGAAACATAAGAAATACGTAGAGACATAAAGATATAATGTCAATTAACTCAGTTTTCAGACAGCAGTCTCGAACACCAGATTGAGATCCCTAATAAAAGTTCCAATGTTGATTTTAAAAAGTTTTATTTTCAGAGATTGATTCATTCTAGCAAATTTTCAAAATAAATATTGAATTTTAAAAACACACTCTCTGCTATTTATGTGNTTTTCAGAGATTGATTCATTCTAGCAAATTTTCAAAATAAATATTGAATTTTAAAAACACACACTCTCTGCTATTTATGTGAGAAATATTTTTTTTTTTTAAAGATTTTATTTATTCATTTGACACAGAGAGAGAGATTACAAGTAAGCAGAGAGGCAGGCAGAGAGAGAGGAGAGAGGAGGAAGCAGGCTCCCTGCTGAGCAGAGAGCCCGATGTGGGCCTCGATCCCAGGACCCTGGGATCATGACCCGAGCCGAAGGCAGCGGCTTTAACCCACTGAGCCACCCAGGCGCCCTGTGAGAAATATTTTAACTTGTTCTCCTCTCCCCTATTTTGTGCATTGTTCTCAGGACATTTTTGTCTAATTACTTTTTACAAGCTAAGATATAAAATTTATTTTTTATTATAAACTATTTTTTCCCTGTTGACAACATAAAAGGCTATTATTTGTTGTGTATGCACTGAACATTAAGCACCATGCTAATAAGTATTTCACCTGTATTATCTCAAGCAGTGTTTCCAACAGTCTTTCAAGGCAGGTATTACTATTATCATCCCCATTTTGCATATGAGGAAAATTGAGGCCCTAAGAGGTTAAATTACTTGCCTGAGATCAGAAAATGGTGGAACTGGGATTCAAACATAGGTCCATCCTATTCCAAAGCTCGTGATTTAACTACTACATTATATTTCTGCTGTAAAACTTTGTTTTCTGTGTTTTTCTGTATATAAGTGACTTTACTCTTTTAAGTAGAATTCAGCAATATGAATATTGTTTTTCAGCTGTGAGTAGCAGAGTGCCCAGTGGTTCAAACAGTTCCTCTCAGACCACAGAATGTCTTACACCTGAACCCTGTTCACAGTCTCCAAGCAATGTGGCTTCCCAGTCTATTCCCCCTGTGTATCCTTCAGTTGACATTGATGCACATGTAAGTAGATTGCTTGCTTGTTTTACTTATTTATTTAAAGGATTTTACTTATTTATTTTAGAGAGTGCAAAGTGGGGGGAAGGGCAGAGGGTGAGAGAGAATCTCAAGCAGACTCCATGCTGAGCACGGAGCCTGATGCAGGGCTTGATCTCACAACCCTGAGATCATGACCTGAGCAGAAATCAAGAGTTGGACACTTAACTGACTGAGCCATGCAGGTGCCCATGGATTACTTTATTTAACTTCTTTTGCAAATTTTGGTTTTCTTTGTTTGTAAAAGAAAGTTGTCATTGTACATTCATTGTGAAAATAAGTATTATTTGCTCTTCAAGCAATAACCCCCTTGTAAACAAAAACTAACTTTTTCTCGCCCCTAGACCGAGAGCAATCATGACACAGCGTTAACATTAGCTTGTGCGGGTGGTCACGAAGAACTTGTGTCTGTACTCATTGCACGAGATGCTAAAATTGAGCACAGAGACAAAAAAGGTAAGAAATGTCAGTCAGAAGTAAGGCCTGAGAGTAATTACATGGGAAAGTTTTTTCGTATTTTTTTTTTTAGAAAACAGTTATGTTTTTAATTATCGATAAATAGTTCCTAGACTATCTCAGTGAAAAAATGGATAAACATATTTCAATTAGGAATATCCAGTGACGTATAGCAAGTTGTGGTTGCCTTTCTCCTTAATCCAAAAGTAAGCATACAGAGATATCAGACAGAGTTCATTATGAGTATAAACTTTAGTAGTTTTGTTTGACTTAGCATTTGCTTTTTAACACGTGTTTTGGGGGGTTTGTCACTAATATATTAGTGATTAGAGCAGTTTTATGTTAAATGGTTATAAGTGTCTGCCCTAAAGATCTTCTTCTATTGAAATAATAGAGAATTAAAAACAATGGCTCAATAAGTAAAAAAACACAAATTTGAGGTTTTTATTTTCTGCTTTAGGTTTCACACCACTGATCCTGGCAGCAACAGCAGGGCATGTTGGAGTTGTTGAAATCCTTTTGGATAAAGGTGGAGATATAGAAGCACAATCAGAACGCACTAAGGATACTCCACTTTCATTAGCATGTTCTGGTGGACGTCAGGAGGTGTGTTAATGCTAATTTTCATTTTGTAAATATTATGCTCATATTTTAAATATGCATATGCTTAGTAACTTAGCTACATGAATAAAACTTGCATGTGGTGTGACATGTTCCATATACTAAATTTAATAGGAGTAGTGAATTGCCTTTTATGGAATCTGTTTCTTGCACTTTAGGCAAAAAAACTCACAAAACTCTGTTTAGCCTTACATTAACTGAGGCTGAATGAGCCACAGTCCTAACACATGAAATGCAGATTTATCACTCAACAATTGATGAGTAGAATGAGTAATATCTTGTTATTTCAATATATTTGGGATTTCAAAGCTCCAAATTCCTTGATATGAAATTGAATCCATTTCTCTAGTACTGATATTTGAATATTTTAGGGCATAATTAAAATGTCAGATATTCAGACAATGAAGTTATAGGTTCCATTTCTTTGTGCTTCCTTCATTGTGAGTTGAACCCTTGGTTTAAACTGGATTTCTCTTTATATTTTACTTCATAGGTGGTAGACTTGCTTCTGGCTCGAGGTGCAAATAAAGAACATAGGAATGTGTCTGATTATACACCATTGAGTCTAGCTGCATCTGGAGGATATGTTAATATCATTAAGATTCTGCTTAATGCTGGGGCAGAGATTAATTCAAGGTATCTATCTTCATTTTATTATTTATGATTAGTAAATTACTACCTTGGGGTTAAGTGCCTTCCTCTAAATATTTGTACAGATAGCAATTTTAATTAAGATAATACTAAAGTCAGGGGCGCCTGGGTGGCTCAGTAGGTTAAAGCCTCGGCTTCAGCCCAGGTCATGATCTCAGGGTCCTGGGATCGAGCCCCACATCGGGCTCTCTGCTCAGCAGGGAGCCTGCTTCCTCCTCTCTCTCTGCCTGCCTGTCTGCCTACTTGTGATCTCTCTCTCTCTCTCTCTGTCAAATAAATAAAATCTTTAAAAAAAAAAAAGATAATACTAAAGTCAGCTATACCTGTAACTAAAACTTAGAAATATTTTTAGAGATAATGCTAAAGTTCAAGACCAACAATTTTTCCTGTGATGTGCTTATAAGTAATCACAGCTTATTTCAGCTAACATAGCTATTTTTAAAACTATCTCATTTCAGAAAGGACTTCGTTGTGTATGGTTGGAAATTTATAACCTCTAAATAGGGATTATGTTTTGAATTGTGAGATTTTCCTATCCTAGTTAGTAGTCTACACAAATAAAATTGATTCATTGGTGTTAAAACCTTTTTACTCTGAGTCATTTTCATCTTTTATATTCTCTATGTTTTTGAAAAAATAATAGGCAACATATTATCTTAGTTTTCTAAGCATATTTCTCCCCTTAGGACTGGGAGTAAACTAGGTATTTCTCCCTTGATGTTGGCTGCCATGAATGGACACGTTCCTGCAGTGAAACTGCTGCTTGATATGGGTTCAGACATTAATGCCCAAATAGAGACCAATCGGAACACGGCTCTCACTTTGGCCTGTTTCCAAGGGCGAGCAGAAGTTGTGAGTTTGCTTCTGGACCGAAAAGCCAATGTTGAACATAGGGCAAAGGTAAGCATTTTATAACTTTTCAACTACTTAGGGTGTATTTCTAGTGTAAAGAGCATGGCTTTTCAGATGCCTGCCTGGCTCAGTCGGTAAAGCATCCAACTCTTAATCTTGGGGTCATGAGATTAAGCCCCACATCAGGATTAGAGTTTACACACACACACACACACACACACACACTTATTTATTTATGAAAGGGCGCCTAGCTGGTTCAATCAGTAGAGGGTGTCTCTTGATTTTGGAGCTGTTAGTTTGAGACCCATGTTGGATGTAGAGATTACCTAAAAATAAAATCTTTAAAAAAAAAAAATAGCTTGGCATTTCAACTCAAATTGAATGTGTTGTTTTAAAATGTCTTAAGTTAAAAATGACATTCCAAGACAAGATCCAGGAATTGTGATATACAGTAGCCAATGACACACTATCATCATTCCTGACTTCTGTTAAAAACAATGAAGAAGGGACACCTGGGTGGCTCAGTGGGTTGGGCCTCTGCCTTCAGCTCGGGTCATGATCTCGGGGTCCTGGGATCGAGCCCCGAGTCAGGCTCTCTGCTCAACAGGGAGGCTGCTTCCCCCTCTCTCTCTCTGCCTGCCTCTCTACCTGCTTGTGATCTCTCTGTCTCTCTGTCAAACAAATAAAATCTTAAAAAAAAAAACCCAAAAAACAAAACAATGAAGAAAGCAGAATCTGTATGTTTTCCAGCCTGAGCCTTGAGTAGCTCTCTATTAATCCTCCAGTTTGCAATCTTTGAATATAATATCTTTGTAGTAAGATTATTTTATTGAGATTTTTTTTGTTTGCTTGTTTTGTTTTTTTTTTAAGTAAGCTCTATGCCCAACATGGGGCTTGAACTCAAAACCCTGAGACCAAGAGTCACATGTTCTACCGAGTAAGCCAGGTGTCCTGTAGGATTCTTTAATGTAGATTTTTAAAGAACTCCTTCAGTGAAACCTGTGTAGACAAGTCTCATGTAAATTTATAATAGTATAGAAGTTATGAAATTGTTTTTTTAATATGAGGTGGTATGTTATGATAAATGAATTCATTCTAGCATGTCTAATTCAATCTAACAATTTTTGTTTGTTGTTTTGTAAAATTGAATATTAAATATTGCTCAGCTCTTTTATGAGAGAAAATCAGAAATAGAATCCACTTAAAAGTCAAATGTTTTAGTCTTTTAACAACATTTTATTAATTTACTTGCATAAATTTTTGGTTTGAACAGACTGGTCTTACCCCCTTGATGGAAGCTGCTTCTGGAGGATATGCAGAGGTTGGAAGAGTTCTCCTTGATAAAGGAGCAGATGTCAATGCCCCCCCTGTGCCTTCCTCAAGAGATACTGCTTTAACAATAGCAGCTGACAAAGGTCACTATAAATTTTGTGAGCTCCTGATTAATAGGTGGGTAAATTTTGTATTTATAGATAGAAGTTCTTGTGCTCCTTTTCACTTTTCGGCCCCTTTACAGTTACTCAAATTGTTTTACTTTTTTGACATTTTAAAGAACAGATTATTGAAAAAAAATGAAGAACATATTATTTGCATGCTATTTGATAGAAGATAAAAGACAAATAGAGGAAATAGAAAGCCCCTTTAGAGTAGGAAGCAAACTATATTAACATTCTTTGATTTTTATAGGGGAGCCCATATTGATGTTCGAAACAAGAAGGGAAACACACCACTCTGGTTGGCATCCAGTGGTGGTCATTTTGACGTGGTGCAGTTGCTAGTGCAAGCAGGTGCTGATGTGGATGCAGCGGATAACCGGAAAATCACACCTCTTATGTCAGCATTTCGCAAGGTAATTTGATATGGAGGGAAAAAGATAAAATGTAATCATTTTTAACTACTTCTAAATTGAAACCGTTTGAGAAAAATGAATTGCTCTTGGAGAATAGACTCGATTTCCATATGTAAATCACTGCTATCTTTCCACCCTCTTTGTGGCCAAATCTAAGAGCTACACAGTAGTTCACTATAAGCAACTTTGTTGTTAAATCACTGTGTCCCAACTAGTTTTGTTGTGTTGTACATAAAACACGAGATTTAAGTATGCAGATGATGTCTTCTCTACCTAAGAAGGAACGAAAAAGAGTGCACTCTTTGATAAAGATGCATTATACCTCCTATATATACATATACATATATATATATATATATTGCTTATCTGCTGTATTTTTAAAAGCCTTCCCATTATAATTACAGTAAAGTACAAACTACTTAACATGGCTTACAAGGTCCTGCATGATACGGTTCGTGCCAGCCTCCCCAAAGCAGTCATTTATGCGACCCCTTCACCTTTGCTCACTACACTTCCGCTGCTGGTCTAAAATGCACTAGATTTTTATCTTCCGGAGGGCCTTTGCTCACTGGTTTTCTTTTCCTTGCTCTTCATTGGCTCACTTCTGCTCATCCGTTAGCTCCCACTTTAAGTGTCACTTCTTAGAGAGTCCTTCCCTAATACCCATCTGATAAAGGTCCTCTTGTTCTTTTTTATAGTACCCTATTATTTTCCTTATCCCAATTTGTAATTATACATTCAAACATGTATTTACTTTTTTAATGCTTTTCTCCCCGAGTAGACTGGAAGATCCCAGAAGACCAAGCTTCATGACTATCCTTACTTATACACATTGTTTAGCATGGTGCCCAACACGTACTAGGTAGTCACTAAATAGTTATTGAAAGAAAACAGTGTAAATTTTGTATCTTAAAAAAAGAACTTAAAATATTTTCTAGATTTAATTCTTTTTTTAATTTTTCCTTTCCTTTTAATTGAGGGATCATTTACATATAGGGAAATATACAAACCTAAAGTGCATAGTTTAATGAGTTTTGATAAATGCATATACCTATTAACCCATACCCCATAAATATATAAAATACTTCTATAATCCTAGAAAGTTCCATCATGCCTATTCTCAGTTCCCTGCCCTGGAGGCAGTGACTTTTCGACTTCTCTGAATTTTGTCATCATCAGACTAATTCTTGAAGATGTTTTAGAACTTGGTAGGAGGAAAACTATGCAAGTTTGGTCATGTTAAAATACATGGTACTTAGAATTAATTATATCATTCGTCTCTAAATGGTCATAGCATTTAGAAAGCATTTTACCTAGATTCGAGTGATGAGACTCATATAAATGTGAGAGTCTACCTTGTTTAGTAAGATGGACCCAAAATAATGCTTTGAAATCTAGAACATCTCTCTGTTTTAGGACCAATTTCCCCTTCATATAAAGGTTCATTTCACACCACCAGTTTTTATTAATAGGTTTACTCTAGGAAACACTTGTTTTCTACAAAAGTTTTTCTGTTTTCAGTGGGGAAATGTTAGATTCAATTTAGGAAAAATATGTGAGTGTGTTGTTTTTATTTTCATAATTTCAATTTTCAGTTTAATAAACTACCTGGAAGTATTACCATACCTTTTACTCTTAAGTTGTTAAGCATATGGGCAAATTTTCAAGGAGTTCTTTTGTGCATTTTTTGTTGTTCTTCTTACAGGGTCATGTAAAAGTTGTTCAATATTTGGTGAAGGAAGTCAATCAGTTCCCTTCTGATATAGAATGCATGAGATACATAGCAACAATTACAGATAAGGTAGGTTTAATATCCTATTGAAGCACATTTTTGTTCTTTGTGGAATTACATGCCAAAGTGTGCGTTTAGCAACCTTCCTTTTGTCTTCTTTGAAACTGATCACCTAATCTGTCTATGCTTTAGTTTCTCCATGGAGAATGGATGTAATAATTTTGATAAGTTATTTTGCGATTTCCTTCCTGTTATGGGCTGTAATCCCAGTAAATGTGGCTAAAGGTTATTGCTAGACTATTAGCCTGATTAGAAAGTTTTCTAAGAACACAAACTTTTTAGGAAATAATGCCCTTTTTTGATGAAAGACTAATTTATGAGCAGACTCAAAGGATAGCTTATATTTGGCTTGGTGAATTTTCATTTGTTTGGGCTTTAAGTCCAGGGCTTCACTATGCTTATAAGTTTTATTTGGCCTGTTGATGTTATGTGTTCCTATATTTATATAATTCTATTTTCCACTGTAGGAATTATTGAAAAAATGTCACCAGTGTGTTGAGACAATTGTGAAGGCTAAAGACCAGCAGGCTGCAGAAGCAAATAAGAATGCAAGTATTCTTTTGAAGGAACTTGATCTGGAAAAGGTGAGTAAGAAAAATAATTTTTGTTTTTTAGAAATTGTTGAAAATTGGGGCACCTGGCTGACTCAGTTGGAAAAGCATGTGACTCTTGATCTCATGGTGGTGAGTTTGAGCCCCACATGGGTGGTAGTAGAGATTACTTACTTATTAAATAAATTTTTAAAGTTTTTAAAAAGAGTTGTTGAAAATTTGCTAGAATAAATTTACCATCCTTATGACCAATAACCTTAACAAAATCTCTTTCAAAGGAAATGATTAATGGATTGTCAAATCACCATCAACTTTTTGATTTTGACCTTGTTCCTAAAAGATATTTTGAATCATACAAGAGACTAGTTTTCAAGCAGAATATATAGTTCTATATATATAGAATAGTACAGTTTACCAAATGACATTACTACCTAAATTTGTTTTTTTTTTAAAGATTTTTTATTTATTTATTTGAGAGAGGGAGAGAGAATGAGCAGGGGGGAGGAGGAGAGGGAGAGGGAGAAGCAGACACCCTACTGAACAGGGAGCCCTACATGGGGCTCCATCCCAGGACCCCAAGATCATGACCTGAGCTGAAGGCAGATGCTTAACTGACTGAGCCACCCAGGCACCCCTACCTAAGTGGTTTTAACATTAGTTTGAGAAAAAATTTAGTAGAACATTGGAAATATTTTGGTAATTATAAGATGTGTGCTATTAGTGGTTTATTAGATCCTAAAAGAGTAAGTATCTAATATCCTAGGTTGTGTGGTATAATGGAAAAGGTTTAAAAAAAAAAAAAAGATTGCTTTTCTGAGGGTCAGTCCGCTTACCTGGAAAATGAGGGTGTTGCTGTTCAATCTACAAGCCGTATTAAAAAAAAAAACCACTATGATCAAGTAGAGTTCTTTTAGGAATGTGAGAGATAGCTTAACATGAAGAAATTTTGTTGATTAAAAGAAGAAAAAATATATAACTATTTTGAGAGATACTAAAATCTTGAATCTCTTAGTTAAAAAAATCTGTGAGATTTTTTAGTTAAAAATATTTAGTTAAAAAAAAAATGGGGTGCCTTAGGGCACCTGGGTGGCTCAGTCATTAAGCATCTGCCTTTGGTTCAGGTCATGATCCCAGGGTCCTGGGATCGAGGCCCACATCAGGCTCCCCGCTCTATGGGAAACCTACTTCTCCCTCTTCCACTCCCCCTGCTTCTCCGTCTCCTACTCCCCCTGCTTGTGTTCCCTTTCTTGCTGTCTCTCTTATTATTCAAATAAATAAATAAAATCTTTAAAAAAAAAAAAACACATAAAAGAACAAACAAAAAAAACCCATGGAGTGCCTTATGGTCCAGTGTCCGACTCTTGACTTTGGCTCAGGTCATGATTTCAGGGTTTTGAAATCAAGCCCTGCATTGGACTCCACACTGGGCATGGAGTCTACTTAAGATTCTCTTTCTCCCTCTCTCTGTGCCCTTCCCTGCCCCTCTCTTTCTAAAAACAAACAAACAAAAAATCCAAGAAACATATAAGCTAAGAACAGGAGAAAAGGTTGCTTACAAATCTATGAGAAAAACCTAACTTTCCCAGAATAAAAAATGATCACATGAATGGGCAGTTCACAGAAAAAGAAATACAAATGTTCAGTAATTTTTTTTTTTTACCACATGGGCAAAGCTTAAAATTTAAAGATTAGATGATAGCTATTGATGGCATGGGTGGGGAAAGATTAGCACTCTAGTGAATGATTTTTGGTATATGGTGTAAATTACTATAGGTATTAACGGAGGTGCTTTCACAAATAAATTAAAAGGGTGGATACCCTTAGTCCCACCATTCAGCCCACTTATAGAAGTTTAGCCTAAGGTAAATAATTAGACAAATGCTCAAAAGATGTGAACATATAAAGACATTCATTGCTTATAATAGGGGGAAAGTGTAACCCTTAAGATTACGGTTAAAAATCAGAAGGGAGGGGCGTCTGGGTGGCTCAGTCCTTAAGCGTCTGCCTTCGGCTCAGGTCATGATCCCAGGGTCCTTGGTGGGGAGCCTGCTTCTCCCTCTTCAACTCCCCCTGCTTGTGTTCCCTCTCTCTGTGTCTCTATCAAATAAATAAATAAAAATCTTAAAAAAAAATCAGAAGGGAAAAAATTTATGTTCATTTTATTTATTTTTTTTAGGATTTTATTCATTTATTTGACAGAGGGAGAGATCACAAGTAGGCAGAGAGGCAGGCAGAGAAAGAGGAGGAAGCAGGCTCTCCACCGAGCAGAGAGCCCAATGCGAGGCTCAATCCCAGGACCCTGGGAACATGACCTGAGCCGAAGGCAGAGGCTTAACCCACTGAGCCACCCAGGCACCCTGTCCTGTTACGTTCATTTTAAAATAAAGCAGAGTTTATAGTTAGATGACTATTAAGGTACCTTTCATGTCTATACTTTTGATTTTTGTGTGACTACCCAGCGATATGGTCAGCAATTCCCCACATAGCTAGCCAGTTTGTTCTTATGCCAACAGAGTGATGAAATACAGTTTTTACCTCAATATGCAATCCCTTCTCTTAGTTCTTTCTCATTTACATAGGGAATTGGCCAAGTTTTTCTATAAAATGCCAAATAGTAAATATTTTAGGCTTTGTAGGCCATACGGTGTCTGTTCTAAGTCCTCAGCTCTGTTGTCGTAGCACAAAAGCAGCCATAGGCAATAGCTAGATGAATGAGCGCTACAGTGTTCCAATAGAACTTTATTTTTGAACACTGGAATTTGAATTTTGTATAATTTTCAAGTGTCACAAAATACTCATTTTATTTCTTTCAACCATTTAAAATGTCAAAGCCAGTCTTAGCTTTCAGGCCATATAAACACAGGTGGTAGACTGGATTTGGCATTCAGGCCACAGTTTGCCAGTCTCTGATTTGGATAAATAAAAATTTCAAAGAATACTCAATTTAGGCCTCAAAATGATAAATTATAATTTTGAGGAAAATGCTTTGCTTAAGTACCCTAGAAGGATAAATAACTTGATGTGTTTTCTACTTGTTCCAAACTTCCATCGTGATGCTAGCAACTTATTACCATGTTCCCCTTTCTGGAAAAAAAAATGACATTTTCTGGTACTAGCCACAGCAAAACCTAAAAGTGACCAGAATTATGTGTGTGGCTTTAAAAAATTCTATAAAGTAGGAAAATAATTTTTACAATAGCCTCTGGTCAGTATTTTTACAGTGAAATTTTTTAGTAGTTTATAAAGATCATGATAGCTGCATTTTAGTCAGCTATCATATAGCTGACAATATAGCAATAAACAGATGCTACATAAATATATTTTTTAACAGCATTACTAAAATTTAATTCACATACAGTTCACCCATTTAAAGTCTACAGTTCAGGGGTGACTGGCTGGCTCATTCATTTAAGGATTTGACTTCGGTTCAGGTCATGATCTCAAGGTCCTGGGATGGAGCTCTGTGTGAGGCTCCCAGCTCAGCAGGGAGTTTGCTTGTCTCTCTCCTTCTTCCCCTCCCCCTGCTCGTGCTCTCTGTTTCTTTCTCAAATAAATACACTCTTAAAATATATCCATATTTTCAAGCTAATAATAATAATTACTAAATACTAATAATGTAGTGGCTTTTAGTATATTCACAAAATTGTGCATTTATCACCACAGACAATTTTAGAATATTTTCACAATCCTAAAAGGAAACCCTGCACCCTTTAACTGTCACCCTCTTCAATCCCTCCATCCTAGGTAACCACTAAACTATTTTTTGTCTTTATGGATTTACCTATTCTGGACATTTCATATAAATGGAATCATATAATATTTGTTCCTCTGTAACTGGCTTCTTTCACTTCATAATGTCAGTTCAGTGTTCAGTCATGATGTCACATGTATCAATACTTAATTTCTTCTTATTGCTAAATAATATCCCATTATACACACACATATTTATTTATCCATTGATAAGTTGATGGACATTCAAAATTTTCCTCTTTTTTTTAAATATGGAATGCTTTATGAATTTGCCTCTTATCCTTGTGCACGGGCCATGCTAATCTTCTCTGTATCATTAGAGGATTTTTAGTATATGTGCTGCCAAAGTGATCACAGGGTGCAAGTTTTGGTATGAACATGTTTTCATTTCTCTGGGTATATATATATACCATATAGATATAGATATAGATATAGATATAGCTCTAGGAAGGGAATTGCTCGATCATATGATAATTCTTTGTTTTTTTGTTTTGTTTTTTAAAGATTTTATTTATTCTTTTGACACAGAGAGAGAGATTACAAGTAGGCAGAGAGTCAGGCAGAGAAAGAGGAGAGAGGAGGAAGCAGGCTCCCCACTGAGCAGAGAGCCCAATGTGGGCCTCGATCCCAGGACCCTGGGATCATGACCTGAGTTGAAGGCAGCGGCTTTAACCCACTGAGCCACCCAGGCGCCCGATAATTCTTTGTTTAACCATTTGAGGAATGTCGCTTTTTTTTCCAAAGCAGCTGCACCATTTTATGTTCCTACCAGCAGTGTTTGAAGATTTTAGTTTTTCCACATCCTCACCAATATTTGCTATTATCTGCCTTTTTGCTTATAGCTATCTAGTGGGTATGGAGTGGTTATATTGTAATTTTTATTTGCTTTTCTTTGATGTCTAGTAGTTTTTGAGCATCTGTTTTCATATGTTTTAGCTATTCATAGGTCTTTGAGGAAATGTGTGTTCAGGTCCTTTGTGTATTTTTTAATAGAGTTATTTGTCTTTTTATTATTGAGTCATGGGACTTCTTTATATATTCGTGATACAAATCCCTTACCAGATTTAGGATTTGCAATTTTTTTTTCCCATTTTATGCATTGTCTTTTTACTTTGTTGATGGTTCTGTTGAAGTACAAAAACTTAATTTTGATGATGTCCAGTTTATCTTTTTTGTTTTTTTGGGGGGGTTTTTTGGTGCTTTTCTAAGGTGTTTTGAGACTGACATCCATGGGAAGCCCCATCTATCATAAACAAAAATATTCATTATTTGTTTTAAATGATTGCATTATTGGTGAAATGATATGCCTACTTAATTTGCAGTCAAGAGAGGAGAGCAGAAAGCAGGCTCTTGCAGCTAAAAGAGAGAAAAGAAAAGAAAAGAGAAAAAAGAAAAAAGAGGAGCAGAAAAGGAAGCAGGAAGAAGATGAGGAAAACAAACCTAAGGAGAATTCAGAACTACCAGAGGATGAAGATGAAGAGGAGAATGATGAAGATGGTAAGAAATGACCCTTCCAAATTAGTGATAAAATTGTGTTTATCGGGCACCTGGGTGGCTCAGTGGGTTAAAGCCTCTGCCTTCGGCTCAGGTCATGATCTCAGGGTCCTGGGATCGAGGCCCATATCGGGCTCCGTGGGGAGCCTGCTTCCTCCTCTCTCTCTGCCTGCCTCTCGGCCTACTTGTGATCTCACTCTCTCTGTGAAATAAATAAATAAAATCTTAAAAAAAAAATTGTGTTTATCAGCTTCATTTTGAGTACTTTTTACTCAAATTCTGGGTAGATATTTGACACTTTAATCTGAAATTGACAGTTGGCTTTTATGTAAATATTTTTGAATACTTTACATCTTAAAGTGATACAGAGAAACAGAAAGGGGAAGGCAAGCATGTAATTTGAAGTTCAGTTGTAATTTAAGTCACTCTGTAAAACATCATGCATGTCTTAAATGTGATATATTAAAGAGATTTGCCAGCTTCTCTTCAGGTTCTGTCCTACCCTTTCCTCCTCCATTTGGAAACTGGGGAGAGGTCCAGTGCTTCAATAAGTTTTGAGCTAAAAAAAATTAAAAATAAATAAAAATAAATAAATTTTGAGCTAAGATTCAGGCTCAAGGCTATACAGGGCTTGGGGTTTATTATTCTCAGAGTTGTTTTTTGTACATTCTAGCAGTGCTTGTAGTATACAAGTAATTGTTCTATATTTGAATTCTAATTCTAAAATACTATCTGAGAATTTCCCAAAATTTTTTTTAAATTTTATTTAAATTCCAGTTCATTAACATAGTGTAATATTAGTTTCAGGTGTATAATTTAGTGACTCAGCACTTGCATACAACACCCAGTGCTCATCACAAGTGCACTCCTTAACTCCCATCACCCATTTCACCCATCCCCCACCCACCTCCCCTCTGGTAACCATCAGTGTGTTCTCTATAGTTAAGAGTATTTCTTGGTTTGTCTCTCTCTCTCACTCTCTCTCTCTTTTTTCCCCTTTGCTCATTTATTTTGTTTCTTAAATTCCACATAGGAGTGAAATCATGTTTTTTGTGTTTCTCTGACCTATTTTGTTTAGCGTAATAACTCTCTAGCTACTAACTCAGAGGGGAACATGCACCCCAAAGTTTATATCAGCATTATCAACAATAGCCAAACTACGAAAATTTCCCTGAACTTAAACTATATTGTGATTTTTGGTTAGTTCATGAGACTAGCACCTGAGATCTTTTTTTTTTTTCAAAGATTTTATTTATTTATTTGACAGAGAGAGAGAGAGAGGAGGAAGCAGGCTCCCCACTGAGCAGGTAGCCCGATATGGGGCTCAATCCCAGGACCCTGGGATCACGACCTGAGCTGAAGGCAGGGGCTTTAACCCACTGAGCTACCCAGCTGCCCTAGCACCTCAGATCTTAAGAATATTATGCGGTGACTGTTTTTATACTGAGTGAGACATCAAAATAGGATATAGTACATTTGTTCTAACAATGAAGATTTCTTTATTTGCTAGTCAATACTGGTGAAAGGAAAAGATGACTTAAAGGACTGAATTATTATGTATATCTTGTCATAGTTTGTTTTGAGATCTGTGGCTGTCAGTGTGATTTTTATCCTTTTGATAATTTCAGTGGAGCAAGAAGTTCCCATAGAACCTCCTAGTGCAACAACCACCACCACAATCGGAATTTCTGCAACATCTGCAACATTCACAAATGTGTTTGGGAAAAAAAGGGCCAACGTGGTGACAACCCCTAGCACCAATAGGAAAAATAAGAAGAACAAAACAAAGGAGACCCCTCCCACTGCGCATTTAATATTACCAGAACAACATATATCCTTAGCACAGCAAAAAGCTGATAAAAATAAAATAAACGGAGAACCCAGAGGTGGTGGTACAGGTGGAAATAGTGACTCGGATAACTTGGACAGCACAGACTGCAACAGTGAGAGTAGCAGTGGTGGTAAAAGCCAAGAGTTAAATTTCACTATGGATGTGAATTCCTCTAGTGATAGGAGGTACCCCTCACTGCTACTCCATTCACAAGAAGAAAAGACAAGTACTGCTACTTCCAAAACTCAAACACGGTAAATTTTTCTGATTTGTTAACTCTGCATCCACCTTTCCTTTTTCATGACTGGCACAAGAATTTGAGTACACTTTTTAGCACAAATTGTCTTTGACAATTTAGGTCTACCATATTATCTGTCTTCAGTATCCAGAACTGAAATTCATGAATGTCTAATCATGTGCCAGTTTTTAAATGAGATTATTAGAAATTTTCATGATTCAATTTTGAAGTTGAAAATACTAGCATACATTGATTTTTATTTTCACTGTGTCATTTTTATGGATTATAATCCAACTTCTGACTTCTGAGTCTGTTTTCATACTGACATAGATGATGAACTCTTTACCCTGTTTTTCTGCTTTTCTGAACTGATGTGCCAAATTTTAATTCAAATATTTCAGCATAACTTTGTCTATAAATGGTCTCTTGAGTTTCTGTATTAAATTTTGTTTTATTGGACTTGATAATTCTTTCTTCTCAGACTTGAAGGTGAAACAAATTCTAATTCCTTATCAACAAGCTTTAAGTCAGTGCCATTGCCATTAAGTTCTCCAAACATAAAGCTGAATCTAACTAGCCCCAAAAGAGGACAGAAAAGAGAAGAAGGGTGGAAAGAAGTTGTACGAAGGTAAGTAGAATTAGTTTTATCTTTTTAACTGTCATAGACCATGCATAGGTTCTTGTCTAATGAGCTAGTGGCCCAGTTAATGAATGAATGATTTGAATGTGGTTATTATTCGTGCCATACTCTCAATCCAGAGTCGGCTAAAGTAAAATGAGAAGCGATATGTAAACTTTGCAACATGTTTGATGTGACACAACAGATGTTGGCTTTACAATAACAGAAAATATTTACGGACATTTCCAGACAAACTGTACAGAATGGTCACAAGCTTCTTTTAAAGTGAAGATTCTGTACTCACTATTCTACAGCAAAGTCACAGTGTTATTAGTGAGGGCTATGATGTTTGTTTAATGGTCCCATTTTGGTAAAAACAATCTAGTTTGTCCATATACAATGTTTAAATAAAGTTAGGCTTTGCTGGAGAGCATATTCTAAAGAACCGGTTAGTCGCTATTAACCAATGCAATTGCTACAAGGGGGAAAGGAGCCCATAAAATTAAAATAAAACTACCTTCACCCTCAAAAAAGAAAGAGGAAAGAAGAGTACCTTTAATCACAGAGCTTTATTTATTTATTTATTTATTTATTTATTTATTTATTTTTAAGATTTTATTTATTTGACACAGAGAGAGAGAGAGAGAGAGAGAGAGAGACAGCCAGAGAAGGAACACAAGCAGGGGGAGTGGGAGAGGGAGAAGCAGGCTTCCTGCAGAACAGGGAGCCTGACTCGGGGCTCGATCCTATGCCCCTGGGATCATGACCTGAGCCAACAGCAGATGTCCAACGACTGAGCCACCCACGCGCCCCACGACTAAGCCATCCAGGCGCCCCAGTCACAATGCTCTATACTTAAACCATGAGCGGGGAAATGAATAAAAGCAGAAGGGCCACTGCTTTCAAATGTTTTGTACAGTCCAGATGATACTTTTAGCCTCTGTTCATGCTTTACAACAGGGAAGCAGGACAAGACAAATTGGCTAATGTGCATTAAATCACCAAAGGACTGAGATGTTTCGGCTTTTATTCGGTACTGTTCCTAAAGATTGTGTCCATTAAATGCAAACAAAAAGAAGTCTTGACAGAATAGGAGAAGTGATCAACACTTGATGATCGGGTTGATTGAAGTATTACTCTTGGCCTATAGCTTAGTCAGTGCTTTAGCTTTCAAAATACCTGACTATATCCTTCCCAGCATTAAGGTGTGATAAATTTTTTTTTATTTTAAAGATTTTTTTTTTTTATTTATTCATTTGACACAGAGAGAGAGATTACAAGTAGGCAGAGAGGCAGGCAGAGAGAGAGGAGAGAGGAGGAAGCAGGCCTCCTGCTGAGCAGAGAGCCCGATGTGGGCCTCGATCCCAGGACCCTGGGATCATGACCTGAGCCGAAGGCAGCGGCTTTAACCCACTGAGCCACCCAGGCGCCCAAGGTGTGATAAATTTTGATCGTGAAAGGTACCTTAAATGCTGCCATTGATATTCTACTGGACAGAATAATTCAGGTTTTTGAAGGGCCCTCCCTGAAAAGGGGAATCCTGGGGCCCAACACTGAGAGCTTGAAAATAATGGGTGTTCCTCTCATCTGGTTCTGCTTTAATGCTAAAGAACTGCTTTTGGGGCGCCTGGGTGGCTCAGTGGGTTAATGCCTCTGCTTTCGGCTCAGGTCATGATCTCAGGGTCCTGGGATCGAGGCCCGCATCGGGCTCCCTGCTCGGCGGGGAGCCTGCTTCCCCCTCTCTCTCTCCCCGCCTGCCTCTCTGCCTCCTTGTGATCTCTCTCCCTCTGTGAAATAAATAAATAAAATCTTTAAAAAAAAAAAAAAAAAAGAACTGCTTTTGCCTGCAAACACTGGGTTTCTTTGAGAGTCCTTAGGGATAGCCAGGCCATCTTACCAGATCCCAAGATCAGCCTCTGGTCTTCTCTCCAGCTCTGCTCAACTCACATATAAGTGGAAGTCCCAGGTTTCACTTGTGATGTTCTTTTTATGTAGTTCAAATCTGAGGCTTTGTTTTTTATTGCTAAGTATAAATTATTGATATTTTTAAAAAGATTTTTATTTATTTATTTGTCAGAGAGAGAGACAACGAGAGAGGGAACACAAGCAAGGGGAGTGGGAGAAGGAGAAACAGGTTTTCCCACCGAGCAGGGAGCCCGACGTGGTCCTCGATCCCAGGACCCTGGGACCACGACCCGAGCCAAAGGCAGACACTTCATGACTGAGCCACCCAGGCACCCCAGATTATTGATATTGATAAACTAGCCTCTATTTTCGGTCTGAAGTTTAACAGTATGTTATACATTATTTAAAATTAGGAAGAGTCTGTACATACGGTCATTGCAGTTTAGTTGATGTGTGATGTTTGGGGCAGATTTAAATGCTTAGATCAGGGCGCCTGGGTGGCTCAGTCGTTAAGCGGCTGCCTTCGGCTCAGGTCATGATCCCAGGGTGCTGGGATCGAGCCCCGCATCGGGCTCCTTACTCAGCAGGAAGCCTGCTTCTCCCTCTCCCACTCCCCCTGCTTGTGTTCCCTCTCTCGCTGTGTCTCTCTCTGTCAAATCAATAGATAAAATCTTTTTAAAAAAAATTTTTAAAAATAAAAAATAAAATAAATGCTTAGATCACAGGTTATTTAAAATATAATTTTGTTTGAAATGGCAAAGGAATTTTTACTTTCACTAAATTAAATTCAGTATGAGAAGAGGTCAGTTTCTGAAACAAAACCTTGTAATACTTTCCCCTTTAAGGTTTGAGAAATACTATTCTGTAGGTGTCCATGAACATGCCCACCGAGACATCTTTTTAAATAAAGACATTTGCTTTCATAAGCTTACGTATGGTCTTCATTTTCTAGGTCAAAGAAATTGTCTGTTCCAGCTTCCGTGGTTTCCAGGATAATGGGAAGAGGAGGGTGCAACATCACTGCTATACAAGACGTTACAGGCGCCCATATTGATGTGGATAAACAAAAAGACAAGAATGGCGAGAGAATGATCACAATAAGGTAATTGTGAAAGACGTGTGTTACTCATTCTGTGTGGACATTAAATGTTTTTTAGAAGCCAACTTTTGTTAGGTGATGGTACAATCAAGAATTTTATTTCATGGTTAAGACGACCCGTTTTTTATGTCTTTGATCTTATTTTCGTGTTTTGTTTGTTTTCTCCCCAGGGGTGGTACCGAATCAACAAGATACGCAGTTCAACTTATCAATGCACTTATTCAAGATCCTGCTAAGGAACTGGAAGACTTGATTCCTAAAAATCATATCAGAACACCTGCCAGCACCAAATCCATCCATTCTAACTTCCCATCTGGAGTAGGCACCACAGCAGCTTCCAGTAAAAATGCATTTCCTTTGGGTGCTCCAACTCTCGTAACTTCACAGGCGACAACATTATCGACGTTCCAGCCAACTAATAAACTTAACAAGAACGTTCCAGCAAATGTACGTTCTTCTTTCCCAGTCTCTCTACCCTTGGCTTACCCCCACCCTCATTTTGCCCTGCTGGCTGCTCAGACTATGCAACAGATTCGGCATCCTCGCTTGCCCATGGCCCAGTTTGGAGGAACCTTTTCACCCTCTCCTAACACTTGGGGACCATTCCCAGTGAGACCTGTGAATCCTGGCAACACAAATAGCTCTCCAAAGCATAGTAACGCAGGCCGTCTACCTAACCAGAACGGGACTGTCTTACCCTCCGAGTCTGCTGGACTAGCTACTGCCAGTTGTCCCATCACTGTCTCTTCCGTAGTTGCTGCCAGTCAGCAGCTGTGTGTGACTAACACCCGGACTCCTTCGTCAGTCAGAAAGCAGTTGTTTGCCTGTGTGCCTAAGACGAGTCCTCCAGCGACAGTGATTTCTTCCGTGACAAGCACTTGTAGTTCCCTGCCTTCTGTTTCCTCTGCACCTATCCCTAGCGGGCAAGTTCCCACCACATTTCTGCCCACGAGTACTCCTCAAGCACAGCTTTCTTCACAAAAGATGGAGTCTTTCTCTGCCATGCCACCCCCCAAAGAGAAAGTGTCCACACAGGAACAGGCCCTGGCAAACCTGTGCACCCCTTCTTCAACTGCCAGTAGTTGCAGTAGCTCTGCCGGCAACACCCCGGGAGCTCCAGAAGCGCACCCGGCCAGTAGTCCTGCTCCTCCCTCTGGCAGCACGCAGGAGGAGGCGCAGCCATCCAGTGTCTCTGACTTAAGTCCCATGGCAATGCCTTTTGCGTCTAACGCAGAACCTGCTCCATTGACTCTGGCGTCACCCAGATTGGTTGCTGCCGATAATCAGGACACCAGTAATTTACCTCAGTTAGCTGTACCAGCACCTCGAGTTTCTCATCGAATGCAGCCCAGAGGTTCTTTTTACTCAGTGGTACCAAATGCAACTATACACCAGGATCCCCAGTCTATTTTTGTTACAAATCCAGTTCCTTTAACGCCACCTCAAGGCCCGCCAGCTGCAGTGCAGCTTTCTTCAGCCATGAACATTATGAATGGTTCTCAGATGCACATTAACCCGGCAAATAAATCTTTGCCACCTACATTCGGCCCAGCCACACTTTTCAATCACTTCAGTAGTCTTTTTGATAGCAGTCAGGTGCCAGCTAACCAGGGTTGGGGAGATGGTCCGCTGTCCTCACGAGTTGCTGCAGATGCCTCTTTCACTGTTCAGTCAGCGTTCCTGGGTAACTCTGTCCTCGGACACTTGGAAAACGTGCACCCTGACAACTCCAAGGCACCTGGCTTCAGACCACCTTCCCAGCGAGTTTCTACTAGTCCAGTTGGTAAGTTACGATGACTGTTACTTCAGCTCAGTAGGGGGCTCTATCGGCATAACTGAATCCTCCAAGATAACAAGAAAGCCGTTCTTTTGTACATAATAGTCCATGATCTTAAAGAAATGAGAGTGTGTCATAAATACGTGTTCATGATTGCCGGTGGAGTGTGCAGAAATCTACCTGCAGGTAGAACACTTACATACAGTGAGCTGCTTTATATTGTCTTTTTTTTTTTCTTTATATTGTCTTGATGATGTTTCTGTCCCTCATGGCGATGAGGTTATACCTTGTGTCAGTCCATTTTCTTCTAAGAACTGGTTACTAAAAGGGACTCGGGATGTTTCAGAGATTCCACATTTATAGACATTTTAAAAATCATAGTGAGTGTTTGCATTTCTCAGATTTAAAAGGTTTGTGTTACCAAAGTGTTTAGGGACCAGTCCCTAATCTACAGTATTCTATGTTCTCAGTCTTGGGTCCTCAGACTGAATGTTAAGTGTTGTTTGATAGTGTTCTTTATTATTGACATTAGATGGAGCTGAATAAAGAGATCCAGTCATCTGTGGGCTCTTACTCTAAAAAGACCAATTTAGATTCAGCACTTCGGTTTCTCGAAATTACAAATTAGCTGCTGAGGCATTATAAGGAAGATAGACATAGATAGGTAGGACTCTGGTGTTCGCTTGAAGATATGTAGAAGACCAGAGTCTGTTTTCTAGAATCTAGGAGGCAGATTTCAGTCTATTCTGCACTACTCTGAAAAACAAATGAGAAACCACAGCTGACGTGGAATGAGGTTAAGAAGGTTTTTGCTAATTATAAACTGATCTGTGGTGTTGAAAATTTGGGAGTTTATGGATATGGTATAGCTTTCATTTCAGATGTTTTCATTGTATTTTCAGGAAAACATAGCTGTTCATATCATCTTTTAAGTAGATATATAAGCCTGCATAAGATCACCTATGGTCCATAATATTCTCTAGGATTTTTTTTCTTCCATTTTCTATTTTTTCTCTATAAATCAATATGTATTTTAACTTTTCATTTGGGGGAAACTATAACAGAGGTTTTCAGAGGCCAGAGGGTGAAAGCAGACCTCATTGCCAGTACTCAGCCAATCCGTGTAGAAGACATTAATCTTTGACTTAATTGGCACTAACATGTGACTTCCCAGTGCCTTAGCCAGTTTGACCTCAGACTTCTCATATTCCAGTGCTGGAGCTCTTTGCCTTCCACATACTGCATCCCAGAAGATGTACGGATTATGAATTTCTAGAAAAAAAGGGGAAAAAAAGAAAGGAAATCATCCATCTGGTTTGGTAGAAAACAATGTTTGGGGACCTTAAGTACTCATATCTACAGCATCAAAATAATTTACTGCTAATAAAAAATAACCATTTTTTAGAAAGCAAGCATTAATCCTGGACCTTCCCTCTGAGGTCCAGGATTGGTCAGCTTGGCCTTTTATCTTAACTGACTGGTTTCTTTTGTTGATCCTCTTCTTTCATGGATATAGTTTAATCCTCCTGGTTCACAGGTAAGAAATAGTAATACTGAAGACAATAGAGAAGGACGTGGAGAAATTGGAAACCTCAAATGCTGCCGGTGGAAATTCAAAGTGATATAGCAACTTGAGAAAAATAGTTTTTGACAGTTCTTCAAAAAGTTACACATAGTTACCGCATGATCCAGTAATTCCACTCGTAGGTGGAAGAGAAACATGTCTGCACAAAAAAACGAGTACACAAATGTTCATGGCAGCCTAATAACCCCAAAGTGGAAACAACCCACTGTCCCTCAACTGATAAATGTAAAAACAAAATGTGGTGTATTGATATAATGGGATTTCTACTTCAGCAGTAAAAAGGAGAGAAGTACTGATTCACACTACACCATGGCCGAACCTTGAAAACATTATGCCAAGTGAAAGAGCCAGTTGCAAAAAGATCACATACTGGGGGTGCCTGGGTGGCTCAGTGGGTTAATAAGCCTCTGCTTTTGGCTCAGGTCATGATCTCAGGGTCCTGGGATCGAGCCCTGCACTGGGCTCCCTGCTCATTGGGGAGCCTGCTTCCCCCTCTCTCTCTGCCTGCCTCTCTGCCTACTTGTGATCTCTCTCTCTGTCAAAAAAAAAAAATATTTTTTAAAAATCACACACTATATAATTCCATTTATATGAAATTTCCATAACAGATCAATCTATAGAGACAGAAAGTATATTGGTTGTTTGGAGGATGGGGAGTTATAGGTAATGGGTATAGAGTTTCTTTTAGGGAAGAAAAAAATGTTCTAAGATTGATTGTAGTGATGGTTGTACAGCTCTGTGAATATGCTAAAAGCCTTTGAATTACTTACTTTAATGGATGAAGACCAGCTTGAGAAAAGTTGTGACAGTTTTGTTATGTTGATATTAACTATTTTTTCCTGAAATGAGCATCTATAATCCTTCTCCAGACACTTGTTCCCTTTCTCTAACACATTCTCCAAAGAAAGCAGTGGCATTTGAGAAGACTGCTAAATTCAGATTTACACAAACTAGATAGAAACTTTGATTTTTTTTTTATCAGATGGAATACTGAAATTATCTTTAACAGTATAATAGAGGGGCGCCTGGGTGGCTCAGTCGTTGGGCGTCTGCCTTCGGCTCGGGTCATGATCCCAGGGTCCTGGGATCGAGCTCCACATCAGACTCCCTGCTCTGCGGGAAGCTTGCTTGTGTTCCCTCTCTCACTGTGTCTCTCCTGTCAAATAAATAAATAAAATCTTAAAAAAAAAATAGTATAATAGAGTAGCTTTTCCTCATTAGGAAGGAAACATTGGTAGATCGTGTTATTCATCTCCCTTAGGAAATAACTATATATATTATATATATAATGTATATTATATATATAATATAAATATATAATATATATATAATATATATTATATATATATATGTTGATGAACAGCTGTACTTGAGATTTTCCCCAAAAGGGAAAGCAGAAGTTATTGATTGGTACCACTTAGTCACAACATGCTTGCATTTCATGTCCCCTCCAATGAAAGCTTCGTGATTTATCCAGAACATCTTTCCAGGTGACTGCCATTCTTTTTTTTTTTCTTTTTTTTTTTTCCTTTAAAGATTTATTTATTTGACAGAGAGAGATCACAAGTAGGCAGAGAGGCAGGCAGAGAGAGGGGGAAGCCGGCTCTTCGCTGAGCGGAGAGCCTGATGCAGGGCTTGATCCCAGGACCCTGAGATCATGACCTGAGGCTTAACCCACTGAGCCACCCAGGCACCCCGAGTGACTGCCATTCTTAAACATTGGGCTCACTCTTCTGTATTTAGTGCTGTTTGGTGATGATTCTTCTGGACTGCAAGAGTAAAATGGGTTTGGGCCATAATACAGGGCCACATAAGTGGATTATTTTTGCTGTGACCTACAAAAATAAACTGCATGCTTGCTTCTTTTTTAAAAAAGGAATTAAGTGAACTTTGGACTTTCAGTTTTAAAGCCTTGGCTAATTGGATGTCTTGGACTTGTTTTCTTTCAGGCTTACCATCCATTGACCCATCAGGCAATTCCCCATCTTCTTCTTCTGCTCCTCTGACAAGTTTTTCCGGCATCCCAGGAACACGGGTTTTCCTGCAAGGGCCAGCTCCTGTTGGGACTCCGAGTTTCAACAGGCAACATTTTTCCCCCCATCCTTGGACAAGCGCCTCAAACTCATGTAGGAATCCTGGAGGAACTCTTCCCAAAGAGTCTTGAATAAGCTTTTAAACCATTTGTTTCAGGGAACACTGCATAGTAACTCTAGTACACTAAAGTTTAGTAAACTAAAGTAAATGATACGATGGTATTCAGATACCTAAGGTTTGTATTACAGGCCTGTCAAAAGTTGTCAGTCATTTTTAGGATAGAAAACTTGAGAAGGGTCAAGTTGTCCTTCCAGGCCAGAAATGTTTACGCTGGGAGTTGGATCAAGAAAAGAGGTACTACACGTAGTTTTATAAAAGGACCCTTTGATGGTAGTAGTGCAAAATAATTTCTTAAGTCTGAAAAGTATATTTATGTATCTAGTCAATTTGGTATGATTCTCAGTTTATTTTTACATTTTAGGAAACCGTCTTACTGCCATTTATAAGTGAACATATGCCTTTGTTCTTCATTTTTTTCAATATTTAGAACAGATGAAGTTCTCACAGTACTTGAACAGGATTTGATTTTTTAAAATGAGCTTCGTGAGGCAATCCATGAGTATTGGCCCTTTTGACAAGGAAAACTACCAACATTACCTGAGAATCCCGTTAAGAAACAAAGCCATAAATTGAATCCAAGATATTTGCCATCATTTAACCTTTCTTTGTTATGGAAAAAGAGGGCTGTAGAAAGAGGGAGAAAGAGAACAGCTAAATAGAGAGGGCCACCAGCTCTTTTCCAAACAGTATGCTAGTTATTGTACAAACATTGCCACATTTAAGTTAATTTAAAATTTGGCTGGTTGTGTTTTGAGAAGATTTTTTAGAACCAGAATAACAGTTAATATGGCCTTCATCCTTTCTAGCTTTGTTCAGCAATCTGGAAAACAATTTTTAGACTATTTGCTTATACTTCATATGTACAGAAGTACTGTAAGATGCTCCTCATAGAACTTACATACTTTCACTTGAATGATATTATAAAATGAAATTTTTCTTACAGAACCTGTGTTGTGGAATAGATCTTTCCAACAAGGTTTCTCATATTCTTATAATTAGTTTTTAATGTAATAAAACAATAGAGAAATATTTTGCCACCAGGTGACTCTCCTATTCCATCTGTTTCTTCGGGATCATCTTCACCTCTTTCAGCCACCTCTGCCCCACCAACTTTGGGCCAACCAAAAGGAGGCAGTGCCAGTCAGGATCGAAAGATACCTCCCCCCATTGGAACAGAGAGGCTAGCCCGGATTCGGCAAGGAGGGTCTGTCGCACAAGCCCCTGTGGGGACCAGTTTTGTTGCTCCCGTTGGACACAGTGGAATCTGGTCATTTGGCGTCAATGCTATGTCAGGTATAGTTACCTTGTCCTCTCTCTGGAAGGATCTCTCTAGTAAGTTGTGGGATATTGCCATTAGTTCCTTTTTTTTTTTTTTTTTTTTAAAGATTTTTTTTTATTTTTATTTATTTCACAGAGGGAGAGAGATCACAAGGAGGCAGAGAGGCAGGCAGAGAGAGAGCGGGGGAAGCAGGCTCCCTGCTGAGCAGAGAGCCCGATGCGGGCCTCGATCCCAGGACCCTGAGATCATGACCTGAGCCGAAAGCAGAGGCTTTAACCCACTGAGCCACCCAGGCGCCCTTGCCATTAGTTCCTTAAAACAAAATGGCTTAGTGCCTATACTTAACAGTCAGTAGGGGCGTTTATAACTTTGAAGAATTCAATCCAGTCTCAGAGTTTTGGAATGTTGGTTTGGTTTATACGTAATAATATACGTAATATAATAAAAATAAATACAGATTAGAAATAAAAGATTCAAAATGTACTTCTTTTTCCCTTTTAAGCTTTCCAGTGTAGAATGGGATAATCATTTATGTTCTTACAGAGAGCACTTGGTCTTTCGAAGGACTAGGTAGAATATTTGGGGCATTCAAAGAACTTCACTCAGTTTTCCAGGAACTGGTTTTTTCAGTTTGCAAAGATTGTCATGAACATGCACTGAGCTTTTCAGAGGAGTGAGTGTGATAAAATTTAGTATGAAAAAAATTCAAGTAGTAATATTTTGTTATTTTACTCAAATAAATATCAAACCCTGTCCTCAATTCTTCTTTCCAGAAGGCTTATCAGGTTGGTCACAGTCTGTGATAGGGAACCATCCAATGCATCAACAATTATCAGACCCAAGCACATTCTCCCAGCATCAACCAATGGAGAGAGATGATTCCGGAATGGTAGCCCCCTCTAACATTTTTCATCAACCTATGGCAAGCAGTTTTCTGGATTTTTCTAAAGTGAGTCAACAAACATCATTGTAACTTATTTAACACTTCGCCAGCCAATGTTAAGGAATAGTTTGTATTGAAATAATTCTCCCTTTTGGTGTAACAAGTTTGTTTCCATGACTTGGCCAGATCTTTTTGTACAAAGAGTTTCCCTTTTCTTCTTAGCACAAGCTTATTGATGAAACTAAAATATGGAAAAGTTGAAGATTTTTTTTTTTTAAGATTTGTTTTATTTATTTGACACAGAGAGAGAGAGATCACAAGTAGGCAGAGAGGCAGGCAGCGGGAGAGGGGGAAGCAGGCTCCCCACTGAGCAGAGAGCCTGAAGCGGGGCTCGATCCCAGGACCCTGAGATCATGACCCGAGCTGAAGGCAGAGGCTTTAACCCACTGAGCCACCCAGGCGCCCCAAGTTGAGGATATTCTATGGGTTCATCAAAGTTGAGAAATTTCCTGAGGATTTGATACTGGATTTAATTGGGAGTATTTTCTTGTTCAGAAGTGTTGCTTATGTAGGTAAACCACATGGTTTTTCAACACTGTATGATGCTGTGTTTTTAAAGGTTCCTCGGGAGTTTTGTGGATGAAGGGAAAGTAGAGAAATAGAAGCTGGGTATTATGGAAACATCATTTCACTTCAGGATTAAACTTTGCTTTGCTTTCCTTCACAGGGTCTGCCAATTTCCATGTATGGAGGCACCATAATACCCTCTCATCCTCAGCTTGCTGATGTTCCAGGTGGACCTCTGTTTAATGGACTTCACAACCCAGATCCTGCTTGGAACCCTATGATAAAAGTTATTCAAAATTCTACTGAATGCACTGATGCCCAGCAGGTAAAATAGACTCAGTGCTCTCTTATTTTGTCATGTCATTCTTTTAATTCTTTGGGTAATGCAAATTCTGAATATCAAGTCATGACATCTGACCACCTTCATCTGAATTAAGTTTTTCAATATCAATGTGATGCTACTAAACATTTTATCTCATGTATGTGTATTCTTCCTAGGCAGAAACAGTGAATTGCCATTGCATTTATATATTCATTTTGTAAATGTCTAAAGATTCCTAATTAGAAATTCCAATTTTTCCTCCCCCTTTTCAGATTTGGCCTGGCACGTGGGCTCCTCATATTGGAAACATGCATCTCAAATATGTCAACTAAGTTAGAAGGTCTTATTCTTTAGCCTTGTTTGAGAAACCTATGACCTTGGAAGAACCCTGGGGATTTTTTTTTTTTAATGTGCCTAACTAAGAAATTTTCTCTGAGGCGTTAGCAATGGAAATTTGATTGCCCATTGTATAAGAACAAAGTGATTTCCTATCCACCTGATTATGTTCTCTGGTTAGTTTAGCCATTTTGAACTTAGTGCTTTTGGCTAAACATACTGAATGCTACTTGTATGCAGAAGAGAATTAGATGATTACATGTTTCAACCTTTTAGGGTGGTAAATACATGTACAATTGTTTACATACTTAAAAGGAAAAAGTTGAGTAAATTTCTTGTCATTTAGTGGCTCTACTTAATGTAGCCTGTATTAATGTGAAATATTTACCAGAATATTCAATAAAAAGATGAACAGTGTTTAGAAGTGGGGTGTGATCCTTTCAGTGGTCATGCAGGTATTACCCAATTCACAATCCTATTGAACCAAGTTGTTAATACTATATTTCTAACAGGCGTCTCACATTTTACACTTTGGAGATCATTTTTAGACTGCCTTGAGAAAGTGTTTTGAAGACTAGTTATCTACCTATTCTGCATTAAACATTCCTTATTTTCTTGTTCTCTTCCATATCATTTTGTAAGTAGGAAAGTTTCAAGCCCCTGCAATGTGTCTTATGTGACTTTAACAGATAGGCCTTTGCTGGGGTTAGCTCCTTATAGAGCATGAGTGTCCATAAGGACCATAGAATTGCAATCAGATGACACTGAACAAACCTAGGGACACCCAACTTCTCAACTTCAGGTTCTTTGGTGCTTCCTGGCTTTTATCTAAATGCTTATTTGGTTATAGTGTTTTATGTTTTTATTTGGGTTGGGACACAGCAGTGGATGGGAGTGCCTCCTGTAATATTGTGGTATTATTGAATCAGCAGAGTAATCTTTATAAATATATGTGACTAATTCTGGGCTTAGTTCCACAGCCCCAAATATGAAGAGCCAATATGTTTAACAAGCTAAACACAGGAGCACTAGAATGGATTGCCTTGGCCAAACTATAGGCTATGCCAAGAATCTGATGCAATAGAGAAGGAAAAACAACCCTCTGAAAAGAACAGTCATCAACCTCTTCATGTTTTAATATAGTAGAATTTCCTGGTTTTATGTATAGGCACTCTAGAAAAGAAAACAAAAAAATGCTTCAGGCCGATAGAGATGTCAAAACACATATCAAGGCAAGGAAGAATGTACAAAAAAACAGTAACTAGCAGCAGAGCCATACCAGCAGCACTTTCCAACTTTCATACCACCAGGAGTTCTTAATCTTCTCTGCCTGGCTCCTAAAGCCACCCCTAAATGAGACACCAAGTTCTGTGTTAGACATGCCTGGGTTTTTGTCTTCCGTATCATCTTACCTATGAGAGCTTCTTTAACCTCATTTCTTGTTTCCTATTTTGAATGGATTCGAAAAGTATCGCAAGTGTTGAAGTTACTGCTTTTTTAGTGCTTGATAACCACATCAAGCATTCTCAAGAGACCCCTTGGGTCCCCTCTATATTTTGCTATTTCTATTTACCACTAACAACAACAACAAAAATCACCTAATATTAGTGAAATGAATGAAACTACTCTTGATGAAACATACACTAGTGAGAGATAATATTAAGTAAATTATTCAGTGGGACAAAAATGTTTTTCCTGTCTTAACAGTCTACAGTGCATTTGGATTATCTGGGAGCGCCCTTAAACCCTATCTTCCACAGCTTGAGGATAAGAGAATGAGAAATTTTATCTCAGGTCAGGAGCTAGAATCCATGAGAAGAGGGGGCAATTAGAAGAAACCCCTAGGAGGATTAGGAAGGAACAGGAGTTGTGCAGTCAGTGGTAGTTACTCAGGATGCCCCCCTCCTTGCCCTCTTACCGGCACTGCCTTCTTCTCTTCCTGTTTGGGTCCCTCCTCCCCAACCCATTTGCCTGCTATAATCTCTTCTTCCTCTGTCTTGCCTCTTCCTGGCATTACTTTACTGCTCTTTTACCAACCTGAACCTTGGATTAAACCTAGCTCAGGTAAGAACTTAATTACTTTAAAAATATATGAGGGACCTGGGGGGGAGGCAGCATGGGTACAGTGAAATAAGACAAGCCTAAATTCTGTTTTCGTTTCTGTCGCTTGAAGCTCTATGACCTTAGGCAAGTCATTTTTCATTTCTGGGCTTCACTTTTCCTCACCTGAAAATAAAAATGAACGTAAATGAACTCAAAAGAGTCTCCTAGTGCTAACACAGATTTTCTCCTTTCTCTTGTGAATAAGAATATAGGGGGTGGGAATACTGGAAGCCAGTACAATGTTGACACTTCTGAGGTTTGAGAGTCCCTACCACTGGTTCTCACATAGAATCAGAAGCCTGCTGTTGTGTGGGACAGTACTGATTTTGAGATTTTAACAGAGGCAGAAGAAAACCTTGCACATTCATAGTAAAACCTTAAATCATTAGTAAACATCCTGTTGAGGCATAGATCAAACCGCATGGGAATAACAGCTCTTTCAAGGAATAAAAATATCCTGTCATCGAGGTTTCTGGACCCACTTATTTCAAGTAGTAGTGTAATAAAATTCCACCACCAGTAAAATTATTGATGTTTTAAGACCCTTTAAACCTATTGTGGCTACAGTGTGCTGACTTGCCCTTTTATAGGCCAGTCTGCTTCCTTCAGTCCCTGCTCTCAAAGGGGAAATCCCATCACCTCAGCTAACCAGACCGAAGAAGAGAGTTGGACAGCCAATGGTGGCCTCTCCTAACCAGAGGTAAGAAATCTCAGGACTTGGAACTACAATTTTCATCTCTTCTTGTAGGTTCTGGCCAGATCCTCCTCCCATCCTCAAAGTTAGCGCAGGGTGGGGGTACCATCCTCAGTTTGAGATGTCTTGTAGAAGGGGAAAGTCTGGTCATATTATAATTTCAAGCCAAACAAAAAGGAGTAGTTCGTATACTTGGTTCTGACCCACTGCTTGAGACCTTTGGACCCTATTGTAAACCCAGGAAGTGGCAAATAAGCCTGTAGGAAAACAGCTTCTGAACATCTTGTTCTCCAGCCCTAGATCTCTTCTACCAAGAAGTGTTGCTGGTTATGACGTCTTCCCAGTGGACCCTGTCCTGGGGTGAGGGGCTCTGATAACACTGTATTTTCTATTCGTCCTTAAAGATTTGTCAGCATTTACCATCAGGCAGATTCTTCACCTCTTCTTTATTCTTTAGCAAATGGGTGAGAGAAAGATGGTTTTAAGTATCCAGAATTTAGGTGTATTAAGACCACTTCCAATCTAAGACCTAATTTGGACAACAGGATCATGAATCTCACCACCAGACTGCCAACCTGTTTTGATTACTTTCACTTCCTGGTTTATCTTCATGGTATTGGTATAAGTCCGAAGTAGTTTGTCTGGTAGCAAAGACCTGATGTTCCCTTACAGGCTTAGTCAGATCTCTGCAGTTGGAGCCCGGGCATAGGTCTTTTTCTTTTCTTTCTTTCTTTCTTTTTTTTCCCCTTTTTGTGTACTTGTCTGTTTTAAGCTCCCATATTCTAATGAGTAATCAGTGTTGAGCCACTGATTTAAACTCTCGGTCCTTCATACAGATTGCATGCATGATGTATCTGGCTTTCTCTCTAAGGCTAACGACCTATCTCTAGTTTCCCAGCCCTTAGAGCACACAACGCCTCAAGAAAAGTAAGCATCTAGCAACAGTATTATGGTAGTAGTAACTGCGGCTATCAGTTTCAACAGAAGGGTGAAATTAACAGAAGGGTGACCTCACTTCTACAGTGATACTTCTTGAAAACTTTTGACACTTCTCAGTCTCTTTTGGTGAATCCTCTTCCTCCACTACCTCTTAAATAAATGTTGATGTGCTCAGGCCTCTTCTTAAGCTATATCTTCTGTCCAGGTGATCTCATTCCATACCCTTGGATTGCACTCCACCCAGATGTGAATCACTAGCCCAGATCTCTCCCCCTGAGCTTCAGACCCATATATCTAGCTGCTTACTCTGCTGTCCCATCTCAGCATTCCACACATACTGTACATTACCCAATGTAAGATATGCTTCTCCTGTTTTCCCTGTTATATTAGGGGGTACTACTACTACTAGACTTTTTTTTTTTCCTACCAAGACTTTCAAGTCAGAAGACTAGAAATTATCCTAGCTTAGCTCCCTCTCTCTCACCCCACCTTTAACCAGTCACCTTCTCTTTCCCCTTCTGTGTATGGGGATCCTGACCACTTCTCTCCATCCTCATAGCCACTGCTATGAGGTGGCCCTTCGGTCCACCCCATTTCAGTAGGCTAGAATCTTCACCTTTGGTCTCACTATCCCTCCATCCTTTTCCTCACTCCCCCAACCAGACTTACCTCAAAAACTGAGCTGTGATAGATGGCCCCCCACAATCTGCTCCCAAGCCTTACCTTCCAGCACTGTCAAGACCCTTCTAGGTATACACCACTTTGTAAGAGGCCCAAAAACATTTTGGAGGGGCACCTGGGTGGCTCAGTCGGTTAAGCCGCTGCCTTCAGCTCAGGTCACGATCCCAGGGTCCTGGGATCGAGTCCCACATCGGGCTCCCTGCTCAGCGGAGAGCCTGCTTCTCCCTCTCCTCCTGCCTGTCGCTCTGCCTATTTGTGCTATCTCTCTGTCAAATAAATTAATAAAAACCTTAAAAAAAAACATTTTGGAACAATAAGATATAAATATCCTTGCTACCTGAAGTGCTACTCTAAGGACCTGCGGACCTAATGGACTGCATCATCTGGAATCTTATTAAAGACTTAGACTCTCAGGTCCCGCCCTAAACCTACTGTATCAAAGTCCTCATTTACAAGATCTCCAGGTGATTTACGTGCACATTAAAGTTTGAGAAGCACTGAGTTATAAAACACAATTTTTTTTAATGAGTGGAGAAATCAGAGCTATGGGAAAATCTGATGAAGTCAGAACTGAAGTAACATTAATACTGTTAAATGCATGAAGTCCGGTGGTCTGCACATAATGGGGGGGCGGGTAATACTGATTTTGAGGAAATCAGAAGACTACTTGATCAAATCAAGATTTTTAGTATATGTAGGTACTAGGCTTAATACTTTCTCTTCCACTACCCCTCTCCTGCCTCCTTTCATATCACAGTGGCTACATCACAAATCCCCTAAGGTCAGACTCTCTGATCTTCCTTTTCAGGGGACTAAAGACCAAGCCCTCCTCACCAGCCCCCTGCCTTTCCTTAGTTTCCCAAGGTTAGTTAGCTGTGGCAGCAAGATCAAAGAGCAGACCTCTCCTATCCCCCAACATCTATTCATTATTCGGTCAGGTATCATTTCTTCCAAAAAGGCCACCCTCCCTCCCTTCCTGCTGCGCACCAGGCCATCGGCCACTTTTTACCCTATACTGTAGCTGATTAATGCGGGGCAGTCCCCAGCTGTACTGAAGGGCTCAGGCTTTGGAATCAGAAACACTCAGGTCTGAATCCCAGCTCCCCCTCCTACAAGATACGACTTTGAACCAGTAACTTAACCTCTCTGGGCTTTCCTTTCCTCACCTGTAAAATGTGGCTAATAATAGTACTTTACTGTACAAAACTGTTGAAAGAAATGGGTGAATTAACACATGGCAGTAATGTGTTAATCCCTCCCGGGTCCCCGGCGCCCGGTTTAAACAGTAAATAGTAAATAGCTAAGTGGCTGCAGCTCTCAGAATCGGGCTGGCCAATATTGAGCCCAGAGGAACGGGAGGCCTGTGCGGGACTGCTTTCAACTATCGTAAGGCGGGACCGTCGGATTGAGTGACGGCTAGTGGCCCGCCCCGGGCGTGACGTCGTCCTGGTGTTGTTGCTGCGGCCGCACGTGGTCTACCGAGTCCGCTTCAGAGTTAGCTGCGCTCCGCGTCCTCGGCTCCAGCCGATTGCCTCTGCTCGTCCCACTCGCTATGTCCACATCCACGAGCTGCCCAATTCCCGGGGGCAGGGACCGGCTGCCCGACTGCTACAGCACCACGCCGGGGGGCACGCTATACGCCACTACCCCGGGAGGTCAGCGGGCCGGGCCGGGGGTCCGCGGGCATTGGGCAGGCCAGCGCGTGCGTCCTGCCGCGGGGCGGGAGTGGGGAGGTGCAGGCCTTGGGTTCTGTACGCAGGCCCTTTTTCAGGTTGTAGCTTTTGCAGGGGGGTGTGGGGGGGGTGTTTGGAACTGAAGCTCAGTTCCCTGAAACCTCAAAGTAAATGCACCATGGCTTAAAGCCTAGCTTCCGGGTGACTGTGGGCTGAAACCCTCACTGCGGCCTGGGTTCTGGGTGCCTTGCTCACCCGCCCCTCTGGACTTTGCCGCCTGGGATTAGGAAGCGAAGCCCCAGCAGAGTGTGGCCTCGGCAGGAAGCACCAGGACTTACAATGCGGCTCGAGCAGGACTCAGGCAGTAGGGGCCAGGAGCTTTGGGTATCTGCGGCTGGCTGGCTAGCTGGCGGCTGTTTGGTTGGGCTGATTGCCTGGGATCTCTAGCTGCTGGGCTCCCGACCTTCCTGCCACGTGGAGGCAGAGGGGAGGGGCAAGAACAGGGTAGGGCCCTTTGAGGACAGAACTGGGGCCAAGTTTTGGTAAGCTGCGGCTGAGCCTGATAGGACTTGGGAGGGGTCAGGATAAGAACAGTCTGTCCCTGTGTTCCACGGGAAAAGCAGCTGTCCAGAGGAGCACATCTTCTCCCTTCACGGTATCAGAATCCGGGTGGCAGCAGGGGTGAAACTCCTTCTTACATCTGCTATTTGGTTTCCTGAGCTAACTGCCTGAAGGACTAACGTGCCCCACCCCCAACCAAAGTAGGGAAGGCCCAGAGCCAGCAGAGCCAGACAAGAACAGTCGAAGTACCTGAGTTCTCCAAGTTTTCTGCTCCTCCTAGAACTGAAACTGGAAGCTTCCCTAAACCAAAAGCCCCTGCCTGGACCAGCTGGGATCCCCCACTTGTTTTATGGCATGTAGCCACATCTTGGTTAGACCTGGAACTGTTTAAGAGCTCTGAAGGCTAGTCAGCTGAGATCCCAGCTTGCAGCCCTTTAATACATGGGGAAATGAGTCCAGGTTCCTAAAAGGCCTCTGTGTGACACTCCATACAGCTCTGTACCCAAGCTCCAGTCTCTTAACTAGTCCCTACCCCTTGACAGGCACCAGGATCATCTACGACCGAAAGTTCCTGCTGGAGTGCAAGAACTCACCCATTGCTCGGACGCCCCCCTGCTGCCTCCCTCAGATTCCCGGGGTCACAATGCCTCCAACAGCCCCACCCTCCAAGCTGGAGGAGCTGAAGGAGCAGAAGGAGACAGAGGAAGAGATACCCGGTAAGAAAAGCGGGGCCTAAAATTAAATGCTTTTGAGTCCAAATGCCCTGTTAAGTACAGTGGGGGTTTAATGCTGAGAGGGGTTTCTGCACTGATGCTAAGCTGGCTGAGCTTGTAGCCCAGCCCAGCAACCAGTCCTCCTGCCTTCTCTTTCTCCAGATGACGCACAGTTTGAAATGGACATCTAATCCAGTGCAGATGATCCTGTGTGGAATTAGAGGAATCCCTCATACCGCTGCTGCCATCACCTCTTCCTGGTGTATTCCAAACACCAGGTGGCCTCATATAATCTGGAAGGGAGTGACTTGTTGCTTTCGGGCCTCCCTTAGTTCTGAGGCAGCTAGACCAGGGATAGGAGTGGGCAACTTGCCAAGCCCTTAGCTCTACTTTCCCTTCGGTCTGTAGGTACTCCTCCCAACCCCCAGCCCTCCATCATCAGGGGCTGAGGCTGGGACTGAGGGGTGGAGTATGTCACTGATTGCTTAGTAAAAATTCAAAGAAATGCTTTGACTCCGGTGTTCTGCTCAACACTATCCTACCTGTCTCAGCCACACAGCCGAGGGCCCCAGCAGACCTGGTTAGGATCACAGGTCCCAGGTCCCTTTCCAGCTGTCATTGGGCCCACCTCCAGCAGCAGTTAGAGCCTAAGGCAGGCTATAGGGGAGGCTACAGCAGCCGCCAAACCATAAACAGCAATACCCTGACCCCTGCCAAGGGCTGTTCCAGCCTTTCCAGGAAGCAGCCTTCCTGGAATTGTGCCTCTCTAGCAGTCCCTCTCTGTGTATTCCAAAGCAGGAAAAAAGAGAGGCACTGCCCTAGAGTTTAACCTTCTCCAGTCTCTCCCCATGCCTTTTCTGCTTTCCACCTGTTAAGTATCGTCCCCTATTCAACACTGAAAACTTATATTCTCCCTTCTCAGCATGATTTGAACCTCTTACCCCTTCCATCTGGCTCTCTTGTCTTCAGAGGGTTAGAAGAGACTTTCGGGCCCAGAATGAGATAGCTCATTTGGTGAGTCAGACAGAGTCATGCTCCTACCCCTAACCAGCCCCCCAAAAAGTCATGACCCGGTATCTCAGTAATCTAGTCCTTTTCTCCTTCAATTTAGACCGCTATGTTCTAATCTCTATAGCACTGTATATCTCAAAGGTAACAGTGCAAACAGAACAGTCTCCTTTTCTTGAAGGAAAAATCTCCCCTGCTATATTTGAGCCTCTGTTCTTACGCTGAAATGAAATGATCCAAAAATAGAGATACTCGGCCCAGCAAGGAATGTGTTTCCGTCTATTTGGGGGCGGGGGGCCGGAGGGGAGGGGGTGAGTGGCAGGCAGTAATTGGTCATGCTTACTTAGCAAAGCCATTCATCCTGAATGGAAGAAGAGAGGTTTGTAGGGTACACAGGGAGCAAGGCAGTCAAGGACACCACAAGCAACTAGTTTGGCACAAGAAGGGCTTCTCTCCCCAAGCAGGACCCACTAAGATGTTTTTATTGAAATGCATATGTTACAGATAACAGGTGACTTCCCTGTGGCCCAGGTGGGTGACCCCTCTTCCCCCAGAGATGGGTGGATCAGGCCAAGGATCACAAGGAGGCAGACAGTTTCCCAAATGGTAAGAGGGAGCCAGGTGAGAAAAGGCCTCCCTGCCAAGGCATAGGAAATGGTGTGAGGTGAGTTAAAATCCCACAGGATTATGGAGCCTCTTGGATGCCTGGTACTGTCTGGTTCTCCTCAGCTGTGGCTGTAGATTTTTCTTCATTGGCCTCTTCCTCTGAAGACAGATTCCTCTTTTCTGCAATTAATCTTTTAACTCCCACCATCCACTGACTGACCTCAGTCACATGGTCAACCATGAGTGAGCGGTGGATGTCATCTGCTGCATCCCACTGGCGACTTGAAAGCTCTGAGGAGAGATAGGAGGTAAACAAGCAGCTTGGGGCAAAAGACCTAGCTCTCAGTCCTCTCATCCCAGCCAGTCAGAATCTCAGCGTCTCTTCCAGCTCAGCCATCCACAACAAGGTGAGGGAGCTAGGCTACACCGAAAGACCCACCCATACCTTGCACCAGCAGAGCCATCCTCTTCTTCACGGGCACTGACAGCTTCCCTCCAGCCCACTGTTCCCGCAATACAGCCAGGCGTCGGCTGATGTCATCACATACTTGCTTCTAAGAGACAGAAGCCCCTCCAAGTCAGTGCTGCTAGCCCAACAGTGCTCGGAGGGGAAAGGCAGCACCAAACAGGAGGTAGACCTGCCTTCTCTGGCCCAGAGAAGCACTTAAGAGTTCTGGTTAGAGGCCCCACTGAGGAAACTTACGGATCCCCTCCCAAGAGAAACACACATATGGCTAGAATTTTACAATTTCCAGATTCTCAGATTCTCAGAAACTCATTCTGTAGTGCTACTTTACAAGTAAGAAAAAGAAGGACCGCAGTCCTTTTCTCCCCCGCTGGTGTGCCAGGGTGCGTTACCTTCGTGTGGCCACGGCAATCCTCCAGGGCCTCTTCCAAAGGTTTGAGCACATCTTCCAGCAGAGTTTCAGCTTCGATGACTGGGAAATTTGCAGGCTCCACACTGGAAGCAGGACAACTCCCCATGGGTGGAGGCCCAGAAGGTTTAACTGAAGGAGTTGGAGGCCCCATTGGGGGAGCCCCAGAAGTCTGTGAGGTGGGGACTGAAAAGGTAAAGCAGGATCAAGCAAACATGGCTGAAACAGGTAAAAAGCTTGATTCTAACTTTATCCCTTTTAGAGGGCTACTCTCTGGGACAACTCGTTCACTCAAAAATGTATATTAAGTCTCTACCATGTGCCAGACAATGTGCAAGGCACCAGAGACAGAGTAGTAAACCAGATGAATTAGGTTCCTGACCTCGGAGCAGAAATTCTAGGGAAAGGAAACACACATGCACACAAACGAAAATTACCAAGTTATGTTCCATGCTACAAAGAAAACATGATGTAATAAAGAGGAATAGCAGGGCACCTGGTGGCTCAGTCAGTTAAGCCTTGGACTCTTGATTTTGGCTTAGGTCATGATGTCACGGTTGTGAGAGGGAGCCCAGAGTCAGCTCCGTGCTCAGCCTGGAGTCAGCTTGCTTGAGATTCTTCCTCTCCCTCTGTCCCTCTCCCCACTCACGCACACTCTTAGCACATGCTCTCTCTCAAAATAAATAAAATCTTCGGAAAGGGGGGGTATACTACAGGGAACCACCTAGACTGAGTATTCAAGGAAGGCCTTTTGAGGTGACTTCTGCGTTTATCCTTGCTTACCCACTATGTGGCATTTGACAGATTACCCTTAACCCCTGGGCCTGGGTTCCTTTTCTATAAATGGGGGTCTTATGGTAGGAGCACTTACTTCACAGGATTGCAGTGATGATTAAGAATATAGGTGCAACTGCCAGATTACTGTGTAGCAAAAAGCATTCACAAAGTTAATAGCTTGTGGATGAAGTAGATGCAGCCATGAAGAATCATGTACTGGGCAGAGGTAAGAGCAGTTCCTAACAGCCAGGGTAAGTCCTGACTTGTTCAAGTTACACAGACCAGCCCTGCATGGCTGGAAATTATTAACACTGAAAAAAGCAGGATTAGCTATCTCTGGAGAAGCATGCAGGAGTCTGGACTGTATAGGGCTTTGGAGGCGTTTGGTCTTGAGCCTAATGGTAATGGGAAGCCACTGCAGGTTTATAAAAGCAGGGGGTGATGTGACTAGACTTGTTTTTTAAGGCATTCACTCTGTAGGGTCTGTGAAAATTAGATGAGAGTAGGTCAAGAATGGGAGCATGGACAATAGTTGGGAAGTTAATGGGAGCAGTCCAAGAAAGAGAATCCTGGAATGGACGAGAGAAAGAGCAGATGAGGGGAAATGGAGTGGTCTGAGATTTATTTAGGAAAAAGCAACAGGACTTTGTGGATTGGGAGTGAGGGAGAGAGGAGTCAAGGATGACTCTTGGTTTTTGCCTGTAATAATGGGATGGTGGAAAGCACTATGGAAAAAGAGAAGAGAAAAGTCAATTGATTCTAGGCATCAACATTCACATGGATGATTCCTTCATCTTACAGTTTCGCCTCTCAGTTTCCTAAGCTCCTCGCCTCCAGTGATTTTTCCCACCCTTCCTCAGCCTCTCGCTCCTCTCTGCCTTGTTCTCAGCAACAGTGTGCCATCCCCAAAACCTGACCACCTCTCCGATCCTTCCAGCCCAATTGGTCAGTTTTTCATGCATTAAAATCACTCCCTTATAGACACTCTTATCTCCCTTTATCCCCTCCCACTGTCCCACTTTCCTGGTAAACCCAACTTGCCCACACTTGTTAGAAGGAGAAACAGGACCATGCTGTTGAGTTACACTTTAAAATCATGGGTACAAATATTAAAAGGTATCCACCACTGCCTGGAATTTCTTTTTTATTATTATTATTATTTGCCCCAGGGGTATAGATAGGTCTGTGAATCATCAGGCTTACACCTTTCACAGCATTCACCAAAGCACAAACCCTCCCCAATGTCCATAACCCAGCCACCCTATCCCTACCCTCCCACCCCCCAGTAACCCTCAATTTGTTTTGTGAGATTAGGAGTCTCTTATGGTTTGTTTCTGCCTGGAATTTCTATCCTTTGCCTCATTTTTCCATTCTTCAGAACACTTCTCACATTTTCTCTCTGACTTTTTGTCTTCTCCCCCTCCTTTTCCTTTCCCTGCATTCTGCATCCAACACTGCCTCATGTCTCACTGAGAAAAGGGAGGGCATTAAACAAACTCTCTTCTCACCACCAGTTCTACTGATCTGCCTGTACCTGTGGCCACTGTCCTTCCTCTGATGGATGAAAGTTTCCTACTCCTGTCAGAGGCCATCTCTTCCATCTCTACTAACACCAGCCTCGTCTTCTCGAGGCTTCTCTCCTGCAGCTATCCTGTTTTCCTGCCCCACCAGTTCTCCCACTAGAGAATCATCCCATCAGCATACAGATATGCTCTACTGTTAACCATCTTAAAAACAAAAATCCTCTCTTACCTCATACTCCATCCTTAAGCACAGCCACGTTTCTCTCTGTCTCAGATTTTCCTCAGTGAGCTATATAGTCTATAGATAGTCTCTCTACGTCTTTTTACATTCTCTCCTCAGCCCATCCAGCTGGGTTTCTATTCTCATTACTCCATGACTGCTTCTGTGGTAACCAGTGTCTAATTTAGTTTGGCAAATCCAGGGTCCCTTTTCCCTATCTGTCCTGACCTCTCAGCATCATCCATCATGGTTGAGTCAAATTTTACTCTGAGTAAATTTCACTTTTCTTCTTGCTACTTTAGCTATTTTTCAAGCCCCTTTAGTAATTCCTTTTCCACTCAACTGTGAAATGCTAGAGAGCCTTAGGGCTCCATCTTGGACCCTCTTTAGGCCTCTGTCCACACATTCTTCTTAAGTAACCTTATTCAAGCCCAACATCAAACACCATCCATACAATCATGACTCATTTTTGTAATTCTGGCCTAGACTTCTCCTCACCACAGTAGCAGGCCAAATTTAACATGACCTAGACAAAGCTTGCTTTTCCCCTCACCCCAAACCTTTATTGGCGCCCCCATTCCCTGGTTTCCCATATCTATGAATAATACCAGCCAGTTCCTTAAGGAAAAAGTTAAATTATATTGATTCTTCTTTCTCTCACCTATTATCTATTCCTCCTTACTGCCTCAGTAACATATGGCATATCCATCTAATTCCTACTATCTCTATACTCCCACTTTTGTCCAAATCATTGTTAAATCTTGCCCATGTTACTGAAATAGCCTCTTAATTTGCCTTTCCACATCTTCGCTAAAATCTGTTTTTCATACAGCAGGCACAGTGATCTTTTTTAAGATGTACATTAGTCAGTGTTTCTCAGGCTGGGGAGATTTCGTCCCTGGGGGCAAATGTCTGGAGGTGCTTTTGGCTGTCACAACTGGGTGAATGCCACTGGCATTTAGTGGGTGGAAACCAGAAGTGCTACAAACATCCCACAAAGTACAGGGCAGTCCCTCACAACAAAGAATTGTCTGACCCAAAATGTCAGTTGTGCCAAGGTTATGAGACCCTTGTTTGTGGGGCATCTGGGTGGCTCAGTCAGTTAAGCATCTGAATCTTGATTTCGTTTTAGGTCATGATCTCAGGGTCATGAGATTGAGCCCCACATCAGGCTCTGTGCTAGGCATGGACCCTGCCTGGGAATCTTTCGTTCCTTCTGCCCCTCCCCCACTCACTCTTTCTTTAAAACAAAAAAAATAATTTAAAAACCCTGGTTTGTGTCATTCCTCTGCAGTGTGAGTATTGATATCATAGGGGTGCTGAAAGAGCTAAATGTGAGCCCCTTTTGGGGGGCCATAGCTCCAACTGTCTGCACAGGACATGCTCAGAAGTAAAGGTGTCCCTCCACTTTAAAGTTTTCAATGGGTACCAACTTTACCCAGATTAAAATACAAACTCCTTATCCTGGTTTATAAAATCCGCTATGGTCTGGCCCCTGCCTATTTCTCTGACTGTAATTTCTCTAACCCACTGTGCTCTGGCCATTAGGTATTCCTCCAGTCTCTGAATTTGCCAAAGTTCTTAGGGCCTGTGTGCACTGTTTCCAGCGTGTGGAATGCTCCTGCACCTGATCTTTGCTTGGGTAGGTTTTAACAATTCAGCTTAAATGTCAGCTCCTCAGCCACCTAACTAAGTTACAAAGTCACTCTTTCATTATCCTGTTTTCTCTGCAAAGCCCTTACCACTACTTTAATTTGTCATTTCCAAAGCCAGAGTGTAGCCTAGCTTTGAAGACAGAAGTGAAAACAGAAAGCTTTTTTGTCTTGTTCACTGCTGTCTGGTTTGCCCTCAAGCAGTGCCTGGCTCAGAGATGCTCAGTAGATAATGCTGATTGGATGGATGAATGAATGAATGAACGAACATATTAAGTCTGGATCTTAACAGACAACCAAGTGAAGAAGTAGCACAAGACAAATGAATATATCGCTATCGTATTCAGGTTGGAAATGAAATGTGTAAACAATCTGGTAATAAAAACTATATTAAAAAACCATAGGTCCGGATAAGCTCACCTACAGTGAAACCAAGGAGAGATCCTACTGAAACTTACGATTTATTGACATAGGCAGTAGAGGAGGAGCCGGGAAAAGGGCCTGCCTGTGCCTCTTTATGGAGCTCCTCAGAGGAGCAAAAGGGCCCTAGGGCCAAGTTTATCCCTGGCCCCGCCCTCTCGGCCGGTCTCCGCGCACCGGGCCCCCACGCACCTCTTGGGGAGCCATCCTGGGGTGCGGCGACCCTCTTGGTGAGCGGCGTGCGCTTGGGTCCACCAGCCAGGGTCTGCAGGCCGTAGGAGAACTGCGGCGGGTCGTTCCAGCCACGTTCCTTGTTGCCTGCGGAAGCGAGGGGACATGTGAAGCAAGCCCCGGAGAGACGAATGCTCCACCCCCCGTGCAGTAGCTGCCCTCAGCATGGGTAGGACCCAGCGCCCCCAGGCCGCCGGCCGCGCTCACCCGGCTTCACATACAGCTCCGCCATCTCCACTTCCGCAAGGCCAGCAACACAGCGCGTCACTTCCGGGGCGGCCGTTCACCAGAGCGGGTTGGGACCGCGCGCGGGCCGGCCGGTTGCCGGGAGCCCGCTAGGGCGGATGGCTGTTCGGAAAGGCCCGAGCCACCGTGGGAACGCTGCCCCAGCTCCCTAAGGAACCCGACTCCGGCTAACGAGGCATCGGAGCCCTGATCACAAGGCACTAAAGGGGGCGGTTTTCCAGGAGGCGGCGCTCTAGGAGTCCTAATGCCCTGTAGGTTTAAACTGTACAGTTGTTCTCAGGAGTAAGTTTTAACCACCAGAAACTCCTGCCCCACAAATGTCCCTGCGTGATCTAGCCGGTGGAATTCTAAAACCTCACCTGTCTACTCCCCTGCACATTTATACTCTCTAGGCATAGTAACTAGTGTTCATTTTCCTTCAGTACTTAGGTCAGGTTAAGTATCTCACTGGAGCCTCCACAACCCTGAGATTTCCTAGTTGTACTACATATTATCTTCTACCTTATTTCATGCTTGTTCATCTCCCCTTCTGGAGGTGGAACCCATATTTAAATCCTCACTGTCTAGCACACAGACCTTAGAAAATACATTTGTTGAAAGAATGGAATCAGATTTCCACCACATCCATGTCCTCATGTGACTACAGGCAACCACCAACACCAAGCAGAGACACAGACACTCACCTCACACGGGTGTTAACCCCCAACCCTGTCCCGGGGCCCAATATACTCACACCCAGTGAGGTCACTGAGGGATTTTTATTTGTACTGATTTTGCTATAAAGTGTTGCTGAGGTAGAGCCAACTGCCCAGGGCCAGACAGGGGCAAGGAACAAAGGGACCCAGGGAAAGGACAGCCAGGGGCCTGGGTTGTGGTGCAGGGCCTCTCAGTCATCCCTATAAACATTTAATAAACTGGGCAATAAACGGAGGGTAGGCAAGAGCCAGAGGAGCAGGCAGAGAAGGCTTCAAGGAGAGGCTACAGGCCCCTGGAGAATGAAGGGGTACAGAGTTGGGCATGGACCCAGAGCCTCCTTACCCAGTCTTCCTGGATTAATTTAGGGCATATGGAGCAGAGAGGGTTTCAGGCGAAAGGCATCAAGAAAAGAGAAGACACCCCGCTTTCGAGGAGCTGCCCCTGCACCCCCAACCCCTCCTTTGAGCAGGGGGAGCGGCAGGGGACCTCCTGGGGAGTCCACGGAGCTGGTCCGCTTGAGCCGCAGGCGGGCACGGGCCTGGGCACCCCAGGCCTTGCCTCGAGCTGCAGAGGCCACAAGACACTTCTGGTACTGAACCTAGGGAAAAGGGGAACGTGAGGATCCAGCTCCTTTCTGCCCTTGGACTCCCTGAAAGCTTCTGCAGAACAGGCAACTGGCCATGGCTTCAGTCTGGTATGAATGAGGCTGGTAGTCGGCCCCATCTGGAGCCCCTACAGCATTCCCAGGGAGCTCAATAACAGACACAGATAATTTGATATTTACTGAGCACTTAAGGAGGGCTGGACACTGTGCTAAGTGCTTCACACAATCTAACTTAATCCAAAGTTACTTATCAGGTGTTATCACCATTTGGCAAATGAGGAAATTTTGGTTCAGAGTGAATGTATGTGACTTGCCCAAGGTCCCCTAGGCAAAAAAATGATAGAACTAGAATTCAAACTTACCCATAATATACCTTAAGTGGTCTTCCTGATCCACAAACAAATTCACTGCTCAAAACCTTTCAATGGCTCACAGTGACTTGGGACAAAGTAAACTCATGACCACAATCTCTAAGTTCTTCCATGACCTGGTGTTTTTTTTCTGCCCCCATCTCTCACTTCATCTGCCCCTCCAGATATACTAGATTCTTTTAGCTACTGTAATCCACCAATATTGCTCTCATCTTCACAGATGAGCATCCTTGTACTTGGCACACCTTCTGCCTATTCCCCTTTACCTAACTTCTTCCTTGGACCTTCAACTCTCAGCTTTCTATCACCTCTTTCAGGTGGCCTCCTGGAATGGGCTGTCTCCTCCACCAACCTGTGGTGTCCAACTCTCTTTTGGTCTGTCTCTGATCTAACCCAAGTGTTCTGTGAGGGATCAAGTATGGTGCCTGGTACCTTGCAGGCACTCACGTTTATTAAGGAAAAAGTAAGCTGAATTCATAGAGTGCAAGCATCTCACATTCCAATGCCCACAGATGCCAGACAATAACCTAAATGAGACTAACAGGAGAAATAGTGCCCACCCTACCGCAAACAGCCCCTACGCAATTCAGCTGACCATTGAAATTTTTATGTGTGGACCCAGTATCAGAGGTTCTGATATTTTAAGAGAAACAGGAATAGCAATTAATACATGAGATGTCCTGGCTCTAAATATTAACAACTAACTTGAACTTATTAAAAACAGCATGAGGGCCAAATAAAAGAGCATTTTACTATAGTCAGCCCTGGGATTACTGGTTTGTGATTTCTGGAGGGTGCCAATCCTGAGCCCCAGTCATCAGTACAGAGCAGCTGCAGGGCAACCCCACCCAACCCATTCCCACCTGAAACTCACCATGCAAGCAGCCTGCACAGCTTCAGAGAGTCCCCCTGCATGGGGCTGGCACCAGAAGGCTGCACACTGGAAGCTCTGACGGCCCAGGTCAGCAATGAGGCCGAAGGTGTGAGGGTCACGGCCAACACCAATGAAGGTCACAAGGCGCACAGGGCACTGCCATAGTGGTTCCTCCTCTGCACCAGCTTCTGCCTGCCCACACCAGGCCTGGTCACTAGAGGACTGGGCACTGGCTGGACCCAGTGAGTTCTTCCAATAGCAAGCAATGAGCCCCTCAGCATCCCTCCCACCCCTCCACAGCCCCCAAACTTCACCTTCTTCTGGTACCTGAATGGGATGTGCAGTCATTAGAGAGTCAGACACACTGAGCATGGCAGGGACCCAGGTATCCTGGTCCCCCCGGGTGGTGAGGGTACCAATGGCCTCATTCAGCACGTCCATGCCTGGGGGGGGGGGGACATGCCCACCATAGTGTCTCCCAGACATAAAGAAAGAAGGGATCTACAAGGAGTATCTAGGCCCCTCTCACTGACTTGGGATTCAGAGAGATGGCAATGGAAGGGCTGGGACTGGGCTTAGAATCCTGAGTTGGGAAGGAGGACACAATCTAGGCCAGACAGGGCTATGGGAGCACTCTGAGATATGGTGGTAGATCCTACCATACCCACCTTCCCAGACCTCATGTAGCCCACCTCAGCCAGCTCAGTCCTCACCCATGGCTTTGTTGACCGGCAAGCTCCCCATGTACAGTGCCTCGTACTTCTGAGCAGCTTGACTCACTGCATCCAGCAGCTCCACTGAAATGCACATACAGCAGGTTGGCCTGGGTACTCTCTCAAGGACCCCCTTACCCACCCTTCTGAGAACTGGAGCTAGAAGAAGGCAGGCCATGGATGCTCCTCCAGTTCAGAGTTTGGGGTCCCTGGAACCAACACACATCAGAAGTCCCACATCTCCAGGGAAGTACTAAGCAACCACGACTAAGCAACCCAAACTTTCACCAAAGTAGCCCCTTACTGCAATGCAGGACCTCTCTCCCCATACCTTGCCGTGGCAGGTCTTCAGGGGAGATGGGGTCTAGGGAGGAGCAAGGGGAATCACCACTGACACCCACTCGCTCTGACAAGATCTGAAACACAATGCAACCAGCAAGAGATTAAGGGAGAGGGGAACTGAGGTAAGGAAGTCAATACTTCCCTGACCCAACCACCTTGGAAGCTTCACACCAGCTCCATACCCACAATCCCTGCCCCACTCTTGGCCCTTACCTGGGCACAGAGCCCGTGTAGGGCACTGGCGATGGCCTTGGCAGGGACATCACAGCGAAACACATGGCACTTGAGCATACAGCTGTCTTTGTCACCCGCCACAAAAGCGAAGTCCCTGGCAGGGTCAGAGATGGGGCTGGGGCAGGGGCAGAGATTGGGGTAGGGTAGAGGCTGGGTAGGAACAGGGACCTGCAGTGTCTGCAGGAGACTGGAAAGTCAGGCAAGGGACATGGTGGGGATAGAATAGGGAGGTTAGGACTGGGGTTCAAGGCACTAGGCTGTCGCTCACCTGTCACTGTTCCGGAAGCATGTGGGAGCACAGGAGAGAATCAGCCCAGCCTCTCAGGCTCTCCCCCATCCGTCCCTTCTGAGCTGGGCCCACCCTCCCCAACCAGAGCTGGACCAGGCAGGGGAGGCAGAGCTTGGGTCCATGTCAGAGGATCTGTGTCCAGGGGTTCAAGTACAGAGGATCAGCATCAGTGGGGATCACAGCCTGCAGGAGGGAGGGAGGAGCAACTCTCACTTGGGGGGATGTAGGGGTCCTCACCGGCCCTTGGAGCTGCCCACACCCCACACACGGATGTGCACCAGAGGCTGGCAATGGATCAGACTGTGGTCCAGAGGATTCACCAGGCTCATGGCATCCTTCTTTAGGATCATCAGCATGTTCTGGCCCTGCCAAGGAAAGGTCAGTCCGGAGCTCAGATGAAGGTGGTTGCCACCAAGAACAGGCAATTCAGCAACAACTCTCCCCTGGGCTGAATCCCTTGAAGGGCCAGCCAGCTCACCTCGCCCCAGGCGCCATCTGGGGGCTGGCTGCGGCTACGGCTGTGAGTCTGGGCCAGTTGCTGGATGCAGTTATTGACTGCAATACTGCTCTTCCCTGGTACCAGATCCTCTTCAGGTACCTCTACCCAACCCAGGGAGCGGACTGCAAAGCACTGACGGGTTAGGGGAAAGGACAGGAGGGCCCTGAGTGAGTGGAGGCAGACATGGAAGTGAAATAGGAGGCAGACAGAGTAGGATGGGAGGTGTCTCGGGTTCCACACACATAAACCTTCTGGAACCCACTCCCTTCACCCTTCGTCACGTCTTCTCAGCCCAGTCCCATCCCTAACCTTTCCCAATCCACACCGCCACCACCATTTCTTGGGCCCGGAGGCCCAAGACACTACCTTAGCCCCTGGCTCCATGCTCTGGATGTAGGATTCCTCACCATACCAGGACAGAGAGTTCCTGGAAGAGAGCAGAGCTCGTAAAGTGACCACACGTCCTACACAAGGGAAAGTGGGGAAGCCCTGGCTACTTAATGGGCATGAGATGTGGGATAAGTCCAAGAACATAGTGCCCCAAATATAAAACCAGAGTGGGAAAGGGCCCAGCACATATTAAATAAATGTAACACAGAGTATGGTTTAAAATTCAAACAAAAATTCAGGACAAAGGACATAGGCTAAAAGTGAATAAAAGTTGCAAACAGGGAACAGGATCCGAAACATGGACCAGAACCCCAAATTGAGACAAGACTCTCTAAAAGACAGGACAGGAACCCCCATGGAAATAGCTTAGTACAGTGACCAAGATCTAGAACATGATTTATCAGATAATCAGAACAGGGAAGAACACGTAGCAAAACACAGATCATGGAACAAGGGACAAACTTCAAAATACTAAGACTCAAGAAATGGGACAGAGCCAAGAACCTGGGCTTGAAAGCAGAATCAGAGTCCAGTTGCATCTCTGAATGCCATGGAACCCCAAGTCTTTCATTCTGCCTGGCCTATCCCTGTTACCTGCGGTCCAGTGAGCTCTCCAGGCTAGAGAAGGATCTCCCCTTGGGGGGCCGAAGTCCCCAAATGCCCTCCGTCCTCTGTAGGGAGGGAACTAAGTCAGTGTGGCAGCAGGCCCAGATCCACAAGGGGGCTCAGACTGCTTCCTCACACTCCACCTACCGTGCCTGGGTCCTCTCCATCTCCTGTATCCCAGGTTGGGCGCTGCCACTGGGTGCTGCCACTGGGTACATGCCAATAGTAAGTACCTGCAGCATCGCGTATTTTCCTCCAGCCAGGGGGCAGTCCTGGCTCCCCTTCAAGGCTCTGGTCCCCCCACAAGTCATCTACAGGAACATGGGATGGGGAGAGGAATCACGGGATTGGAGAGGAAAGGCATACTGGTGGGTTCAGAATGACCGTGTCGGAACCATCCCTCCGGGGGCGCTCAGGTGGCTCAGTCCGTTAAGCAGTTGCCTTCGGCTCAGGTCATGATCTCAGGGTCCTGGGATCAGCCCCACATGGGGCTCCCTGCTCAGCAGGAAGCATGCTTCTCCCTTCTCCGCTTGTGCTCTCTCCCCCAAATTAATAAAATTTTTTTAAAAAGAACCCTCCCTCCATCCCAAAAGGGACAATCCTTAGAATGGAGGTCCAGGTGGTCCTTTACAGCGCAAAGATCCAAGGTTCATTTGTCCCCTGGTCCTCACGCTGGGATATACCCCGTCAGCTCCCTCGTTCCCCCTCAGCTCCCCATCCTCCCATCGGGCCCCTCCGTGCACACCATCGCAGTTGACCAAAATGATGGCCAGCATGTAATCCTTGCCCAGCATAGCCCCGACCGCGTCCCCGCCGGCTTTTGCCGGCCCGCAATCTCAGCCCAGCTCGGCCTCGGGAGCTGCTGCGCCCACAAGCCCAGCCTCTCTGCGCTGGCCAGGCCAACCGGCGCCGCACAAATACGAGGTGGGGTAAGAGCCGAGTCCCGGGGGCGGGAAAGGACGAGCCTGAGCACCACCGCCCGCCGAGGGGTGGCGCGTGTAAACAGGCCTCTGGATCTCCGAGTGGGTGCTTGTCTCCGTGCGTGGCTCCGCGAAAGACGCACCGACGCCAACGCCCCCGCTGACATCACGGCGCACCTGTGAGCTCATCAAGGGGCGGACGACCAGCCAGACCGACGTGCGCAGGGCGCACATGCGCACAAGTGAGCTCATCGCGTCCAGGTCGTGTGCTCGCGCGGACACGCCCCTTGCATCGCGCCGGGGGAGTCACGTGGGAGTACCTGAGAGAAGGAGACCGCCGGGCCTCGGCCACGGGGAGTGCCTCCACCCTTTCCAAAAATGCCCCGGAAGTGCCTCCGCCCTCAGTAAAGATGGCCGTAGCATTTGGCTTAGGGGGCGGGGCTGCGCCTGCGCAACAAGTTCGGCGGGGAAGATGGCGGATGACAAGGTGAGTGAATGTGGGGGTTAGCTGCAATGTGGGGTGGTCTTCACACCGTTTTGGTCTTTCGGAGAGGCGACACTGAAGCCTCTCTTGAGTAGGAGGGCCCTTTATGGGGTTTTTACTCTTGTCGAGTTTAAAGTGTTGTCTACTGCCTCAACATCGGGGAGTGGAGTAGCGGAGCACTACACGAGGCAAGCAGAGCCGGGCATCTCCCAGGTGTCCTCTCCCGGGTCCCTCACGATCCTTAGTTACTGGCACACACTCAGACACACTCACCCTGACACAGCCTCACTCTTCTGCGTTCCCTAGCCCCCCGAAATTTCCTTTCTAGAAACACGATGTTTCCAAGCGACACGGACACGCACATTCTCACTCAAACTCTCTTGCGCATACGCTGAATTTCATACTTCGAGGTGATCAGAGCCATTCAGTTCATTTACCCGCACTCCTGCAGACAGCCACCCCACCCCCACCCCAGTTAGCCCATCCAGTTACACATTCAGTTTGGGAAGCCCAGGCAGAAGTCAGATTTACCCCAGAGCGTCCGGGGAACTGCCTCAGGCCATTATTCACCATTAGTCTGAAGTTCGGCACCATCCGCATATTTACTAAGTACTTATCAGTCTTTGTGTTAGGCTTGGGGACCCAGTAGGCAAGACGAACTGGTTACCACTTTCAGGTAGCTTATAATCAAGTCAGTCAGCCTGATAAATCTAATTGAAGGTGTCCTGCCTCCCTACACACTTCTTGCTATATAAAATTCTGGGGCGCCTGGGTGGCTCAGTGGGTTAAAGCCTCTGCTTTCGGCTCAGGTCATGATCTCAGGGTCCTGGGATCGAGGCCCGCATCGGGCTCCCTGCTCAGCGGGGAGCCTGCTTCCCCCCCCCCTCTCTGCCTGCCTCTCTGCCTCCTGTGATCTCTCTCCCTCTGTGAAATAAATAAATAAAATCTTTAAAAAAAAAAAAAGTAAAATTCTGTAAGGGTTGTCACAGATGCAGATTCCGTCTGTCATCCTCTCTGTGGCCCCCCGTGTGAATTCACTTTTGAATGTCTTTTCTTCGTTACGTCTATCTCAGGAAGTTTTTTTTATTATTATTATTATATTTAAGATTTTATTTATTTATTTGACAGAGAGAGAGAGATCACAAGCAGGCAGAGAGAGAGGAGGAAGCAGGCTCCCTGCTGAGCAGAGAGCCTGATGCGGGACTCTATCCCAGGACCCTGAGATCATGACCTGAGCCGAAGGCAGAGGCTTTAACCCACTGAGCCACCCAGACGCCCTCAGGAAGTTTTTAAGCTGAAGGCAGAGGCTTTAACCCACTGAGCCACCCAGACGCCCTCAGGAAGTTTTTAGGCGAAGAGATTTCTCATGCTCACACCCCCACCCACCCAGCCTCTGATAGACCTGAGCAGAAAATGGGACTGCGTTAACCTTCTGGGACTGGCTTCTTTCTTGTTCTAGGATTCTCTGCCCAAGCTTAAGGACCTGGCATTTCTCAAGAACCAGCTGGAACGCCTGCAGCAGCGTGTAGAAGACGAAGTCAGCAGTGGTGTGAGCCAGGTAAAGTTGCACCTGCCTACCACTACCCACCCAACCCCCCACCACCCTTGGGCTGCATTGCCCTATACGCTTTTTAATGGGTACTAGAGATTTATTGAGCAAATTGTTATTGAGGTCTGGTTCTCTGTGACACCAAGGAAAGTTTCCCTAAGAAAATGACACTTGAACTGGCATCTCAAGTAGAAGTTAACTAGGTAAAGGGGAGAGGAGAGAACATTTCAGGCAGATGAAACAACATATGCATAGCTCTCATGGTTGGAGGTAGGATGATGAACATGGGGAGTGAACATAGTTTGGCTGCAGTAATGCGGAGCATGATAGGAAGTGAGGTTGGAGAAGCAGACAGGGTCAGATTTCTCAGGGACATCTCTGTAGCTTTGTGGTGGTAGGGTTCTGTGGTTGGAGTCTTCTAACCATGGGGTTCTGAGATTGTGTGATGAGGACTTCTAGGTTCTTTTTATGACTCCAGAACCTTGAGAAAATCTTTGAAGAGAACACTGCAGCTTTTTAGAGTAAGGAGGAGTTGGTGGTGGGATGCTTTAGGGCCAGCTTGAGTAGATACCAGATAGAAAAGGAAGACCCTGGCTGAGTTTCTTCCTTCATTTTACTCCACAGGATGGCTCGCTCATGTCCTCCCCATTCCTCAAGGGCTTCTTAGCCGGCTATGTGGTGGCCAAACTGAGGGCATCAGCAGTATTGGGCTTTGCTGTGGGTACCTGCACTGGCATCTACGCAGCTCAGGCATATGCCGTGCCCAATGTGGAGAAGACATTGAGGGACTATATTCAGTCATTGCGAAAGGGGCCTGACTAGCTCTGGATCCCATGGGGGAGGAAGGATGAGCACCTCAGGCCTGCAGGTAGAGGCCTTTCAACCACAGACACTATATTTGGCTTCCCCACTTATCACCCTTTTGCTATCTCCAGCTTGCCCACAGCCTTCATCCTTGCTTTCCTTCCTGGAGAGGGTAAAGCGTGGCTTATCAGCCAGCAGTTTGGACGCCCCTCCTTAACCCCATGGGACTGGCCCCAAAACTGTGGCTTCTAGGGCCACCAGCCCCTTCCTCTTCAGCCCTAACTATGGAGTTTGCAGCTGACTCTGATTCTCAGTATTCTCTCTAGCGATGTACCACGGCTCCTCCCGCCTGCAAGCTGGCTCCATAGTGATTTTCCTCAAACGTGTTCCAATTCCCACTGCCCCCTTGCTAGCTACACAGGCCGGCCAGGGTCTGGTTTGGGCATGAGTGTAGAGGACGGGGGTACGCCAGGCCTGGGCCGTCCCAGGCAGGCCCGCTGGACCCTGATGCTACTCCTGTCCACTGCCATGTATGGTGCCCATGCTCCGTTGCTGGCACTGTGCCACGTGAACGGCAGAGTGCCCTTCCGGCCCTCCTCAGCTGTGCTGCTGACCGAGCTGACGAAGCTACTATTGTGCGCCTTCTCCCTCTTGGTGGGCTGGCAAGCGTGGCCCCAGGGAGCCCCACCGTGGCGCCAGGCTGCCCCCTTTGCACTATCGGCCCTACTCTATGGAGCTAACAACAACCTGGTGATCTATCTACAACGTTACATGGACCCCAGCACCTACCAGGTGCTGAGCAATCTCAAGATTGGAAGCACGGCCCTGTTCTACTGCCTCTGTCTCCGGCACCGCCTCTCTGCCCGCCAGGGCTTAGCACTACTGCTGCTGATGGCAGCGGGGGCCTGCTATGCAGCTGGTGGCCTCCAGGACCCTGGGAACACAGTTCCTGGACCGCCTTCAGCAGCTGCTGCTGGCCCCATGCCCCTGCATGTCACTCCACTGGGACTGCTGCTTCTCATCTTGTACTGCCTCATCTCAGGCCTGTCGTCCGTGTACACAGAACTGCTTATGAAGCGACAGCGGCTGCCCCTCGCACTTCAGAACCTCTTCCTCTACACTTTCGGTGTGCTCCTGAATCTAGGTCTGCATGCGGGTGGTGGCCCTGGCCCAGGCCTCCTGGAGGGTTTCTCCGGATGGGCGGCGCTTGTGGTGCTGAGCCAGGCGCTGAATGGACTGCTCATGTCAGCTGTCATGAAGCACGGCAGCAGCATCACACGCCTGTTCGTTGTGTCCTGCTCACTGGTGGTCAATGCCGTGCTCTCGGCAGCCCTGCTGCGGCTGCAGCTCACGGCTGCCTTCTTCCTGGCCACGCTGCTCATTGGTCTGGCTGTTCACCTCTATTATGGCAGCCGCTAGCCCCTGATCCCCTCCACCCAGAATCCTGACCATGTAGACTGGACGTCACCATCAGAGCCACCTCCCAGGTCTCCAGACCCTTCCTCAGCAACCAGCCCTGTAACAAGTGCCTTGTGACAAAAGCTGGGGAGGTGAGAGCAGCCAGGTTAGTCCCTGGAGGTGGGTGAAGGAAGGGTTACCTCAGGAGACATGAAGACTGGGTTTGAGAAAAGAAACTTCTCAGAAGTTCATCCACACTAAGGAATTGGGGGAGCATCAATACCTAAGCCTTAGAAGTGACTCCACCCCCATTGGAGGAGGTTCCCTGCCTCATCCTGCATGAATGCAGTTTGAAGCAGGGTACAGGCAACAATTGGCTTTCCTTGCCTCCAGTGGTCACCCCAGCAGACCCATTGCCCCCAGGCCTGGTGCAGGCTACTCCAGCCCAGCTTTGGTACATGACTCCCTCATTAGAGACATTCACCCCTCACTCTAATGCAGGAAAGCCCAATTGCCACCCCTTTTATTCCGATCACCCAGGCCACTCTTCCAACCTCCCCTAGCTCCAGCAACACCTGGAGACAATGCCCCATGCTCCCTCCAAAGTGCTGCTCTCCACACCCACCCAGCCTTTGTTCTGGAAACCCCAGAGAGGGCTGGAGCTTGACTCATCTCAGGGAATGTTGCCCCTGGGCCCTGGCTTAAGGCTACACTCCTGATCTCTCTGCTCATCCCAAGAGCCCTCTCAAAGCCCACTGCCCCCTTCTACAGCTCCTAAGAGGTTCCATTCTTCTCACCCTGGGTCCTGCCCCTGTCTAGCAGTGTCCCAGCTCTCAAAAGTTTAGGGAAGCTCTACACAGAGTGACCTGGAACCAGGCACGGGGAAATTTGGTGTCGCTCAATCAGTGTCTCTAACTATGTAAGCAATAAAGTCTTAATAAAGTGTTCTGGGGTGCAGGTGGTTCCTGCAATTGGCTATGATAGTCCTGTGCCTTCTGTGCTGCATAGCTTCACTCAAACATAATTTCGTTCCCCTAGGGCCCTGAATGTCTTAATGCTGAAGTAACTCATAACCTAGGAGAAAAGACTATTTTCTCCTGGTTGTTGCCAGGAGCATTATTTCCTTTAGGGCTCCATGGAGTGGAGACTGTTCTCTGTCATAGAACTTTCTGAATTTCTCTGAAGCATAAAACTTGGGTGCTGAGGAATTTGGAGGGATTCTTGGGAATAGAAGGTACTGGGCCTGGCAGGACAAACTAGATTTTAGGCTAGAGAACTCATGGGTTCAGTATGGCTTTGATTCTCATTTCCTGTGGTTCCTTCATTGATATTCCTTCCTGTCATCTCTCCTGATGGCCAGAGGAACATTCTCCCTGCTCCTGGGGAGAATACCTACTAAACTTAAAATTTAAAAAAAAAAAAATAGAAGAAAAAAAAAGTGAGACCTATTGGAGAATCTTAGAAAGTAGGATAGGGTCTGAGAATCTTTTTTTTTTCCTTGTTCTTTAATAAGCTCTCTAAATGATTCCAGTGCACACTGCATCTTGTGAACCACTGTCTGTAGTGTAGAAATATGGTCGGCCAGGCTTGAGTTTGAATTCTGGCTCTGTCACTTATTAGCTGACTGGTTCCTACTACTATATAGGGTAGTGGGAAAGGCCAAAATGAAGTCGTGGGTATTAGGCGCTTAACAGGGACGGGCACAGTGAGACCTGGTTAGTGGTATTGTTAATTATCCATAATGAAGGTTAGCTTGGTTGTTGTGTCCCCCCTCCCTCTCCCTTCTAGGCCCCTTAAGAATGAAGAGAAAGGAAGCTGCTGCTGCAGGATTACTGATCATCATCAGGTCTCTCCCCAGGGCAGCAATCCGGCAATGACTGGCCTCAGCCTAGTCTACTCCCTGCTGAAGCTGCTGGTTCTGGGCTTGGAGCTCCTGGTTCTGCGTGGCCAGGTTGATGTCGTCTTGCAGGACACCAGCCAAGAGGCTGCGGTGGTGATGCTCTGTGGTCATGGCCCGCTCCTCCCACAGCCTTCGCCAGGCTCGGAATACCTGTGCCCAGATTCAGAGATGCTTGTCAGCCAGTCAGCCTTGGAACCATTTCAAGGCCTGCTTTCTGACCTCACTGACCTTAAGCATATGGCGTGTCTGAGCTCGGGCAGCCTGCACGTGCAGGTCATAGAGGGCTGCGAGGTCCTGCTCCGCAGTGTCCTGCTCTGCCTGAAGGGCTTCCAGCTGGAGTCTCAGTATCATCTGCTCCCGGGGCCATCTCTGCCTCTCCTTGGAGGCCTTCAGTGATAATACATATACCTTGTTCAATACCACCTGTGTGCCGGGCTCTCTTCTAAACACTTCATGTATACTATTTCATTTTACCCAATGAAAAAACCATATGAGGTAGTTGCCGAATTTGGTAGTTTTCCAAATCTGGTAGATAGATTTAGAAACTGTGGATCAGAGAAGTGACCTAACTTGCACAAATTCACATGGCTTGTGAGGGACAGAACTGAGATGACACATGCCTTTCAATGGTTCGCTGTCATTCTTAGGGTAAAGTCCAAATTCAGAGGCGTGGCACACACTGGTCTCTTTAGCCTTGCCTCTGACCCTGCACCTGCCAGGGCCTGCCAGATGGGCAATTTGCTCTACCCAGACTGTACTTTGCCACTGCTTCCCTCTGGACTTTTGCTCATACAGTATTGTCCTCAGAACATATCCCCAACCACCACCATAGACACAAGTTTTGTTTCTTAATTTGTTCAAACAAGTTATATTTACTCTTTACAAGTTATATTTACTCAGTGCCTCTATGTGATGAGTACAGACTGCCCAAGCAGAGCTTAGTCTAGTGAATTCCTCTGGCTGATTTTTGTTTTTTTGTCTCAGCTAAATGCCATCTTCTGTGATCCACTCCAGCCTGGGTCATGCACACCTCTTTGTTCCCATAAGCCCTTAGCTCCCTACATCACAGCACTAAGCACTGAAAATTGCTTCATCTGTCCCCCACAAAGCTGTGAAAACCGTGAGAGAGGATATGGCCCAGTCTGTTGTGATAGAGGCTGGATTCCACCGCTAGCACACTGCCTGGACCAATTAGAAGAAGCCTCAAGTCCCCTATCTGACCTTCCTTACCTCCTTTCCAGCCACCAGGCCTTTGACCTGGTCACCTGCCACCTCCTCCTCTTGTTCCAACTGCTTCAGTTCCTCTTGGATCCGTCTTTGGTGCTGTTCATGCAGCCTCTTCCTCCGTGCCTGAGCCAAGAAGAACTGCAGGGCCACATCTGGGACCTGCCAGGCCTAGGTGGCATTAGTCTAGGCTCAGCCAGAAGCCCATGTGTGTTCACAGCCTTGGGACTCTTTTCAACAGAACCCCACTACCAGGGCTGCTCCTAGAACTACATCCAGGAGCTAATGGCCTGTAAGGACCTGGAGCCTGGACAGAGACTTGGAGGTCATAGGGGAAAAGGAGAGGCATTGGCTCCTAATAGGTGCCATGGAGCCCTGAAGGATCCTATACCCTTAATGTGACCCAGTAGGAAAATAGCCTCCCCATTCTCCTCCCTTAGGAATCACATCGGCTTTGGGTCTTTCTTTTTTGCCAGAAGCTCTGTGTTTCTCACTGATGTTGGGGCAGGGAAGCACTGGACACGTTTACTGGGCTCTGCAACTCCACTCTCCCAACAGCTTCCAGCTGTTCTGGGGCACAAGAGGTATTACCTGTTCCTCAGAGTCCCTCAGAGGATGATTTTGGTGGAGCCCAGGTCCTAGAGAAGCTGTTATTCCTACCACTGGAAGAAAATTCAGTTAAGCCCAGTAAAGGTGGAGAAGATACCCAGCTCCACCCCAAGCCCCAAACCCACCTTTGGGCTCTCCCTGGAAGCCTGGACTGTGGCTTGCTGTTGAATCTATGACCTGCTGACAATATAGTAGGAGTGAGAATTCCATACCCTTCCGCCCAGGATAATGTGAGTTAAGCTCAGGGCTTTAAGATCAGACAGCTCGGGGTCCCAGCCCCTCCTTTCCTCAGCTGTGTGACCTCAGGCAGGTGACTAGTGTTTTGAATCCATGTAAAATAGAGCTGATAAAAGTTGTGGAGAGCATGAAATAAGATAAAGCACCAAAAGCACAAGTGGCAGGCACTGCTCAATAAATGGGAGCTTACGTGCCTAATTCCCAAAGCTCAGGGCTGTAAAAACAAGTTGTAAGGAAGTATGAAAAGGGAAGGACCAGCATTCCAGGCACACTGTGGCAAATCCTGGGAGACAGTGCCCCCTGCTGCACAGGAGAGGCCATGCATTCTAAACCAATGCTCTGAACCTCCGTTTGCTCACCTGAAAAATGTAGGCAATGTTGTCTTCTCAGCTTAAAAAAAAATTTATGGTTTCCCCGTTGACCTTCAAGATGAAGTCCACACATCTCAATAAATTTAGAAAGCCCTTTATGACCTGGTCCCCACTTCACTCCTTTTTTCCGCACCACTCTTTAATCCTCTCTTGACTCTTCCTCAAACTTTTCTCCAGCAAAATGAGTCGCTTGCAGTCTCCCAAAGAGATCAAGCTCTCGCTTATTTTTGAGACTTTGCCTGTTATATTCTGTGCCTGGAATGTTCACTCATTTTTCCTGGCCACCTCCTTCAGGAATCAACTTCCTCCATGAAATGTTCCTTCCTCCTCTTGCCAAGACTAACTTAGATGCCCCATAGAACCCTGTATTGATAAGGCCTTCAGAGCACTGATCATGGTGTTAAAAATTGTTTCTTTCCCAAAATTATAAACTCCATGAGGACAGGGATTTCCCAGGGTCTACATAGCACTGTGCCTGACAGGTAGTGAGAAGTCAATAAATGTCTGGGAATCAATAAATAGTGAGTGAAGGAAGGGCTTCCTCGTAGAGCTCTTGTAAACAGGAGAGGAAGGCAGACATCAGTGGGGCTCCTGAGAGGTTGAACGAGAAGACCTACCTGTAGTTCTGGGAGCCCCACAGCCTCAGCTTTTACCCTTTTGAGTATCCGCCTCCCTGGGCACTGGCTCCAGGCTTTTACCACCTATGGGGAGAGGGTTCAGGGTAGGCTCCCAGCCATTGCTCTCTTGGGCACCTCCAGGACTCACCTTGCTTACCTGCAATTCTTGCAATGCCCTGCCCAACTGGCTGAGCCCACTATCTGTCAGGTTGTCTCCAAGGAGGCCTGAACGCAGGCTCTTCAGGCCAGCCCGGCGGGCCCAGGCCTCTTCTACCGCATTCCACAGGGTGGGCCTCACCTGTTTCACCTGCATCCTCCTTCCCTCAGCCCCCGATAGAGCAGCCCAGAGCAAGCTCAGGGAGCCACCTAGTGAGGGGAGATTCAGAGTCAATCGTTCCTTCTGGATTCCAAAGCACACTGCCCGTAATACTTTTAATTTGTATTAATAGCATTATTTATAAAAAGAGCTAATACCTATTGGGCATTTACGTGTGCTCGATGGCACTGTGCTAAGGCTTTTTGTGGATTCCCTTTTTTTAATCCACGTAACACTCCAATGGGGCAGCAATTCTCATTGTCTTACGCCCACATTTTCCAGATGAAGCAAATGAAACTCAGAGAAGTCAAGCAACTCCCTGGTGAGTAGCAGAGCTGAAATTTAAGTCCAGTTCTGTCTGACATTAAGGCCTGGGCCCTTAATCATGATACCAAACTGGCCATGGATAAATACACTTTGTCCTTCACTGCTTTATCCTTGAAGGCATGAATTGCCCTAGTTTATCCTCCTCACTCCACAGGGCCTGGCACCGTGCGTGGCCTGGGAGTATATTAATCAAATTAATGAATGTGTGTTTGTTAGTTTTGGAGACAGAGAGCCAAGCTTTTTTGGTTGTTGTTGTTGTTATAGAAAACTTCAAACATATACAAAGTACAGGAAACCCATCTATTTATCACCCAGCTTCAATAATTATCAACTCTTGATCATTCTTGTTTCATCTGTACCCTCTGCTTGACCGCCCCCATGTCTCTGACATCATATCATTTCACAGGGGCCCGATTTTTAATAAGTCTGTGAAAACAGGCAAGTTCTTTCCCTTCTCTGATCCTCCCTTTCCTCATTTATAAATTAGGCTTCCCTCTCTTTCCTCATCTAAATTAGATGTGTCTCGTGGGGTTGTGGTAAGAATAAAAGGCATTAGTGTAAAAATGCTTGGTAAACTGTTGAAAGTCTCTGAAGGATGGCAGGGGCGGGGGCGGGGGTTGCTTTTCTATTAGCCCTGCCTCTCCAGACTTTGGCAACATAGCCATCCCATGACCTTTCTGAACCCTGGCCCTCCCAGAGGGTCAGGCCTCTCTGGACTGCAGTTAGGGCTGCAGCTGATTTGGTGAGAGGGTGGGTCAGGCATAAGTTAGATCCCAGAGGTTCCACCAAGAACCCCACACCCTCCCCCCAGGCCACCTTGAGGGTCCAGGCGAAGAAGAAGGCCACTGTAGTTGTTTCCTTCCAGGAGTTGTGAGACAATCCAGGGCAACGAGCCCTCCACCTCCACACCAATAACCTTACCAGCCAATACCTGCAGCAGGGGGCAATCTCTGCCAAAGGGAGGAAGAAGAAAGGAGATGTCCTCTGGTGGATGGGGAAAGAAACTGGCCCAAATCACACTCTGATGGAATTTGTGCACCACCAGGCAGATTTGCAATTTTATTATATTATTTTATGGGGTGCCTGCGTGGCTCAGTGGCTTAAAGCCTCTGCTTTTGGCTCAGGTCAAGATCTCAGGGTCCTGGGATCGAGTCCCACATCAGGCTCCCTGCTCAGTGGGGAGCCTGCTTCCTCCTCTCTCTCTGCCTGCCTCTCTGCCTACTTGTGATCTCTCTCCCTCTCCGTGTCAAATAAACAAATAAAATCTTTAAAAAATTTATATTATTTTAAAAATTACACAATATATTCTCATAGTACAAAATTTATTTTGTCTATCCGGTAAGGGACTTGTATCTAGACTATTTAAAGAACTCTTTATACCTCAGTAATAAAAGACTAATCACCCAATTTAAAATGGCAAAGCAAAGTGACATCCACAAAAATAGCTAAGTAGGGAACTCTGGGAGTTTGTCCTTTGTCAGTAACATTGGACAAAAATGGTCAGAGTCAACCTTCCTGGAACTCTGGGGGACAAAGGTTTACAGCAACCAGGAGACTGCTTCACTGGGAGAAAGCCAAGTTAAACACATTGAGCTCTTTGTGGTGTTCTAACTTACCCCACCCCTAACCTCCTCCCCAGCACAGAGGTGGTCTTGAAGACAACAGCCCACATTTCTGGTGGGGGTACTTGGCTCTGGAGGGAGCTGAGCAGGTCTGGTTCTCAAGGAATTGTGTTTGTTGTTTTGACTATCTAGGGTTTCCCCAGAAGGGCTGACCAAAAGGGCTTCCCTTTGTATCACTTACCTTGGAACTCTCTCAGGGCAGAACAGCTATGCTAGAGGACAGTCCCTCAAAACATTGAAAAATGAAAGAATGAGCAAAAATAACAGTTGGAGCAAACAACCGATGCATGGAAAGACTGGAAGGAGAAGTTGGGGAGTGAGACTTTGGGGGAATAAGGAAAACTCCTCCACACACAAGGGAACCTAAAAAGCACACACATCCTGGGGTCTCAGCATCCATATTTCAGCCTCCCCCCAAACCACCACTCCCCAAAGCAGTCAGAAGACTCCATCAGACTTACAGGGCTCTGGGAAGCTGCAGGATCCTCAAGGCCCCTCGCCACATGCCCTGGACCCCAGGCCCCTCGGGAGGATCAGGGCCTGGGCAGGACACGGTGACAGTGAGCAGAGAGCGGGCCCTGTGGAGGAGAGGGAAGGATCAGGCCAAACACCTAAGGGATGGGGGCAGGAGGTGACAGGTGCCCTCTCGTCCTCACCTGCCTTCATCCCCCGAAGCCTGCAAGTACAGTCCCGAGGCAGCTCTTGAGTCAGACACTTCCACCTCACTGGCATTTTCCACCACCCTGGAGGAAGGGGAGGCTGGGCTCAACTCCCGAGCACCGGGGTTCTGTCCAGCCCCCCAGAACCTCCGTGTGGGACCCGTTGGGATCCCAAGAGCCTGTGAGAATCATCCCCAAGGTTCCAACCTCAGTATATCCCCTAAAAGCCTCTCCTCTGTATGATCTCCTTTTTCCTCCTGTCATCTGCCCAGTGAGGGAAAGAGGCTAGTTGGAATTTCTCCCATTTTACAGATGGAGAAACTGAAGTTCTGCTCACTGAGATGCTCAACTCTCCCAGGATGATAATGACTGAGTTGAAGAGGCATAAACAGATAGGGTAAGAAGAGTGAGAGGGTTGGGGATATGGGATGCAGGGAAGAGGAGGAGAGGGCATGATAAGCATGACCCCAAGTGCATGGCTGTGGGGAGAAACCTCTCATGGCTGGGTTTGGGGATGTCAGCCCTGCACAGATCCCCTTGAGCTCTGGACACTCACAAGCCCAGGGGGGACACATCTAGCACTGACAGGTTCTCTGTCCCTGGAGAGAGCAGGTCCCGAGTCCTCCCGCAGGGGCTGAGCTGGAATCATGCAAGCACAACACTGGTTACACATAGAGCCTTTCCCAAACTTGAGCTCACACGATCCTCCCGCTGGGGCCCTGTGGGCCAACCAGGGCCCCAAAATTCAGTCATTTCGGGCAGGAAAAAGGAGACCTCAGAGAGCCAAGCCCACACTGGTGAGCAGCAGAATGAGGCTGGGCTCAAGCTCTTCTGGCTGCTCACAAGCCTCGAGCACTTTCTGCCTTGGCTCCCAGGTCTCCCTTCCCTGCAGGGTCTCACCTGCACCAGGCTAAGGGTAGTAAGCACGCGATCAGGGTCCCCGTGGGGCAGAGCTTCCTCAAACAGCATCTGCAACAGCTAAAGTGGAGAAAGGGGTTCAGTAAGGATGCAGAAAGGTTGAATCCATACTTCAACATTTTCTGAGGGTGAAGTCTGTGCCCAGTTCTCCGCTAGGTGCTGCGGACAGCATCCAGGACAGACAGAGCCCCAGCCCTCATGGCTCACAGTGAGCCTGTCAAATGAGTAGACATTTTCAGTGAAACCTGGTGTTTCCTAGGGCAGGGGCCTATGACAAGTTTCTGAAGCAACTATTTTGAGTTGGGGGACATTTTCATGAAATCCTAAAAACAAAACTGTCAAGTTTATTATCAGTAATAAGAAAAACTAAAGATTAGACCTCCCTGGATCTTTGATTGTTGCATACCACCCCTCCCTGACCCTCACCCCATGGGCCCCAGCTTCTCACCTTTCCTGACCTCTCATTTGCTGCCTAGATTGGCCCCCGGCAAAACATTCTGTACGGACTGCAGTGCACTATAGGAACCCCAAGGATGGGAACCTAATCCAGCTAGGAAGGGGAAGAGAAGTTTCTCACATGTATCTGGGAAGAAGCAACACTGGAGCCACATGAGACCCATGCCTGGTGGCTCCTCTGGGACTCACCTGAGGTACGAGCCGGGGTGCCTCTGCTTCCCTACCCCGAAGCAGTAGTGCCACGCTGTACTCTCGGGCCACCAAGCCTAGTGTGGGCTGGACTAGTGCTAGCAGCTCCTGCTCGGCCTCCTGCAGGGGACACAGAGACATCCCCTGATCTCAGGTGCCTGGAGCCAGTCTGTCTGAGCAAAGGGCTTGGGAAGTGCTCAGCACCCCAGGATCCAGGAACCTAAGGGCTCCCATGCTCCTCCCATCTCCCTACAACCCCCCTACCTGAGCAGCATCAGAGCCCAGGACTCTGTCAAAGGTGAGGCATTGTTCCTGTGGGGAGGGCTAGACTCAGCATCGTCATTCCCATCTTCCCCAGCCCTCACCCGCACCCCATGCCATCTTTACCTGAATATCTGGAGTGGCCGGCTGAAGCAAGCGGATGCTCTTGGGCCCCTCTGGAAGGAGTGTGGGGCAACAGGTCTCCCCAGGGCCTGAGAAAGATGGACTAGATATCAATTCTCGCAGGGAAAACTGCCAGGACTCCTAGGTCCTGCTCTCAGCTTTGGCCTCAGTTTCCTAACCTGGGATACCATGCACAGGATCAGAGCCCCTGAGAGGCAGAGCTCCCATCAGACAGCATCCAGCAGCTGAAGCAGTAAAATGATCTCATCCTTCCCCTCTCCCAAGAGGCTCCCCCAGGCTGCAATCCCTCTAAGAATGAATGTGTAAGGATTTCTTACCTGATCCTCCCCCTCCCTCTACTTCCACCACAACCATTAGCCTGGCCTGGGGGTTGAGCATAAGGGCTGGGGGTACTGAGTTGTCCTGGCCCAAACCAGCCGTTGCACTAGCTGCCTCTCCACACTCCATGGCTTCCGTGCCTCTCTGATTCCCCTCAATAATTCATATCCTTGCTCTCAGGGCTCTAGGGAGGGCCTCTAAATAACAACTTTTCAAAGGGAGTGACCTTTCTCTTTCCTTTCTTTCTTTCCTTTCTAAAATTTTATTTTTTTATTTCTTTATTCATTCATTCATTCATTCACTCATTCATTTTAGTGATTATAAGCAATAGAAGTTTATTAAACAAGGATACAGAAAAGACTCTCAGGAGTGAGAGGTGTCCCGACAGGGTTGCCCTCTTTTTTTTTTTTTCTTAATAGATCTTATTTATTTGAGAGAGAGAGAGAGAGTGCACCAACACGAGTGGGGGAAGAGCAGAGGGCGCAGCACAAGCAGACTCCCCACTGAGCAGGGAGCCCAGCAAGACCCTAAGATCCTGACCTGAGCCAAAGTCGGACACCCAGGTGCCCCAACAGTCCCCTCTTTTCTGAGTCAGAACATTGCATTGAATTCTTCTTTTTTCTTCTTCCTCTTTTGAAAAATGTCGCACATACAACTATAGAGAGAAGTATGATACTCCAAGCACCCAGCTTCAGCAATTATCAATCTTTGGTCAGTCTTATCTCTTCTGGTCACCTCCCCACCCCCTTTGGATTTTTTTGAAGCAAATCCCAGACATCTTATGTGTCATCTATAGCTATATCAGCTCATACTTATAGAAGATAACCACCCTTTAAAAAAAAATGATGGCTTAATTTGGCGAGAATGAAGAGAAAGGGGAACCCTCTTACACTGTTGGTGGGAATGCAAGCTGGTGCAGCCACTCTGGAAAACAGTATGGAAGTTCCCCAAAAAGTTAAAAATAGAACTACCCTATAATGCAGCAATTGCCCTACTAGGTATTTATCCAAAGATTAGAAACATAGGGATTCAAGGGGACACGTGCACCCCAATGTTTATAGCAGCAATGTCCACAATAGCCAAACTATGGAAAGAGCCCAGATGCCTACTGACAGATGAATGGATATATATATATATCACATCTTCTTTATCCATTCATCTGTCAGTAGACATATGGGCGCGCGCTCTCTCTCTCTCTCTGCACACACACACACACACACACACACACACACACACAGAGGAATATTACTCAGCTCTCAAAAAGAATGAAATCTTGTCATTTGCAATGACATGAATAGAACTAGATGATATTATGCTAAGTGGAATAAGTCAGTCAGAGAAAGACACATATCATATGATTTCTCTCATGTGGAATTTAATAAACAAAACAGATGAACATAGGGGAAGGAAAGGAAAAATAAGATAAAAACAGAGAGGGAGGCAAACCATAAGAGACTCTTAACTATAGAGAACAAACTGAGGGTTGCTGAAGGGGAAGTGGGAGGGGGGCTAGGATAACTGGGTGACAGGCATTAAGGAGGGCACTTGGTGCAATGAGCACTGGGTGTTATGTGCAACTGATGAAACCTAAATTCTACCCCTAAAACTAATGATACTCTATATGTTAATTACATAGAATTTTTAAAAAAATTTAATGATGGCTTATCAAGATATAATTCATATACCATACATTTTACCCACTTAAAGTGTATATTTCAATGGCTTTTACTATCATCATTTTAGAATATTCCCATCACTTTAGAAAGAAACTTGGTTTCCTTTATTATCACCTTCCTAACCCCATCCTACTACAATCACTAAACAACCATTCATCTATTTTCTGTCTCTATAGATTTGGCTACTTTGGACATTTCACATAAAAGGAATCACACAGGGCGCCTGGGTGGCTCAGTGCGTTAAAGCCTCTGCCTTCGGCTCAGGTCATGATCTCAGGGTCCTGGGATCGAGGCCCGCATCAGGCTCCCTGCTCAGCGGGGAGCCTGCTTCCTCCTCTCTCTCTCTGCCTGCCTCTCTGCCTACTTGTGATCTGATCTCTCTCTCTGTGTCAAATAAATAAATAAAATCTTAAAAAAAAAAGGAATCACACAGTCTGTATTCTTTTTGTGATTGGCTTCTTTCACTCAGCATAATGTTCTCAAGGTTCATCCATGCGGCAGCATGCATCAGTATTTCTTTTTTTTTTTAAAGATTTTTATTTATTTATTTGACGCGCGCACACACACACAGACACACACACACACACACAGACACACACACACACACACACACACACACCCCACAAGTAGGCAGAGAGGCAGGCAGAGAGAGAGAGGAGGAAGCAGGCTTCCCGCTGACCAGGGAGCCGGATGTGGGACTTGATCCCAGGACCCTGAGATCATGACCTGAGCCAAAAGCAGAGGCTTTAACCCACTGAGCCACCCAGGCGCCCTGCATCAGTATTTCTTTCCTTCCTATATCTGAATGATTTTCCAGATAGAGGTAAAATGACTTCTGTCACCAACTGTGCAGAGTTTTGCCAAACATCACAGCTAAAAGCATGTCTCCACGAGATTGTCTGTACTTCAGACATTAGTCTCAAGTTTGGAGTCCCCAGTCCTTCCTCATTCTGACCAGTTAGCAATATCAGGTGTTCCCACTATTCCTGCAGGTTCCCAGAACTCAGGAAGGCACATTATACTTACTGTATCTTTTTTTAAAATATTTTTTAAAGTTTTTTTTTATTTGACAGAGAGAGAAAGATCACAAGTAGGCAGAGAGGCAGGCAGAGAGAGAGGAGGAGGCAGGCTCCCTGCTGAGCAGAGAGCCTGATGTGGGGCTGGATCCCAGGACCCTGGGATCATGACCTGAGCCGAAGGCAGAGGCTTTAACCCACTGAGCTACGCAGGCGCCCTATACTTACTGTATCTTACACCAATTCTCTGACACCAACCGGGTGTCCTATATTTCAATCCAATTCTGACACTAACTACATGGAGTTAGCACCAGTTCCCATAAAGTCCTCAACAAGACTGTCCTTATTTCTGATGACAGCCACAACTGGGGTCCCCAAGCTGCTTCCACTACTGTTTGACCTGGCTACAGATTTGGACATGAACAGAAATGAACAATCAGATGAAGAGGTACATAGAGTGAGGTCTGAAAGGGGCCTGAGCACAGGAATTTCTGTCCCTGCAGAGTCAGGGTGTGCCTCCATAGTTATTTTTAATTGAGACTTCATTGTGTAGGCATGTTTCATTAAATCATAGACTATGTGACTGAACTCAACTCCAGCCAATGACATGGTTGTTTTTTCTGGGGAGCAGCCCTCTCCAACCTGAAGCTATCTGGGGGTCCAGCCAGAAGTCACCTCATTAACATAGCAGAGAGACTACCATCATTCAAGAAATTCCAAAGGTTTTTGAAGCTCTGCTCCTTCAACTGGAGACAAAGACCAGATATATTCTGTATTGCACCAAAAGCCACTTGATGGTTTTTCACCAAGGATCCCTTGTAGCAAAAGGATCATACCTGTTTGATTATCTACACTTTGTAAAGTATTTATATAAGAGAACAATAATAAAAACATGAATACGGTAGTCCCCCCCTTATTTATGGAGGGTATATTTCAAGACACCCAAGAGATGCCTGAAACCACAGATCATTACAAACCCCATATATACTATGCTTTTTCTTATGCATACCTATGGAAAAGTTTAATTTACAAATCATCCAAAGTAAGAGATTAACAACAATGATAATAAAGTAGAAGTTATAACAATATACTATAATAAAAATTATGTGAATGTGTTCTCTTTCAAAGTATCTTATTGTTGGGGCACCGGAGCGGCCCAGTCGGTTGAGAGTCTGACTCTTAATTCCGGCTCAGGTCATGATCTTGGGGTCATGAGATCCTGCCCCGCATCAGGCTCCATGATGGACACAGCATCTGCTTAACATCTCGCCCTCTCCCTCTGCCCCTCCCCCTGCTTACTCATACTTGCGTGATGGCTCTCTCTCTCTCTAAAAGAAAAGAAAAGAAAAAGAGTATTTAATCTTTCTGGACTCACCCTTCCTCTTCTTGTGAGGATGTGAGATGGTCAAATGCCTACGTGAGGAGATGAAGTGAAGTGAATGACATAGACATTGTGACATAGCCTTGAGGAACTGAAACTGCAGAGTTAAACTGTAGATAAGGGGGTAACGAATTTTGTATGCCTAACATTTGAAGGAATCAGTGTGGGGTAGGCATAGGAGGCTGTTAACTAAATTTCCCATGTCTATCAGTAATATAACCTCATCAACAATGCCAGTGATATATTGTATCTCATTGTGTAGATGCAGTACAAAAAGTAAGAGTAATGAGTCCAGTCCATCACTCTATTTTGTGATCACAGTATCTCCCGGGGCAAGGCTACCCAGGTTTGCAGTCTTCCGTTTTAATCTGGGCATATAGTTGAGTTGGATAGTGTAGCTATGAACGTTTTGGTACAAAATTTTGTCTTACATACCCCTTTTCAATCCTTTTGCATATATACCTAGAAGTAGTATTGCTAGATGATGTGGTAATTCTACGTTTAACTTTTTGAGGAACAGCCAAATTGTTTTTCACAGTGGCTGCCCCATGTTACATTCCCACCAGCAACATGTGAGGGTTCCTATTTCTTTATCCACATTCTCACCAACAGTTTTTTTTCCTTCTTTCTTCCCCTTCTCCTCCTCCTCCTCCTCCTCCTCCTCCTCCTTCTTCTTTTGTTTAAGATTATACTTGTTTATTTGACAGAGAAAGAGAGAAAGAGTGAGCACAAGCAGGGGAGCAGCAGAGGGAGAGGGAGAAACAGGCTCCCCACAGAGCAAGGAGTCTGTTATGGGACTCAATTCCAGGACCCTGGGTTCATGACCTGAGACTAAGACAGATGCTTAACCCACTGAGCCACCGAGGCGTCCCCTCTTCTTTCTTTTTATTAGAACCATACTAGTGGGTGTGAAGTGGTCCCTCATTATGGCTTTGATTTGCATTTCCTCAATGACCAATGATTTTTTTTTAATGACCAATGATTTTGAGAATCTTTTCACATGCCTGCTTGGCCATCTGTATAGCTTCTTTGGAGAAATATCAATTTAAGTTCTTCGCCCAGGTTTTAATTATTTTCTTTTGGCAGTTCATTAATGAAGAATGATATTAAGCATCTTTTCATGCATGTGTATAGTTTTTTTGGAGAAATGGCTATTTAAGTCTTTCCCCCACTTTTAACTTGAATTGTCTTTTTTGTTGATGAGTTATAGGAGCTTTATAGATGTCCTGGATACTAGACCATTATCAGATATATAATTTGCAAATATTTTCTCCCATTTTATAGGTTGTTTTTTCATCTTTTTTTTTTTTTTAAAGATTTATTTATTTATTTATTTCACAGAGGGAGAGAGATCACAAGGAGGCAGAGAGGCAGGCAGAGAGAGAGAGGGGGAAGCAGGCTCCCCGCTGAGCAGGGAGCCCGACGCGGGCCTCGATCCCAGGACCCTGAGATCATGACCTGAGCCGAAAGCAGAGGCATTAACCCACTGAGCCACTCAGGCGCCCTCATCTTTTTTGATAATGCTTTTTGATGCAGAAAACTTTTAAATTTTGGTGAAATTCAGTTTTTTTTTCTTAATGTTCTTTTTTTTTAAGATTTTATTTATTTATTTGACAGAGAGAGATTACAAGTAGGCAGAGAGGCAGGCAGAGAGAGAGAG
>LNAC01000164.1:1326799-1338971 GCA_002007465.1 Ailurus styani | reverse complement strand
GAGCCCGATGCGGGCCTCGATCCCAGGACCCTGAGATCATGACCTGAGCCGAAGGCAGAGGCTTTAACCCACTGAGCCACCCAGGCGCCCTCTTTTGTTGTTCTTGCTTTTGGTGTCATATCTCAGAATTCATCGCCAGATCAGAGGTCGTGAGGGTTAATTTCTGTGTTTTCTTCTCAGAGCTTTATAGTTTTAATTCTCATATTTGGGTAATTGATTCATTTTGAGTTAGTTTTTGTATACAGTCTGAGTTAAGGATACAAATTAATTCATCTGTGTCTGGATATCCAGGTGTCCCAGTGCCATTTGTTTGAAAGATTTCTTCATTGAATGTTCTCGACATCCTTGTCAAATTCAGCTGTCCATAGAAACATGGGTTTATTTCTGGACTCTCACTTCTCTTTCACTGATCTCTATGTTTGTCCTTATGCTGGTTTCAGTGTCTTCATTACTATTGCTTCACAAAAAGTTTTGAAATCAGGAAGTGTAAGTCCTCCAACTTTGTTCTTGTTTTATGATTTTTTTGTCTCCAGCATCTATGGAAATTCTGTATGAACTTTGGATTCACCTTGTTAATTTATACAAAAAGCTTAGATTCTTATAAGACATTAATTGAGTCTGTGGATCAATTAGGGGAGAATTGACATCCTAACAATATTAAGATCTATGTATATGGGATGTTATTCCATTTATTTTGATCTTATTTAATTTCTCTCAACAGCATTTTGTAGTTTTAGGAGTATAAGTTCGCTCTTCTTTGGTTTTATTTACTCCTAATTATTGTATTTATTTTGATGCTATTGTAAATGAATTTTTTTGAAATTTCATTTTCAGTATGTTCATTGCAAATGTATAGATATAAAATTGATTTTTGTATGTTGACCTTATTTCTTACAACTTTATTTATTTATTTTTTAAAGACTTTATTTATTTGACAGAGAGAGACGCAGTGAGAGAGGGAACACAAGCAGAGGGAGTGGGAGAGGGAGAAGCAGGCTTCCTGCTGAGCAGGGAGCTCGATGTCGGGTTTGATGCTGGGCTCAATGTGGAGTGATTCGGGGCTCGATCCCAGGACCCTGGGATCATGACCTGAGCTGAACACGGAAGATTAACTGACTGAGCCACCCAGGCGCCCCTTACAACTTTATTGAACTTGATTAGTTCTAATATATATTAGTGAATCCACAGGATTTTAAAAAAGATTTTATTTATTTATATTTTTAAGGATTTTATTTATTTATTTGACAGAGAGAGACACAGCGAGACAGAGAACACAAGCAGGGGGAGTGACAGGGAGAAGCAGGCTTCCCGCAGAGCAGGGAGCCCGATGTGGGCTCAGTCTCAGCACCCTGGGATCAGGACTCAAGCCAAAGGCAGACCCTTAACGACTGAGCCACCCAGGTATCCCAAGATTTTATTTATTTATTTGAGAGCAAGAGAATGAGAGAGAGAGAGCATGAGAGGGGGGCAGGTCAGAGGGAGAAGTAGACTCTCCCCTGAGCAGGGAGCCTTGATCCTGGGACTCCAGGATCATGACCTGAGCCAAAGGCAGTCGCTTAACCAACCAAGCCACCCAGATGCCCCTCCACGGTATTTTTAAATGTACATGATCATAAAATCTATGCATTTAGATAGTTGTACTTCTTGCTCTCCCACCTGGATGTCATTTATTTCTTTTTCTTATTTCTATTTCTTTTTCCATGGCCAGAATCTCTAGAACAATGTCAAATGAAGGTGGTAAGGACATATATCCTTGTTTTGTTGCTCATCTCAGGGCAAAAGCACCTAGTCATCGATTATTAACTATGATACTGACTGACTTTTTTTGTAGATGCCCTTGATCATGTTGAGGATATTCCCTTCTCTTCCTAGTTTGTTGAGTGTTGTGTTCTTTTTTTCATGAAAGGAGTTGGATTTCATTAAATGCTTCTGTGTTTATTTAGATGATCATGTTTTTATGTTTTATTCTGATATTATATGGTGTCTTACATTAACTGATTTTCAGATGTTAAACCAACTTTGCATTCCTGGGATAAATCCCAATTGGTCATGGTATATAATTCTTTTTATACATTCTTATAAATTGCTGGAGTCAATTTCTAGTATTTTATTGGGGGTTCTTTCATTCATATTCATAAGGGATATTGGACTACAGTTTTCTTTCCTTGTGACTTTCCAAGCACTCTTTCTTAAACATTACCACAATATCATACCTATCACATACAATACCATACCTAAAAAAACACTAGAGATTTTTTTTATATCCTCAAAGCTCCAGGTCAGTGTTCAAATTTCTTCCATTGTAGGTAATTTGAGGTGGCTTGTAAAGAGCCTCTCCTGATCTAGAGAATAAGGGAATTCTGATTATGATACGAGGTGGAGAGGGGGGCGTTGGAGAAAAGAAGGCCCTGTGGGAAAGAGCAGAAACTCTTGACTCAGGGTATAAGGACTTCTGAGGAAAAGAATTGACGTCCATTTGGCTCCAGATGACAGCACAGGAACAGAAGAGGAAGCTACAGGGAGACTTTTCGGCTCAGAAATGGAAGTCCTATGACCCCAGTCCTACTCTTGCAATATACAGTTCATCACACCACAACAGATATCCAAATTCATTGTACTTGTGGAAGAAGAACTGTTGCTTCTCCTAATCCATGTCTCACTCCTTGTTACTTCCTTCCCTGTGTAGGGCACATTTTTCAGCTTCGCCCTTTTCAACAAAACTTGCTCAGTCCTTGGGTCTCAGTTGGGCTGTGCTATGTACCCATCCTCAGTTTTGCTCTGCCTGTTTTTTTTTTTTTAAAGATTTTATTTATTCATTTGACACAGAGAGAACACAAGTAGGCAGAGAGGCAGACAGAGAGAGAGGAGAGAGGAGGAAGCAGGCTCCCCGCTGAGCAGAGAGCCCGATGTGGGCCTCGATCCCAGGACCCTGGGATCATGACCTGAGCCGAAGGCAGCGGCTTTAACCCACTGAGCCACCCAGGCGCCCTTGCTCTGCCTGTTTTTAAGTTGTTGTATTTTTTTTCCGCAGAAGAAATTGTATGATGCATAGCTATAGATTCAGTGTATCAGTGGGAGAAGAAGAGTTCAGAATCTTCCTGCATCACCCTTTTGAACAGGAACCTTTACCCACCCCCCAATTTTGAATGTATGAATCCTACTTCTATGCTGCTGTATGCTGTCAGATCAGAAAATGCCACATACCTTGTGACTGGAACTGTGACACATGCTTTACAGCCTCCAGCCTCAGAAAAATATTTTTATTTGACCTTAATGAAGCAAAACACTGATCCGTTTTTTCTCACTTAACTCATGGCATCAATAGAGCCTCAGCCCACTCTTTCCATTCATTCATTCCATTTTTTAGTAAAGCATTATGTAGCACCTACCATGTGCCAGGCATTGTCTTTGTGACTGGAGATTCAGAAGTAAACAAGACTGACACCACTGCTACTCTCAGCAGTTGTCATGAAACTTCCAACACAATACTCAACAAACAAAAAAAGGTATATAGAAAGATGATTTCCAATTGAGATTAATGCTGTGAAGAAAATAACATATGATGTTGTAATCAGGATGACGAGGCAGGAGGGGCTCCTTCAGATGAAGTAACATTTGAACTGAATCCTGAGCAATGAGGTGCCTGCCATAGGAAGATCTGTATTTAGAGCTTCAATTTGGTAGAAGTTCCACAGTCTCCTGTTACCACAGGAGCATCTTGGTCCAAATACTCTGCTTTCCAGCCTGGCCACTATAAGCTGACTGTTTGTGTACTTAATCTGAAGGTCAACCCCTTTACTGGTGAATTCGGTACCAATCCTTTTTTACCTATTCAAGGACATTCCTCCAGCAAGACTCCCTTCTTTCTCCTATACCATCAAGTTTTTCCTCTCTACTGGATTATTCCCATCTGCATACAACCATATCATTTCTCTTATCTTAAAAACCAATTAACATGGGGCATCTGGGTGGCTCAGTCACTTAAGGACCGACTCTTGATTTCTGCTCAGACCATGGTCTCATGGTTGTGGGATGGAGCCCCATGTCAGGCTCTGCACTCAGTGGGGAGTCTGCTTGAGATTCTCTCTCCCTCTCCCTCTGCCCCTCCCCTCAATTGCACACGGGTGATCTCTCTTTCTATATATAAAAAATATATATCTCTGTATATAAAAAAATATATATCTTTTTTAAAAAAAGATTTTTAGGGGCACCTGGGTGGCTCAGTTGTTAAGCGTCTGCCTTTGGCTCAGGTCATGATCCCAGGATCCAGGGTCCTGGGATCAAGCCCGGCATCCGGCTCCCTGCTCTGCGGGAAAGACTGCTTCTCCCTCTCCCACTCACCCTGCTGGTGTTCCCTCTTTTGCTGTATCTCTCTCTGTCAAATAAATTAATAAAATCTTAAAAAAAATAAAAAAGATATTTATTTATTTGACAGAGAGCAAAATAGGCAGAGAGGCAGGCAGAAGGAGAAGGGGAAGCAGGCTCTCTGCTGAGCAGAGAGCCTGTTGTGGGGCTTGATCCCAGGACCCTGAAATCATGTCCTGAGCCGAAGGCAGAGGCTTAACCCACTGAGCCATCCAGGCGCCCCTAAATAAATTTTTTTTTAAAACAATTAACAGAGGCACCTGGGTGGCTCAGTTCATTAAGCATCTGCCTTCGGTTCAGGTCATGATTCCAGGGTCCTGGTATCAGGCCCCATGTGGTGCTCCCTGCCTAGTCTGCTTCTCCCTCTTGTCTCTCCCTCTGCCTCTCTCCCTGCTCATGCTCTTTTTCTCTCTCTCTCAAACGAATAAATAAAAAATCTTTAAAAAGCATATAAAAGGGCGCCTGGGTGCCTCAGTGGGTTAAAGCCTCTGCCTTCAGCTCGGATCGTGATCTCAGGGTCCTGGGATCAAGGCCCACATCGGGCTCTCTGCTCAGCAGGGAGCCTGCTTCCTCCTCTCTCTCTGCCTGCCTCTCTGCCTACTTGTAATCTCTCTCTGTAAAAAAAATAAATAAAATCTTTAAAAAAATAAAAAGCATATAAAAAATGATTAACACCATACTCAATAGTGAAAGACTGAAAACTTAGCCTCTAAAATCAGGATCAAGACAAGGATGTCCACTTTTGCCACTTCTTTTTAACATAGTGGAATCCTAGCTAAAGAAATTAGTCAAGAAAAAGAAATTAAAGGCATCCAAACTGAAAAGGAAGAAGTAAAATTATCTCTATTCACAAATGACATAATCTTATATGTAGAAAATTGTAAAGAGGAGCGTCTGGGTACCTCAGTCAATGAGGCATCCAACTCTTGTTTCAGCTCAGGTCATTATCTCATGCATTGTGGGTTCGAGCCCCTCAATGGGTTCCGTGTCCAGTGGGGAATCTACTTGAAGATTCTCTCCCTCTGTCCCCCACTCCTTGCTCATGCATGTTTGTGCTCTCTAATAAATAAATAAATCTTTTTTAAAAAATAAAATCATAAAGATTCCACACATACACAGATATTGTTAGAAAAAATAAATTCAATAGTTTCAGGATACAAAATTAACACATAAAATCCAGTGAGTTTTGGGACCCTGGGTGGCTTGTCAGTTAAGCCTCTGCCTTCAGCTCAGGTCATGATCCCAGGGTCCTGGGATCCAGGCCCACATCGGGCTCCCTGCTCAACAGAGAGCCTACTTCTCCCTCTCCCTCTGCTGCTCCCCCTGATTGTGTGCTCTCTATATATAAAATAAATAAATAGGAATCTATTTAAAAATAAAAAAAAAGAAAGACACAACTAAGTGGACAATCATTCCATTTTTATAGATTAGAAGACCTTAAACTATTAAGGTATCAATGCTCACCAAGGCTCACACTCTCACCTTGCTCGAATCTTTGCTCAGAAGTCACATTCTCAGTTAGGTCTATTCTATCCACAAATATAAAATTGCAATTTTAACACTCACTTCTAATCCAACACTCCTGATTGTTTTGCCCCTGCTCTTTTTTTTTTTTCCATAGTACTTCTCTTCTAACACACTATAGACTTTACTCTCCCCACTGCAGTGTAAGCATTTTAAGAACAGGGACTTTTGCTGCTCTGTTCACTAATGTATTCTCAGCACTTCCAAGTGCTTGTTGTGTAGTAGGAACTCATTAATGTTGCACAAACAGCATAGGGGAAGGGAGGGAAAAATAAAACAAGAGGAAATCAGACAGGGAGACAAACCATAAAGACTCTTAATCACAGGAAACAAACTGAGGGTTGCTGGCGGGGTGGGGGGTGGGGGGATGGGGTAACTGGGTGATGGGCATTAAGGACATGACATAATGAGTACTGGGTGTTACACAAGACTGATTGAATCACTGAACTCTACCTCTGAAACTAATAGTATACTATATGTTAATTAATTAAATTTAAATAAAAATGTACACAAATTTTAAAAATTGTTGAACAAACAAACAAATGACCAGAGCATTTCCAGCAGAGTGAAGAGCCAGTGTGAAAGGAAAGAATGCCAGAGTGGAGCGGCTAGAATATGCTGAGAGGAGGAGAAAGAGACAAAGTTCGGGAAGGAGGCATAGGAGACTGCTGACCACTCTGTCCCTGTGTCCTCCACCTGAAAAGTTCTCAGTTCTCCTTGTCTCTATGTCCTTTAAGGATCCTGCTTCTTGAGTCCTTAAATGCTGACAGATGTTTTCCAAAGTTTCCCTTTTTAGCAGTCTCCTTGCTCTATCCCTGGACCTTCCTCATGCCCATGACTTCACAACCAATTCTACACTGAGGACTCCTCAATTCTGGAATGCAGCCCAAATTTCTCTTGTCAGATCTTAACTCCAAAGACCAGCTAGCTACTGAATTTCTCCACAGAGAGGTCCTGAAGCACTTCAAGCTCGTAAGTGCCCTTCTCCCAATCTTCTTTTTCTTTTGCATTTCCATTCCTCTGAGTGAAACTGGCATCCCCTAAACCGAAAACCTGAGGCATCTCATGTTCCCCCACATTCAGGCATTCTGGGACCCGTCGGTTTCTGCCTCTTTCAGAGCTCTTGGAACCATCCTTCCCCCACATTCCCATGGCTACTGCTCTCTGGTCAGGTCCTCACCCTTGTTCACCTAGACTCATTCAATAACCTCCTCAGTGCTCCCTTAGGATCTGCTAATCCATCCTCCATGTGGCCACCTCTGGGCTTTTTCAAACACACACTTGCTTCCAGTAACTGTCCACTTCAAACTCATTAATCACTCCTCACACTCTTCAGGATTATCTCTAAGGCCCTTCACGACATGCTCTTAGTTATATCTCTCTTCTGCCCAGAGGAGAAAGATGGCTCTTGAGCTTGTGATCTCTATGAAATAAATGAATAAAATCTTAAAAAATAATAAAATAAAATAAAATAAAATATCTTATTTCTTTGACACAGAGAGAGAGAGAGTACATGCACAAGCAGGGAGAGTGGGAGAGGAGAAGCAGACTCCCCGTTGAGCAGGGAGCCCAATTCAGGACTCCATTCCAGGACCCTGGGATCATGACCTGAGCTGAAGGCAGCCACTTAACCGACTGACCCACCCAACCACTGCCAAATAAAATATATTTTTTGAAAAGTTTCTAAGCGGGCGCCTGGGTGGCTCAGTGGGTTAAAGCCTCTGCTTTCGGCTCAGGTCATGATCTCAGGGTCCTGGGATCGAGTCCCGCATCGGGCTCTCTGCTCAGCAGGGAGCCTGCTTCCTCCTCTCTCTGCTTGCCTCTCTGCCTCCTTGTGATCTCTCTCCCGCTGTGAAATAAATAAATAAAATCTTAAAAAAAAAAAAGTTTCTAAGCACTCTTTCTTGACTTTTTAAATTTACCTCCTCACAGTGCAGTAATAAACAGTGTGAGGGCTGGCACTTGCCTTCGATGATATTTTGAGTAGCATTGCTTTACAAGGCCCTACGTAATCTGGCCCTGCTAGTCTCTCATGTTTTCTCTTACTGTTCTTCCCTACCACCCCTACTCACCCTGCTTCAACCACACTGGCCTCCTTATTGTTTCCTTTAACATTCAAGATTTTTGTGCTTGCCATTGTCTTTGCCTGAAATGCTATTTCCGCAGATATCCTCAAGCTCACCTTCCTAATTCACTCAGAAGTTTGTTCAACTATCCCCATCAGAGAGACCTTCCTAACACTCCTATATAACATATCAATCCTCAACACTCTGCCCTCTTTCTCTTCATAACACTTATCATAGTTTGATATCTGTTTATTGTCTTTCCCTGACCCCCACTATCCAACTAGAATCTGAATCCCATATGAACAAGAACTTCTGTATTATTCCCACTATATCCACAGGGTTAGCATAGTCCCTGGCACATAATCACCATTTGAATGAATGAATGTCCCTGCTTCCATCACTGTGATCTCCAGCCCTACCTAATCAGTTATAATTCTCAGATCTGGCCATATACTTTCAGGTCTCTGAGACTTTTAAAGTACTCATTTTTGCCTGGGAATGTCCTTCCTGAGGAAATGATATTCACCTCTCAGACACAGATTAAATGTCTCCTTTCCTTTATAGCCTTCCAGAGGACCTCATAGAGTAGATCCCTCCCACTCACTGAATCACAACTATCTTTTCTGTGTACATCTCCCTTATTGGATTGAGAATTCCCTGAGGACATGGATGTTTTGGATTCATCTTTGTATATCAGGATCCTAATGCAGGGCCTGAGGTTGAGCAGGGGCTGCATAATTTGATGAAGAGTGCTCAAAGCTATTCAAATGTAAGTAGCTGCTTGAGGTCATTAGTTCTCCAATACTGGAAATGTTTCCCTAGGCTGGATGAAGTCCTCTCAGGGATGATACTCCAGGGGGCTTCCTGCCTGGGGATGGCAGTTTATCGATCCCCATGATTCTTTTTTTATTTTTTTTTTAAGATTTTATTTATTTATTTTGACAGAGAGAGATCACAAGTAGGCAGAGAGGCAGGCAGAGAGAGAGGAGGAAGCAGGCTCCTTGCCGAGCAGGGAGCCCAATGCGGGCCTCGATCCCAGGACCCTGAGATCATGACCTGAGCCGAAGGCAGAGGCTTTAACCCACTGAGCCACCCAGGCGCCCAATCCCCATGATTCTTTGAGTCTGTGGTCTGGTAACCTGTGTAACTCTCCCAACAATGTAATTTTGCATCTGCCATTCCTACCTGTGTGGCTCTAGACACTGGAGGGAGGCAGGCCAGAGAGCTGTGCTTATATTCGCCCCCTCCTCCATCCCTCTCCCAGGTCCTCTGTGAGGCAGGTATCTAGTTCTCTGATGGATGTGGCTGCCTCTTCGATGTAAAGAAGGGACTCCTAGAAGGAACACTACCTCTTGGCTGATGCCCTGGGCCTGTGAGAAAATGTGGTTTGGAGGGCACATGTCATTAATTGCTCTGTGAAGTGTCTAAGCTATTATCCTATTTGCAGATTAAGGATCCAGCCAGAAACCATTATACACACATTTACTAACCCAATGATAAGATACCTGGTTCAGAGACAGACTAATGACAGCATCTTGCAACCATCCTCCATGCACAAATTCCCCACTAGATGACACAGTGAAAGCCAGTGTACCTGTGTGTGCAGAGGGGCTTACATAGTAGAAGAGAAACCCTGAAATTATGAAACTTGGAACTTACGTAGGACGGGCGGCAGAGCTGTCCCTCTCCCTGGAGAGTGGGAGAGAGAAAGAATAAGCACATAACTCTGGGTTTTATTACCTTTGAAAGAGGAGCATCTGGCTCTTGGAAAGTGCACCAGAGAGGAAACATTCTGTATCCTCCTCAGCATGTTCACCATTCAAACATCCTTTAACACGGGTGTAAGTAATCTCAGAAACCCAGATTGCACAGAAACTCCCATTTCTCACACACAGCCCTAGACAGGAAACATTCCCTGCCTCTTCCACCCTTTCTATTCTTAGGTTTCTAGGGAATTAGGATGAAGAACACTAAATATAATGGATTCTACAGCCAGCACTGTGCAGATCACAGACACCCATTGAGTGATGACACCGATCTCATTGTTTCAGATTTTAATGAAAAGCGTGCAGAGGGTTGGTTGGTTAAGACGTTCCGATAAGGCTCCCGTGGAGCCAGGGCAATCTGAGCCAATTCATTCGTCTCCCGTGGGCCTTAGGCGAAGCCCCCCGCCCTTTGAAGCACCGCTAAGGTTCCTGACATTCCCACCGCCAGGGCTGAATGCCTACAGGCTGGGACCACGCCAGACTTCATCGGGTCTTCTTGGTAGTTCGGGGCTTCAAGGTCCAGAAAGGGATTCCCATCCAGCGTCAGGTTACTCACCTTGGGCAGCTCTTCCGGCCGAGGCTCTCTGTGCAGCCTGTTGCACCTAAGATCAAGCAGGCTAAGCCTGGCCGGTAGTCCCTTAGGCACCTGCTCCAGCCCGGCGAAGGACAAGTTGAGAGAGTTCAGTGTGCTCGGCCAGACACACCTAGGAGCGGCCGGGGCAGTGGCGCGAAGCGGGTTGTGGCTGAGGTCTAGGCGCTGGGGTTGCACACCCGCCACCGCCATCGCCAGGCACACGCCGTTGGGCGTCTGTATCCCGGCGTTCCGTACAACTAGAGCCTGGAGGGCCGGGAACTTGTGCGGACAGAGAGCTGCCGTCAGTCCTTGCTCGCCCAGTCGGGGATTGTCTGACAGGTCTAAGGTGGTGAGGGCCGGGAAGGCGCGGAGCTGCGCGCAGGAAAAAGCAAGCGAGTGTGCTTGCGCAATGTTCAGTACCTTGAGGCCCGGCTTCAGCCACCGCTGCAGCTCGGGGAGCCAGGCACCTCCCGCTGCCCACGACACGTTCCGGAGAGTGAGGGTGGAGAGCGCAGGCCCGGTGGCCTCCAGAGGCGGCGGCGGCGCCGCGCCGGTCACCTCCAGGTCTTGGAGTGTCAGTTCCTTGAGGCGGGAGTACCCCAGCGCGCGCAGGAAGGCGGCCACGAGCACAGCAGGAACCTGTGCAGAGGCCACTGTGAGCCGCCGCAAGCGCAGAGCCTTGACCATGTCAGCGTACTGCTTCGGGTCCGTGTCTGCGTCTTTTAGAAATTGTTCCAGGCTGCGGCCGCCGCCGTGGATCTCCACCTCGACGGCACTGATACATTGGAAGGCGCTGGACCACTCGGGCTGCGGGTCCGTGAAGTTGCAGAAGCAGCGGAAATCATCGTCGTCCACTTCGCAGGGCTCTAGTTCGGTCTCAGAGACGCACAGCATTGGCAGCAGCAGCAGCAGCAAGCAGGGCGCGCGCACCTGGGAAGAAAGCGGAGGTCAGGAGGGCGTCAGTCAGTCCCTGCGGGCTCCTCGAGCAGTTCCCTTTCGTCCCCAAGATCGTACACTCACCATGGTCGATGGGTGCTCCGAGCCTCTGCGTCCCGGCGGGCTCAGGGAGGGGCTCCGGCTTCTTTCCTCTAAGGCCGCACCCACCGGTTTCCAGGCTCCACACACCTATCTGTCCCCCTCGGCGGCCTGCGAGTTTATGTAACCCTGGGATGTCACACTGTTCTTTTCTCTGTAAACCGTGGTCACTCCCCACCTCTCTGCCACCCGGCTACTTCATGCAGTACCCTTCTGGGAAGTTTTGCAATGAAGGAGTTTGCCAGGACTGTAACAGGAAGGATCTTGTAGGGCATTTAGAGTGCAATGCCCCAGGTATTGTCCTGATGAGTCAGACACCCCAGGCTTGTTTGCTAGCTTTGGGGAAAGAAAAATCCCTAGTGCTTCAGGCCAGGACTCTCACCTCCCCTAGCCTTTATTCCACGGATTCAACCGGGGTAGTTTCTTTAACTTTTCCCTAGAGTGGTGGTTACTGTTAACTTACTGACACCAAAATCCAATCCCCCGAATACCCTCGGATATTTATTTATTTATTTATTTATTTATTTATTTATTTATTTATTTATTTATTATTTGCCCCAGGGGTACAGGTCTGTGAATCATCAGGCTTACACCTTTCACAGCATTCACCATACCACAAACCCTCCCCAATGTCCGTCACCCAGCCACCCTATCCATACCCTCCCACCCCCAGTAACCCTCAGTTTGTTTCATGAGATCGAGTCTCTTACCCTCGGATATTTAACTAGGTATTTTGTGGAAGAATTTGCAGACTTCATCTGTTGATTCCAAGGGTTAGAATGAAGTTCAAGAGAAGGAAGTTGGTCTGAAGAACAACTCCCTTCCTTTTTTTTTTTTTTTTT